>JAUTXW010001186.1:0-288324 GCA_030620095.1 Kuschelorhynchus macadamiae | reverse complement strand
AGGGTGTCCGGATTTGGGTCGCAAGCAGGGCTCGTTATTTTTTAAAGATAGAACCTTGCGGTTTTCACGAACCTGAGCTAATTTTTTGTGAAACTCATGAAGCCGTAAAAACAAAATTTTCATAGCTTTTTCTTTGTTTATGAGATACAGGCGAAATAAAATTTTGCATTTGGGACCCCCTCGGGTTTCGGTTATCCTTTAACTTAACGCAAAGGAAAAATTGCTGCTTATGCAGTTTTTTACGCTGGATCCAGTGGCGTAGTCATATTTTCATTTGATTTGTTATTTTTTGGCTGACCCAAAAGTTGTGTTTTTTAAATGGGACACCCTGTATGTTTGTCCAGAAATTGATTTGTCCTTTTAAGCTTCTCAAAAATATATAATAGTATGGGTCTATTTTAATAAACAACAACAAAAATCCTAATTTTTATAATTATCATCTCAAATTTTGGAGTAGGCCATGCAAAACGATTCCGTTTTCTTTTGTTTTCTTGGAAGCAAATGACATTAGCGCTAGTTTTTTGTATTTATTTATTGTGTAAAAATATATTTGTATTATTATGGAAGAAAACCAAACTTTCGAACATTATGAAAAGTACGATATGTTAGCTTGTTTTATATTAAATAATGAAAATGTTGAAGCGGCTTCTGAGATGTATTTTAACAGGTAAATAGTTAATTTTTAGGTATGTTGAAATACTATTGCTTAATTTTTATTTAGACATTAGGCAACCTAATAGATCCACTTTTTATCGGATAAAAAAAATTTACTTAATAACGAATGATTTATCAAACCTCGTACGAAAACATATAATAAAGAAAATCGGGAGGCTGAGGAAATTACGATTTTGGCTAATGCAGAAGCTTACCCTACAAACTCTTGTAGGGCCAGTGAAAAGAGCATAGGGATTCCAAAAACTAGTGTTCAAGAAATTCTAAAAAAGCACAAATACCACCCATACAAATTTAGGCTCGTGCAGCACTTACAGCCAGGGGATGCGGAGCGTCGGGTAGTCTTCTGCAATTGGTTTCGAGAAAGATGCGATATGGTTAGAGATTTTGAAAGGAAGGTTATATGGTCAGACGAAGCACATTTCAGTAATTCTGGTATACTCAATAGGCACAATAGTAGATTCTGGTCCCAGGAAAATCAACACCAAATATTTCCCAGAAGACAGCAGGGCAGGTTTGGTCTAAATGTGTCCTGCTTCATATTAGGAACACATATAAAATTTTATATATTTGAGGGAAATCTAACAGCCAATCGCTATATAGAAATTTTAGAGGCAGCTATACCTGAATTACTTGACGATGTTCCTCTAGCGCAAATTAACGAAATTTATTTTCAACAGGACGGTGCTCCTGCACACAATTCTGGAATGACGAGATTATTTCTGGACAATAATTTTACCAATCAATGGATCGGAACAAATGGACCTATAAGATGGCCCCCTAGGTCCCCAGATTTGTCGATTTTAGATTTCTTTCTATAGGGATATCTGGAAAATAGAATTTACAAAGACCACTATGATAATGTCCAAGATTTAGGAAATGCAATAAGAGAAAATTTTCGCTATTTACAAAATCATCCCGTTATTTTGCTTAATTCCCTAAAACGAATACGAAAAATTGTGCGAAGCATGCATAGAACAAAATGGAAATCAGTTTAAACAGTTCTTTTGATTTCCTTGGTTACTGTAGTTCTTATACGACAGTTGATTTTTGCTGAAAGGCTTGTTACATAATAATTTATTACTGTTTTGTTCTTGTGTTACATAAATCTAGGTAGGTGGTACTTTTTTTGGTGCGAAATTATCAATACATATTTTGATAAATAGATTTAATTACATATTTATTTTGATTTATTGTTAGGATGTAGATATTGTTAACGACTTTAAATAAAAGGCAGCATTGTTTTGCATGGCCTACTGCAAAATTTGGGATGATAATTATAAAAAAAATTAGGATTTTTGTTGTTGTTTATTAAAATAGACCCATACTATTATATATTTTTGAGAAGCTTTTAAAAGGACAAATCAATTTCTGGACAAATATACAGGATGTCCCATTTAAAAAAAATTACAACTTTGGGTCATATCTAAAAAATAACAACTCAAATGAAAAATATGACTACGCCACTGGATCCAGCGTAAAAAACTGCATAAGCAGCAATTTTTCCCTTTGTGTTAAGTTAAAGGATAACCGAGATACGAGGGGTCCCAAAATGCAAAATTTTCTATTTCGCCCTGTATCTCATAAACGAAGAAGGCTATGAAAATTTTGTTTACGGCTTCATGAGTTTCACAAAAAATTAGCTCAGGTACGTGAAAACCGCAAGGTTCTATCTTTAAAAGATCAAGCGAGATACCCTGCTTTTGCAACCAAATCCGGACACCCTGTACAGAGGCGCTAATAATAAAAATTGATTAAAATATTAATTCCGAGCCGATAGTGTGTGTGGTCAGAGAAAAATTGAATTTTTTATCACCTGCTGACTTTATTATTCCTTTAAACCTCAAAGGGTTTTATATATAAACGGCACATAGAAATGAATTTGCCATTTATCTTTAAAGTTTCGTTTGTTCAGTTTAATCATTGACATATTGTTAAAAAGCAATTTCTCAAAATCTTGATATTTGCCTTTGTTTTAAAAATATCGTTTATTTTACATGACCTAATAATTTTTTCAACTTTTTCGTTCTAAAGAATCCTGAATTGTTCTTACCGGTAAATTTTGTATTTATTGTGATTAAAAATATCGAATACCTGAATGATGTTATCTGTACAATACAGTGGCGTGCTAATAATAAAAATTAATTAAACTATTTATTCCGAGCCGATAGTGTGTGGTGTGGTCAGAGAAAAATTGAATTTTTTATCACCTGCTGACTTTATTTATAGCTTTAGTCCTCAAAGGGTTTCCTATAAAACGGCGCATAGAAACGAATTTGCCACATAGTATTTACTACATGTAACATAACTTAAACAAATGCATATACGTTTATTTGATAGTATGTGGTATTAACAATTAATTAACAATATCGCATATCTATATCACTAACAATAATAGTGAAAATTAGAAAAATATGTTTTTGTTAGGCTTTGAGCATATGAATTGGGCTATAAACGCATGCACTCAGATAAAACCGCGTGATTACTTAGGGACATCTGATACAAAATTTATTAAGGTAAATATCTAATCGAGTGAGCCTTGAAAATAGTTGAAAACAAAGATGGCATTAACATTTGAGTCTTTGAAACTGCTTAGTTGTCAAAATGCTTCGCGGAAAAGCACTCTCGTATGATATGCGAAATTCCATTATTAGTGCCCACAAAAATGGTCTATCTGGACATAGTATTGCAAAAAATCTAAACATTGCTCAAGGAACAATAAGAAATATTATTTCCCAATTAGAAAAAAAAGAGAAAATGTTCAGTTAAAAGCGAAGTCTCCGTTCTTCGAAAATTATAGAAAGAGATAAGCGGGCTCTAATTTAAACAAGATCGTCGGGCTTCATCACGGGCTGTAAAATGGGCAAATGCAATTGGTAAACGCATTTCAAAAGACATCTGCTTAATGGGATATCGCTTCTACAAAGTAAGTTCATAGCGAAACACAAACGAAATTTAAATGTTTTCATTTTAGGTCAATGAAAAACCTTATAGAGAGAAATAAAGACGGCCTCAAGAGAAAAGTTAAATTTCCAGCCTCTATCATGGCATGGGGATGTATGTCTTCACAAGGGGTTGGTCGTCTTTTTTTTTATTAATGGTATCGTGAATGCTGCAAAGTATAAGTCAATTTTACAAGAAGAACTAATTTCTTCTATTGATGAGATTCAGTTGCCAGAGGGAGGATTCATATTCCAGCAACCATAACATTCTGGCTGCAGGAAATGAATATCTCTGTTTTAGAATGGCCATCTAGTTGCCCCGACTTATCGCCTATCGAAACGATATGGTATCAAATGAAAAAATTCTACGAACCAGTCCCGTCCGCACCATTTCCGATTTAAAGGATAAAATTCAGGAAATCTAACAGGGATAATTCCAACCAAAATATTGTAAAACATTAGATATATATATATATATATATATATATATATATATATATATATATATACAAATATATATATATATATATATATATATATATATATATATATATATATATATATATATATATATATATATATATATATATATATATATATATATATATATATATATATATATATATATATATATATATATATATATATATATATATATATATATATATATATATATATATATATATATATATATATATATATATATATATATATATATATATATATATATATATATACAGGGTGGAACGATGGGGTGTGGGCAAACGGAGAGGAATTTGAAAAAACATTTTTGGGATATGATTGATAGTCAAGAACGCTGTGTTTTAAAATTATACCCATTATACAGGGTGGTCTGAAAAGTTCGTGTGTGAACCAAACTTGTGTTTTTTTAAATGGGACACCCGGTATATTATTATTTTAGTTGATTCTCCTATTCGTTACGATCATTTTGATATGAGGTTTGTTGGGTCTAAAATTTATCCCAAGGGAATGGGACGAGGTTAAAGTGGAAAAAAGGGTTATACTCCGGCCATTTTTTGAAAACAATTGAAGCAGGTATGGAAAAACCAAATATTCTATAAAATATATTGTATCTAGGATTACAATAATCGCTTGTAAGTCGTTCAAAATTATTCACTGTTATACAGGGTGGTCAAGTTTTGCAAATTTACCTTGGATTGAATTTTTTTAAATGGAACACCCCATTATTTTACTGTCATATTAAAGATAACATCGTCAGCTTTCAGAAAATACCCTATTTGATGTCTTTCTAGCCAACAGTTTTTTAGTAAATTAACCGTGAAACCAAAATTTACTCATTCTAACAGAAACGGTATTATTTACGTTGCTTAAATTGACTACCTATAATATAAGGAGGCCATGATATAATCATAAATGAAAAGAAAGATTGACATTCTTGTCAAAACCGCAAAGTGTCAGAGAATTGGCATCAATTACCATTGTTTTTTGACGATAAGCCGAAAAATTGTTAAGTAACAATGAGTTTGAGTACTCCAGAGTTGATAAACATGACTTTTATGTTGGGCGAGTGTCAAAAAAACCCTTTACTAGCAAGCAGGGTTTATGCGGTACGATATCCCGATGCCGAAAAAAAACCAAGACCTATATATATATATATATATATATATATATATATATATATATATATATATATATATATATATATATATTTATATATATATATACAAATATATATATATATATATATATATATATGTACAGGGTGGTTATATTTTTCAGATGGGTGGACTTTGTGGGCAACGGAGAGGAATTTGAAAAAACATTTTTGGGATGCATATTATAGTCAAGAACGCTGTGTTTTAAAATTATACCCATTATACAGGGTGGTCTGAAAAGTTCGTGTGTGAACCATCAAAATAAATGTGTTTTTTTAAATGGGACAGGTATATTGATTATTTTAGTTGATTCTCCTAAGCTTTTGCAAGTTTATTAGAGAGGTTTCGAAGAAACAGTTTTTTAGCCGTGAAAAAAGAAACCTAAAGCTTTACCAATGAAGATAATGCAAGTTTATTAGAGCAAAAAATCCACACACAAGTACCAAGGAAATTGAGAGAGCTACTGATATTGAACTCACTAGTATTAAACGGATTCTGAAACAACATAAATATCATGCCTACCACATTGATTTACACCAAGAACTGTATGATCGCGATTAGGTCCAACGACAAGAGTTTTCAATTTGGTTTTTAAATACAATTTGGGATAATCCAGGTTTTGTAGATAGGGTGCTGTTTTCAGATGAAGCAACTTTTAAAAGCAACGGCTTGGTTAACAAACATAATATGCACTATTATTCAACCGAAAATCCACATTGGATTCGTCAGGTGGACCATCAAAATAAATGGTCAATTATTGTTTGGGGAGGTATAATTGGCTCTCATGTTGTAGGACCATATTTCTTTGAAGAGAATTTAACTGGAGAAGTCTATTTAAATTTTTTGAGAAATGAGTTGCCCGTATTGCTCGAAGACTTACCTTTAATGTTAAGAAATTCTTTATGGTTCCAACATGATGGAGCACCCCCGCATTACCATAGGCATGTAAGACATTTTCTCAATAATTGGAAAGGAGAGCATTGGATTGGGCGAGATGGACCAGTTAAGTGGCCTGCGAGGTCACCCGATTTAACGCCACTAGATTTCTTTTTATGGGGACATGTTAAAGAAGAAGTTTATAAAGAGGTTCCAACCACAGTGGAAGATATGAAGTTGAGAATAATAAGCAGTTTTCCCAACATTTCAGACCTGACTTTGAGAAAAGTGAAACTTTCATTTATGGATAGACTCGAAATGTGCCTTCAGCAAAACGGTGGTTTAGTTGAACATCTTTTATAAGTTTTAATTACATTGTTTTTGTTGATTTATATTAAATTTATTTTTTTTTGTAAAAAAAGATCTGGTGGTAACTGGTTTATTAATTACTTTACGTTTTTTTGAAAGCAACATTTTCTGTTTCTTGAAATCTCTATGATAAACTTGCAAAAGCTTCTATCTTGTTTTTATTTCGGCATCGCATCATCAAAGAACAATATTTATTTATTTACTGACGACAATATTCTGACACTTTGCTGTTTTGACAGGACTGTCAATCTTTTGTTCAATGATGATATCATGGCCTCCTAATATTAAATTGTCAATTTTAACAACGTGAATTCAGAGTAATTCGTGTTAAAATGAAGAAATTTTGATTTCACAGCTAATTTACTGAAAAACTGTTGGTCAAAAAGGTATCAAATATGGTATTTTCTGAAAGCTAGTAATGTTATCTTTAACATGAAAGTAAAATATACAGGGTGTTCCATTTAAAAAAATTCAATCCAAGGTAAATTTGCAAAACTTGACCACCCTGTATAACACTGAATAATTTTGAACGGCTTACAAGCGATTATTGTAGTCCTAGATACAATACATTTTATAGAATATTTGGTTTTTCCATACCTGCTTCAATTGTTTTCAAAAAATGGCCGGAGTATAACCCTTTTTTCCACTTTAACCTCGTCCCATTCCCTTGGTATAAATTTTAGACCCAACTAACCTTATATCAAAATGATCGCGCAACGAATAGGAGAATCAATTAAAATAATAATATACCGGGTATCCCATTTAAAAAAACACAAGTCTGGTTCACCACGAACTTTTCAGACCACCCTGTATAATGGGTATAATTTTAAAACACAGCGTTCTCGACTATCAATCATATCCCAATTTTTTTTTTCAAATTCCTCTCCGTTTGCCATCTATATATCTATATATATATATATATATATATATATATATATATATATATATATATATATATATATATATATATATATATATATATATATATATATATATATATATATACAATGCCATTATCAACAATCGATAAATAAGGAAATTTTGCTGGTATGTAGAAAAAAAGATATAATTGAAATTTGGGCACATATAATAATACATAGTTGTTTACATATTTTAGGATATAATCATAAAACAGGTAGGAACAAAAGTAAGAAACTGGACTTGCCAGTAAGAAGCCAAAGATTTACATTCCTTAAGGCCGTCTTACATGCTGCAATTCTTCTAGTTCAGCCTTTATTCAATAGTCTTGAATAAAGGTATGCGCAGTTTGACGAAGGGTACAAATGTCTTGCCACTGCGCATGCTTTTGTTCAAGAGTATTGCAACTTGCAAGAAAGAATTGCAGCATGTAAAACGGCCTTTAAGAAGTGATTTCAGATAAGAACAAATATAGCGCTAGATAATGTTTTTTTATTCTAAGTAAGATTTTGTATTACATTTTGCTATAAAATAAAATTAAAAGTACTTTTCTCTTGAGTCAATTTCGTTTTTTTGGATATATATATATATATATATAAAAAAGTTTCCCGTATGTAGAGAACTAGAGAGAGAGAGAGAGAGTTTTTGGTGCTAAGAAATACAATAAATAAAATACTATACATTTTTTCCTGCATATTTACCCAGGCCGTAATAAAACGGTCAGATTGCCCGAAATAATCAACAGTAAAAATTGTCTGGACACGCGAACGAAAATATACACGAGGCGATCGAAATAGGTTTATCGAACCCAGAAAATGGCGATAAATTATCCGAACTATATTTTCCGATCGAACGACAACAAACGGAGAGAACTGAAGGAGTGCACTTCCGTATTTGATTTGAAATTATTAATGGCCCTCCCAGTGTTCTTTTCAAAGCTCTTTGTATATTAGTGTTGGCCCATAATGGGAGGCGTAAAATTAAAACTGGATTTACGTCCGAATATATTGCACAACTAGACATGCACTGTTCGTAATTTTACTGGCAAAATCCCGTTAATAAAGTGTCTGCTGAAAATAACAATCGGTAAATTGGCGGTTATCCGGAACGCGTGTCGTACAGACTTCCACTACACGCAGATAACTTATTTTAAATACTTAAGTATACAGTCTGGCACAAAAGTTTGGCAACGGCCGTTTTTCTCGTAAGCCTCTGTATCAAAGTGCTTCAAATTGGGGACGAAGGAACAAACAATGGTTTTAAATGGAAGTGTAGAAACTTTGTCTTTCATACAAATGTTTATTACATAAAATTATAGCAAAGTGTTTTCTGCTTCCGCCATTTTTAGGGCTACCTAAAAGCAAAGCAAGGAAATAACTTTCTCTTAGAAAATTCCAGTGGCGGCTATTCAGGTGAAGTAGGTGAAGTGCTACTTCACCAGGAAAAATAAACAAGCAAACATCTAACTATATTTATTATATATCTCTTAAAATTTTAGTTTTTACATTCATTTATTTACCTAATTGGTAAAAATAAACTGTACATCTCGAATAAATACTTGACCCTTGGCGGCGTGTCTTTTTAAAACTTTCGATCGAACTTTATTATAACAACTATAACAGTGGCCCAAACCGCTTTGACTTTGTTGGAGGTGTTATGTTTACGATTTTCCTACTATGTTGCCATGACAACGCATATCCGATGACGTCGAGCCCAGCGCCATACAACGCTCTCGGTGAATTGCAGGTAGAGATGGGAATTTTAGTTCATTTACGTTAACTAGTTCATTCGTTCTCGTTCGTAAAAAAATATAGTTCAAAAAAACTAGTTTATTAGTTCACATAGAATTTTTGCGAGCGAGAGTGTTTTAATTTAAATAAGACGCAATTGTCCCTGGATTTCACAAGTTTTATATTTTACTCATTAAATTAAACTGTAAATTCTTAAAAGTAACACATAATCTTATAATAAAGTCTACATATGTAAACAATTTGCTATAAAACAAAACAACAAGCAATATGCAAAATATAACTAACTAAATAAAACTAAACGTAATTAGGTATTTTTCAGATTGATAGAAAATATATAAGGAACTTAAAAGTTACTATTTAAAAATAATATTGGCAGAACTTTTTTAGATTTTAGCGGTGATCTTTTTTCCATTATAACTTGTCCCGCCTTTGAAAAAATTCGTTCGACATTTATCGTTCGCAGATATCACGAACGAATGCAAAACCATTTTTTATCCCTACTTCCCAAATCTGAAGCAATTTGATACGAGAAAAATGCAAAATTTTACAGATTTTAAACATAAAAATTCATATAAAGATATGTTCAAAATGCTAAAGTGGCAATTCATTCTCTGTAATATGTATTCAAAAAGTTGGTTATTCCTCAACTTCTGTGATATCGAACACTAGCACGCTGCCAAGGTCTTGGATGTTATTTAAAAACTTTAAGTAACGCTGATAATTTAAATTTAGATATACAAATTTTGGACCTATAAATGCCGAACCAAACTTTTATTTACTGAATTCCTTCTAAAACTTTTTAAAGATTTTAGTTCAAGTTGTAAATATGACTCATCGGTCCAAATAATATTCGCAAATATATTTTGTAAGAAATGTCTTTCCATAAGAATACTGCAAAAATCTAACCTGGAGTTGTAATAATGTTGTTGTATTCAATTTCCATTTTGAGTTTGATATTTTGATATTGTTTATTAAGGTGGTGCAGAAATATGAGGAGATTATTCTTTTCATGAGACCAAACAACCAAATTATCATCTACATATCTGAACCAGTGTTTTGGTTTTAGTGGAGCGGATGTTAGAACATTATCCTCAAAGGCGTTTATAAAGATATTCGCTACCACAGATTATAGAGGAGTTCCCATAGCTGCCCCTGAAGTTTGTTCATAAAAAGTTCCTTGAAAAATGAAATAAGTAGATGTAAAACAAGCTTCCACTAGGTTTATTAAGTTCTTATCGGGATTATTATGTTCCAATATGTCTGGAGCATTTGTGTAAAGTGATTCACATCGAAACTGACCAAAATATCTTCAGAATACAACTGGATTTCCATAAATTTTTCCACGAAATGTGCAGAGTTTTTATAAAAAAAATCTGTTTTTTTTTTCAGTAAATGGATTTAAAAAATTGGAACGATATTTACCTAGTTTGTATGTGGGCAAGTCTATTGCACACTATTGGAAGTGAATTTCTAGATGTATGTGTTCATGGGAAGGAAAATGGTACATTCTGTGTATAGAAAACCGACGCATACAAATAGATACTTAAATGCATATTCCCACCACCATCCAGCACAAAAGAAATCCGTTATTAACTTGCTAGTATTTAGAGCTATTTCGATTTCTGATCAAGATTCTCTAACATCGGAAACATCGAAACTGACCGAAGGTCTCAGAGGGAATGGCTATTGCATTGGAGTAATTTAAATAATAGTATAAATAGAATAAATCTTTGTAACTCGAGCGAATGTAGTAAAGTAGATACTGAGATAAAAGAACTGATTAATAATGTGATTGATGTGGTAAGTAATGTGTGCACGGTGGAGAAAAATGTCATAGAAAAAGATAAACCATCCTCCGATAGTGATTTTTTATATCCCCGTCTGTCCCAGTGGGGACTACAGGAACTTTGAGTAATACATTTATTGAACAAATGCTTTTAAATAATGAATTGCCTAAGCAATTCATTATTTAGCATCACATTCTGTTATTTTTTCTCTCATTAAAACATTCAATGTTTATCTAACAAGATACTCCCACTTATTGCAGGTATACAGAATGTGAATTGTGACTTTCTGTTGCTCACTGAGCACTGGCAGAGTGATGAGCAATTGAACCGAATAGTTTTACGTAATTATAATATATGTTCGTCTTTCTCCCATGCCTCTATAAAGAATGGAGGTGTAGCCATTTTTAAAAATAATTGTTTCACATATAGTGCTACAGTGTGTGATGTTGTTGACTTTTGTGTTGAAGGCGTGTTTGAATGTGCTTCTGTAATTATAAGCAGTTTGAAATTAAAGTTAATTGTTGTATATAGGCCACCTAAAGGAGATTTTAAGGTTTTTTAAACATGTTTTAATTCGCTACTCGAAAATCAATTTAATCCACTTACTACGCTTGCTATTGAGGGCGATTTTAATTTAAACTTTTTAGAGCATGGTACACAACTGTCGATTTTTCTAGATTTATTAGCTAGTTTTAATCTTATACATACTATTAGAGAACCCACGAGAGTAGCTACAAATTCAAGCACATGCATTGATAATTTTTCAATAAGTTCAAACACTCAGTTTTCAGCATCTGTTGTTAATCTGGGCTTGTCAGATCACTTCTCTCAGCTTTTGAAATAGATGTCGTCAGAACTGATAAGAAGGACACCACGGCAAGGTATGTTATGCGACGCGACTTTTCAAATAAAAATGTAACACGTTTTCTAGACTTTTTAAACACAGAGGAGTGGAATGAAGTTTACTCTCGTGAGTGTCCCAGTCTTGCTTCTGGAGTCTTTGCCAGGCAATTATTTTATTATTATGAATTGTCATTTCCATTAATTAAAATAAATAACAGCACTCAAAATAAACAAAAAAGGTAGTTCTATCGCCGGAGCTAGTTCTCCTAAAAGATAAGATTACTTTTTTCACTGACCTATCAAAAAAAGATATAAGGTAAAAGTATATTAGCAAACATATTAACAGTATTTATACAGAAAAACTTAAACTCTTTTTTACACAACAAAATGATAAAATGATTCAAAACTCAAGCAATAAATCAAAGGCAATGTGGCAAATTATAAAAACGTTACAAAATAAAAACAATTCTTATACGGCACTGAAAATAATTGAAAACGGCGAAATAGTTCCGGATAATCTAGTTGCAAGTAATTTTAATTATCAATTTACTAATGTACCTCTTAGTAATAATAATATCGACAGGACATTTCTTGATAACTGCGTACCGCCTTGTGTAAATAAATTTTTTCTTTCTCCCATTTGCAAACAAGATGTTTTATCATTTATTGTAAACCTTAAGAACTTAAATGCCACAGGACATGATGGCATATCCAATAATTTGTTGAAAAAGTGTGGTTTTGCTTTGTGTGATGTTTTAACGTACTTGATAAATCTCTCAGCGCAGTATGCAATATTTCCTGAGCAATTGAAATTTGCAACTGTCATTCCACTTTATAAAAAGGGGGATTCTAATGATTATTCAAATTATAGAGCCATAAGTCTATTGACAAGTATTTCTAAAGTTTTTGAGTTGAATTTGAAACATCAATTATTTAATTTTTTTAATAAAAATAACATTATTAGCGGTTCTCAACATGGTTTTACGGAATCACGCAGTACAGAAAGTGCCCTTTGAGATTTCCAATCGACAGTTTTCGATGCAACTGATAAACATTTTCATGTATTGGGTTTATTTGTGGATTTCTCCCAAGCATTTGATATGGTTAGCCATGAACTATTATTAATAAAGTTGCATCGATATGGCATTAGAAGACAGGCATGGAAGCTCATGGAGTCTTATTTGGGTGGACGTCAACAATGTGTTGTGGTGAATGGGATGGGAAGCGACTCATTGCCAGTAAATCAGGGTGTTCCCCAGGGTTCAGTCCTTGGTCCACTACTATATCTTATTTATTCTAATGATCTCACTTCCTACTTAATGAATATGTCCACTGGTATTTCTGTCATATCATATGCAGATGATACAAACATTGTGATCGTGGAAAAGAGTGCACTATCTCTCAAAAGAACAGCAGATTTGGTTTATGATGGTATTATGTTGTGGTCCAAAAAAATTGGTTATAAATCAAAGTAAAACAAATTTCGTCGGATTTTCAAATAAAAAACAAAAAAATGACAATTTTTTACTTCATGGATCTGACCTTGGTCTTATTACACCTTCCAAGTCCTCAGTAATGTTGGGCTTGGAAACTGATGAAAACCTAAGATGGGGAAATCATACAGAAAGTCTATGCATACGGTTAAGAAAAACTTGTTATGGTTTGAAATCATTGTCAAATTACTGTAGTCAACATGCTATGATGTCGGTATATTATTCTAATATCCACTCTCACCTGTCCTATGGCATCATGAATTGCGGCTCAAGCTCGGACGTGACAAGAGTCTTTTTGCTTCAAAAATATGCTATACGAATTTTGTGTGGCCTTTCATGTACAGATTCGTGTCGAGACTATTTCAAGCAATTAAAAATATTGACCTTGGTTGGAATTTACATATTTAAAGTTTCCGTTTTTGATTATCAGAATATTAAAAAACTTCAAAGCAATCGCGCTTCACATGGTTACAGTACTAGAAATAAAACATTACTTCTACCTAATTTACATAATTCCACATTTTTCCAAAAAAATGTGATATGCACGTAGGTTTTTTAATAAATTAAATAATGATATTAAAGATGCTGATGATCTTAAATCCTTCAAACGTATATTAAAAAAACTTTAGTGGAGGGTAATTTTTATACTGTGCAAGAGTTCTTAAATTAGTTTTTTTCTGTTGTTTTTAAAAATGCACGCGTCTAATGTAGTATTTGTATTGTTCCTTTTTTAGTGATTATTTATGTACTTACCTGTAACTTTTATGACGACGTACTTTTATAAGTAGGTATACTAGATTTACTCTTTGTGACGTTTTCTCCAATTGCTGATTGCATATTATGTACATCTGTTTTATTGGTGAAATAAAATTATTATTATTATTATTACTGACGATATTACGCTTATAATTAAACGATATAGTAATCGAACATACGTACAATCTTCAATACACATACTCAGATTGGACAATGCTTGCGATCCCCAAAAGATATTATACCTTTTCAAACAGTAGAAATACATAAAATTCCTTGCTACTGCGGAGAAGTGTTTATGGAGAAGAGTATGTGGAGAAACAAGACGCTCAATATCAACTAGACTTAAGGAACATGAACGATGTATTAAGAAGAAACAAATTCTTTAATCTGCTGTAGCAGTTGTATATAAAAGCCAGCCTGAATCTCTTCGAGCTCATTCAGTGCTCAAATCTCGTGGAGTAAAGATCCCTGAAGATGTCTCGTGCAATGAAAGGCGAAACATCGGATATTAATTCTAATTTGACACGTCTAGTCCTAAGGAACATGATTTTTAAAAAGGTGTTTTTTATTGATTTTTTTCTTGTGTTGTGGAAAACATATTGTACACAACTCGCTGGAAGGGCACCAACATACTCGCGTACTGGTACTGGTATGGTATATACCACTTTTCACGCTCGTTATGTAATATCCTGTAATATAACTCTAATATAACAGTTTTAAAATATCAACATCGCACATATTTGTTTAAAAAAATAATGTTTTAATTAAAAGAAATCATTATTTTTTAAAAGCCGGATTTCTACGCTATAAAATATTAGGCTCATCCTTTGCTGTCCGACATCGCAAATTGCGTAACGGGCGCAATAAAAGAAAAAAGTAAATGTTTGTGCATAGCTAGCACGCGTCGAAAATCGGTTCAAACAAAATTCGCCACTAATTATTATGCCTAAATCGGTATTAAGGCAAGCCAAGTTCACGATCATTGGGTTAACGAACTGAATCAATCAGTAGCGGATCTTGGTGTGCGATACCTTTGAATATAATTTCGACAATTTACACTTAATACTTACTGGTTAAGATATAGCGAGTAACATGTGGTTTCGGTATGTGTGCTGAATGAGGTTTTACAATAGAACAAGTCATTAAGATGGTCTTTCGCAAAATGTTATGCTTCCTTTTAAAAGAGGATGTGATAAAAGTTGACATATTTTCTTGTGTTTTTAATTACATCATTAGATTTAGTAATTTAAGCGTGAGCGTACCACCGCATATCTATCAAGTGTCTAGCGTATTAATGGCAGAAACACTTACCGCTAAAATCCTGAAAATGAAATTTAAAGTTGCTTTGCAATGTTTTAGTAATGACGAAAGTTTAAGGGCCTAAATGTATAATAGATATACTAATAGATACCAGAAGAAATGGTAAAAAGAGGAGCAGAAATATCCATAGATATGTAAGGTTAAATTGAAATAGAAGATAAAACGAGAAGTCAGCAGATGCCATTTTTTTGGAGCTTGCATAGGGTTATTTTTTATAATTTGCCACCCCCTGAGAGGTGTATTTTTTCAAGTTACAACGAAATGGTTCCTACCAAAGGGAGTTTCCTAAAGATTTACATGGTGACGATTTTAAAAACAAAAGAAAATCACTGTCAAATCGGACACCCTCTATTTTTTGACATTTTTGGATTCCCCTCATGTTCCCCTTTCCAAAAATATATAATTTGTCTATATTCGGCACAGTAGTTTTTGACTTATTCCACTATAAAGTTACCACATATGAGATTTTCACAGATATGCAGCCATACTTAAATCGCGGTACCCATGAAATGGTGAAATCGCTTTACACATGGAATGTGACGAACAAAAACAAAACACTTACTTTTATTCGTAAGTAAAATATTTTATTGATTTTACGGAAATTAGGAAAAACAAAATTAATAAAATCTAAAATGCAATTTACCGAAGAAGAAATCTAAAAATTCTTCAACTTTATTTCGCAAATGCTAATAATGCGTCAATTGCAGTGCGACAATACGGGCTGCTATATCCTGGTGCAAGAGTTCTCTCAAAAAAAACTGTTGCATATACAACCCGTTCATTAAATGTTTTTGATGATGCCATTTACATAAAATTTTCAAATTTTGGGATTAAGGTAAGGTCAAGGGGTACTTCTTTTTTGAAATATTTTCAACTTCCTGTCACTTCCGGTTTAACCGGAAGTTGGTATCAACTTGCTTATTTTAAATAGAGCACCCTATATTTTATGATATTTTTTGGATTCTACGGAGAATTTTAATGCTATTTTATGTAGCATGTCCTATACCTAGGTTCAAGCCTTCTTAAGATACTTGACCTTGAACCAAAAATGAGCCTTCTGGGTACCAAATTTAAAAATCTCATATTTTTGTAAGTTTTGAAGATATAATCTTCATATTTTGCAGACAATCGGTAAATAATCTTAGGTTTCTATTTTTTTTATTGAATTTGTCTATTTTTATACAGGGTGTCCTAAATTCAGCGGCAAACATTCACATTTTCAAAGCCGCTAAAGTCCGCTTTTTTAAATGGGACACCCTATAACTTTATGCACTATCAAATGTAGAATTTAATTTTCTATCGAACTGTATTAAGGTTCCCTATACCTATTCGTAACCATTTTCGAAATAATCAGGTTTTTATTAAACTATCATATGTATTTGCTAAATGCTTACACCTTCCCGTAGTAAGCCATGGAAAAACAACTGTTGCGCTTTTCTATTCAATATAACAGCTGATTTGAAACTTTTAAATTAAAATAAAATAACACTCAAAAGCTGATATTCTCAATTTATTTTATATTCGCAGACAATGTTACAAAATATTGGAGAGAACGTGCCATGTTTTTAATGAAAAACTTCCTCATTTATCGCCAATGAACAATAGAAAATTGAAGAGGATTGAATCGAAATTTTTTCGTTTCGGAAAAGTTAAAGTTATAAAAAATGTAATAAATTGTTTACATTATTTTTAACCATATCTACTAAGTTCGAGACTGTTCTAAATTTGTTTTAGTGAACTTAAAAATTATAGCAATTTAACAATCAACAATAAATAAATAAGATAATAAAATTGAATTATAACAAATGTTCTATATGCTGTCCGTTCATTTTAAGACACATTTCAATTCTTCTTTGTACAGATGCAGTGGCCCGTTGAATTTGTCCGTTTTCTAATTCGGCAAAAGCTGTTCGTATCCTGTCCAGTAAATCTTGTTGGTTATTTACTGGGGAAGCATAGACTTTACCTTTGATAAATCCCCATAAATAAAAGTCTAGGGGTGTTAAATCAGGCGATCGCGGGGGCCATCTCCAAGGGATATTGCAACCAATCCAGCGATCTTAAAAAATTCGAGATAATTGGAGATAAACTGCAGCGGAATTATGTGCTGGTGCCCCATCTAATTGATACCAATAATTTTGCAGCTCACCAATAGGAATTTCTTCTATAAATTCAGAAACCGCCCCTCGCAAAATTTCCAAATACTTATCACTGTTTAAATTGTCTTCATAAATACAGTACCGCACTTGATCATTTGATACTATACCGAAAACATTGAAGCTAAACCTCTCTTGAGAACGCGTTTCGCGTAAAGCGTGCGGATTTTCTGCTGCCCAGAAATGTTCGTTTCTTCTATTTGTTATTCCTTCTCTAGAAAATTTCGCTTCATCGGTCCAAAATATTTTTGAAAGGAATTGAGGGTCCTCTTGAATTTTCAAAAATATATAATTCGCAAAATTCTACTCGTCGGACGTCATCACCAGGTCTCAGGGCTTGCACGTTTTGGAAGGAATAAGGGTGCATATGATGTTCGCTCAAGATTCTTTGGACAGATGAAGAAGAAATTCCCAAATCGTTTTCTGCAGACGGTATTGAACTTTGCGGGTTTGCGTGGAAATAAGCTAATGTGTTTATTACGTTATCCTCGGCATTTGCCACTGGTTTCGGAACATTTTTTGTAACTTTAACCTTGCCAAAACACAAAAAGTTCGTTTCAATCCTCTTGAATTTTGACTTGTTCATTGGCGGCAAATCAGGGTGGCGTTAATTAAACACACGACACGTTCTCTCCAAAATTTTATAACATTCTCCATGAATATAAAATAGATTGAGAATATCAGCGTTGAGTATTCTTCCATTTCGATTTAGAAGATTTAGTTTATCACTGACAGCTTTCGATAAATAACGCATACTAATCATCTGTCATATTGGATATTGGATCTCAATTGTTTTTCCATGGCTCACCATTGGAACATGTAATCATTTAAGCAAATACATACGATATTAAATAACATATATATAAAACCCAATTCTTTCGAAAATGGTTACGAATAGGTATAGGGAACCTTAATACAGTTCGATAGAAAATGAAATTCTACATTTGATAGTGCATAAAGTTATAGGGTGTCCCATTTAAAAAAACGGACTTTAGCTGCTTTGAAAATGTGAATGTTTGCCTCTGAATTTAGGACATACTGTATAAAAATAGACAAATTCAATAAAAAAAAAATAGAAACCTAAGATTATTTACCGATCGTCTGCAAAATATGAAAATTATATCTACAAAAATATGAGATTTTAAAATTTGGTACCCCGGTTCAAGGTCAAATATCTTAAGAACGCTTGAACCTAGGTATAGGACATGCTACATAAAATAGCATTAAAATTCTTCGTAGAATCCAAAAATATCATAAAATACAGGGTGTTCCATTTAAAATAAGCAAGTTGATACCAACTTCCGGTTAAACCGGAAGTGACAGGAAGTTGAATATATTTAAAAAAAGAAGTACCCCTTGACCTTACCTTAATTCCAAAATTTGAAATTTTTATCTAAATGGCATCATCAAAAACTTTTAATGAACGGGTTGCGTGAATAACCCTGTATATAGTAAAAAACAACGCACAAAGAAAATCCTTGCAGGGGCAAAGAAGACGAGCAAATTTTGACTTGGACGAGGAATTAGACCAGTGCAACTATTAATCAACGATCATTTTAACCAACATCTCCACTTCTGTGAGGATATGCTGACCAGACTGAGGCAAGATATGCTGTTATTCAGAAGGATTTTGTGGTCTGATGAGGCTTGTTTTACCACAGTCGGAATGTTTAATAGAAAAAAAAGCACCATTGGGCAACAAGAAATCCACATATAACTGAAGAGCGAAAGAGACAAGGGCGGAAGTCAATAAATGTGTGGTGCGGCATCCTGGAAAACCAAATTATTGGTCCGATATTTATTGAGGGTATATTAACGGGGGAAAATATATATTTGGCACCAAGAGGGCGCACCACCACACAACATTCGACAGGTCACAGATTTTTTAAATTCTCGATATAATTTGTGGATTGGCAAATATGACCATATTCATTGGCCCGCGAACAGTCCCGACCTTACACCTTTGGACAGTTTTTTGTGGAGATACCTAAAGGATAAAGTGTATCATAATACAACGGACAGTGTTGACGAGTTGCGACAAAAAATAGTGTATGAAATTAAGGTTTTAAATACAGAATGTCCCACCTTTATTACCCAAGCAATTAGAAAACTGTAAAGAGTGTTTCAAAATTACTTGGATAATGGAGGGAGTCACGTAAATAGGCTGTAAAAATATTAATTCCTAGTTCTTGTTTTGTTTTTGTTTGTTCGTTTGTTTGTTATTCTTGTATTAGTATATATATAATCACATTAAATATATTTTTTACAAATTGCTGTTTTGTTTTTGTTTGTGACATTCCATGGGTAAAGCGATTGCGTTAACGTCCAACAAGGCTCCAAAGGAAAATCCAAAAATGTTAAAAAATACAGGGTGTCCCATTTCAAATAAAAAAGTTGTTGGAGTTTTAACGTATTATTGTGTAATTGTTGATATGGTTCAAATCTTCTAATTATATGTTGCCTTACTTCAAGAAGCAGCGTTCTAAAGGTGCGGTGACATTAGAAGAACATTGATTTTTTAAATATTTAATAAATTTATTAACCATGCGAAACTAGGAGCTTTAGTTGACTTAACTATGGTGCGGCAATGTGAGTTTGTAAAAAATGGCCGTTTAAGTTTGGAATTTTCTTTTAATCACTAAGTAAACAGCAAGATTTTCTTTTCCAGGAGACATGTCTAATGGAAGATACCTTATTCACTTATTTTGGGTCACATGACGTATTGACCAATCCGGTTTAGTATAATAGAACGTTATTTCGGCGGGATGTGAGAATCCTCAGAAGCAAAATGATACAAGAAAGACTCTGAGGTGATTTTTTTGACGATTACAATAGTTTTTCCTATCTGCGAATTAAAATAATTATAGAATATATCTATACTATATTAAAATAGTCAAAGAGCGACTCACGCTGAAAAAAACATACTGCGATTTCGAAAATCACTAGATTTTGGATGAAATCTGGGGAAATAGTAAAATTTTTTTAAATTTTTTTTTATATATGTGTTGTCAGATAAAGGAATTTAAATGGTGATTCTTTGGGTATTAAAAGTAAAAATGATGAAAATTAAAATAAAATCTTTTATATTAAATTTAGCTATTAACATGGAAAAACAATCTGACAATTGGCAATTCTATTCTTATCTTATAGCGCTCGCTTTTTTTACTTCCTTAAAAAAATATTACTAAAAACTGTTTTTTTTATCTGCCATTTTATCCAAATTTTGCAGATAAATTGGGTGTGACGTGACCATCAACTGATAAGTTTTACTACAAATCCAAAATGGCGGCCTAACAAAATGTTATAAAAATCAATGCCGAAAACTACTGTATCGATTATGTTCAAATTATGCTCAAAAATCTGGTAAAAATGTTGAGACAAATTCAAAATGGAAGAACAAAACGGTGGCGTAATTAAATGTTTCAACATATCTGAAAAAAGTACTTATCGGATTGATTGATGACATCCCCATTTTGAATATTTATTACTAAAAATGTATAAATTTCACACTTAATATCGATTTTTAATCAAATCTGTAAATGTTTCACATTTGCTCGCAATCTAGGCATTCCTACTCGCATTTTTTAAATATTTACTAAAAATGTATGATATGTATATTCAAATACCCCCAGATGCCTACTTTCTTTCAGCCAAATCTACACAAATGTTAAAATTTCGCCGCAATGTTGGCATTAAAATCTTGAATTTTTAAAATGTTGACAAAAATTCGTGATGTGCAGTCTTAAAAACCCCTAAATGACAAATTTTAATCATATCTGCAAACATTTTGAAATTAGTCTGCTATGTTGGCGCCGCCATTTTTAATTCTCATATGTTGCCTAAAACTTTTATTCTTAAATACTTCTAGATACTGATATTTCAGCCGATTCTGTACAAATGACAAAATTCGTTCGCTATATTGGAGCCACCATTTTGATTTTTGTTGTGCATTCTTAAATAATCCCTACAAATTTTAAAATAATCCGTCCGACCTGTTGACATTGTCATTTTGGCACCGCTATTTTGAAGTTTTAAATGCTGACACTCTTAAATTTTCCTAGGCACCAATTTTCAGTTTAATCTATACAAGTAACAAAAATATTGGCCGTATTGGCGCTGCCATTTTGGATTTCTAAACGTTGACTAAAAAAATTCGGATTTTTTATATCCGAAAGAGTATGCATGTCAAATATGAAAATAATCGGTAATGGAAGTGGTGAAAAATCCATTACAAGATTTGAACCAGACATACAAACATACAATCAGACGAGTAGGAAGCCAATAAAAGCGCGTTAAAAGTATTGATTATAGTTTAAAACTCTAACAATAGTATTCACTAAAGTGGTTTAAATTTAGACGAGATCTAACTTGACAGTTACAGGTTTAAGATGACATTTTTAACAACTAAACAAATAATTTTTATAATTTTTCTAAATGTCACAATTACAAAATGACAGTGACATAAGGCAACCATAACTAAAACCTAATGTTTAATAATATATAAATAGCTAATTTCCTTTTAAACTTACCTAGCTTAATGGTTTGATTTTAATAGTGATTATTTCTTTGATATTTGTAAAAATACCTATTTGCCTCATTAAAGAATAGGTAAGAATCCTTCCTTTTGTCAACGATAATGAAGCATAGGCCATTTGTTCATTTTCGTACATCAAATATTTTAACAGGTCGTCATTTTGTTGCGCCATATTGAATTCATACCAATATTTTTTTGTATCAGATGTAATTTTTGTGGAAAATTAAAGTTAATCGAGTAAGTGCATTTTTTAGCTATACCGGAACAGACCGACCGACCGACAGTAATGGAAAAACATGAAGATCTGTAAAAACCCGGAACGATTAATGATATTGCCTTATGCGGGAAGTGAAAACTCGCGCCGCCACTGGCATTCGTCAACAAATGGCCACGGCTTGAACATGGGCCATCCCCACTTCTTATTTTATCGTAAACATTGGTCGATAGAATGTGAAAAATATGGGAACCATGTTGGCGCATACCCCTAACCTGATTCATGAATCAATTGTGATCTCTACTTTAATTCTTACTCTAAGTCAGAGGAAGATCGACAATGAAAAAAAAATGTTTCGACTATTTTTAGTGTATATCATATTATATTAATGCACCGCCACTGGTTTACAACTCAATACAAATGCTGCAGTATCACTGCTGATGTAATATCAGATTACGGCAATTAGATCCTACCTCTAAGACGCGCGCTCCCTTATCTTTTAAACGGAACTCTTACACACGTATTATGTACATACATCTAGATACCGTTGGTAGCAAAACTAATATCCCTAATTAAAATCTTGCTTTCCCGTAAAGGTTGGGCTGCTTTGAACTTTACAAAGAAAAATAAACTACCATGAAATATAATACCACCAGGAGGTTGGTCGTTTATTATTCCTATCTTAGGAAACGTCGACTGTGATGTTTTTTTTTTAATCAATAGAGAGACAACAAAGAATGAACAAAGTCGAAGTTCTTTGATATTTGTAGTTGGATGGTGAAGGGTGGTATGTGGTTAACACAGCAGCGCACCGCAGAATTGGTTCTGAAGGAGAGGGGGCTTAATAGCGCTTTTATTAAATACTTTCTTGTAAATTTAACAAAAAAAAAATCAAGTTCTTTTTAATTCACCTTCCGTTAGAATAGATCGTAAGGCTGGTACAACCTGGTTTCGCAAAAGCTCTAGGTACCTCTACCCGTTCAGGTTGTAGTCAAACAAAAATGGTCCAACAAGTCGATTTCCTGAAATGATTAATAATTTATAAATAGGTGCCCAACAGTCAAGGGCGGCAGAGTCGGCCCGGTGGTACTAGAAACTATAAATTATAAAGGAAAAATTATCTTTATTAAAAAATAGATATTTTCTTTCCAAAAATAGTTATCGAAACATACCGTAATGAATGAGCTTGTATACAGTCGAAACCTATTCAGCTTTATTATGAAAAAGAAAAACATATTTGGTTAGCGGGAACTAATCGCCGTAATAAATTATTTTGTTGGAATTGCATATTAATTTCGAAAATACTAAATCAATTTATTTCAGTCCTATAATAATCTTAAAGAAGTACACCGTGCCTTAATAAAACATAAAATATCAAAAGAACAAACCCCTTGCGCTTTAAAATTTAAATTATTCGGAAATACAGCTGAACGCCTTTCTATAAATCATAATGAAAATCGAAAAATAATTCGACATTTGATTAATATGGTATTTTTTTCACAACGCAAGAACTAGGCTTCCCGGGTAAGAATAAATCATTAAATTCAAACAATCAATATAATTTTAGAGAATTAGCTAAATCTGCAGAAAATTTAGATAAAGTGTTAATAAATTTATAGAACCCAATTCTAGTTTTATAGGTTCTTCGAAACTACAATAATACAAAATGATTGAATAAAAATGAAATACAATATCAAAAAAGTAAGTTGACTGACTAGAGTAGAACGTTTTACTTTTTCTTTATTAGATTATAATCTTTTAGTATCATTAAAGAACTAAACGAAAAAAAAAGATTATTATTTGACCATCGTTTGGTGCCTATTTAAAAAAAGATTGATTAGATTAACTTACCAATGATCCCACACCAAACGTTACTTCCAAATCTGATCTGTAGACGTCTCTCTCTTCCACTTCGTGAGGATTTTGCACAACCCAATGATGACGGTTGTGCCTATTAAAGACTCCACAATTCGTGAACCTGCTCTCATCGGACCACAAGACAGGATTTACAAAATCAGGATTTTTATTACATCTCCTAGTATACCACTCACAGAACTGTAGTCGTCTTGGAAAATCAATTTCCTTAAGCCCTTGTACTATTATGGGTTTGTATGGATGGTACTTAGTCATTTTTAAAACTCTGTGTACTGTTGATTTTGGCACATTAGTTTCCTGTTCTACAGTTCTTACCGATGCACTAGGGTTTTCGTTGATAGCTTGGAAAATGTTTCTGTCTCGATTTTCATTGTTATTATTGTATCCGCTTTTAGGTTGTTCGAAGGCACCATGGTTCATTAAATTAACTACGATTTTCCTGAATTGGGTTTTATGAAGCTGCCGTCGTTCGAGGTCCATCTTCAAATACCTTGCTGAAGTAACGTCGGCGTTTCTGTATGATTGAAAGTACAAAGCTAACATGTCAACCTTTTCTTCATTTGAATACGGAATGCCGGCCATTTTCTATAGGTTTTAACAATTTATGTGTCAAATTTATGATTTTATTGGGATAAAAGCGTACCTACTACTTATTAAAACACAACTTTGATACTTTCAACTATTTAACTTAACGTCAAAGTCAAAATCCAATTTTGTTACAGATAAATCATGGCCTCCTTAGAAAAGAATTGAGAGCTAACATTACTTTAAATCATGGCATCCTTAGAAAAAACTGATACCTAACTTTACGAAGTATAATATTTCGATGATACTAAACACACTGTATATGAGGCTCCGCAATATGGCATAGAGTTCCCCTGTAAAGTTGTTACTATAAGTAGGTAACTTATATAGTAATGTGGTATCTGGTGTAACTACTGCTGCTCCGACTTCTTGACTCATTCTTGAAGCGTCTGTGTATATATGATAAAAATTACTGTATTTGGAAATTGTTTCATTAAAC
The DNA here is from genome assembly GCA_030620095.1 of Kuschelorhynchus macadamiae. Lineage (NCBI taxonomy): Eukaryota > Metazoa > Arthropoda > Insecta > Coleoptera > Curculionidae > Kuschelorhynchus > Kuschelorhynchus macadamiae. Next base: position 263,157 of record JAUTXW010001186.1, on the reverse strand, counting down.
AAATTTTTAATAATTTCCTTGTTAGTTTCATTTTTATTAAATTTTGTCATTGATAAATCACATTTTGATGTATTTATTATCCAAGGTGGGACGGAGTAGCTAAGTGTAAAGCTATTGGGAAATTCGTTGATTTGCAAGGTATTCAAGTATCTGTTGATTCTTTCGTATAAAGGAGGGTCAATACTTGGTTTACTGGCAAAGACAGTTCTGAAACGGTTGGCGAAAGTGTTGTTTATAACAGGGTTCCTAGGATTACCAGCTATAGAAGTTGCATAAGAAAGGCTAAGAATTTGTCTTTGATAATCCAATGGTGACTCGTTTGCTTCACATTGTAGACTTGCTACAGTACTTGTTCTATACGCACCCAGAGCTATTCGTAGCGCCGAACTTTGTATGACATCTAATTGCTTTATCACCGATTTCTTTGCTGATGCCTATGCCACAGATCCATAATTCAGTTTGGATCGTATAAGCGATCGATATATTTGAAGAAGAATGGTTGTGTCAGCGCCCCAACTTTTGCTTGCGAGAACTTTTAATATGTTAAGATTCTTATGACACAGACTTGTTACTCTTAATATCTACCTAAAGTATTATTGGTACAAAAAGCTACTTTATGATTTCTCTTTTAAGATATTTCTCTATTTTAGTGCTAATTTTTCCGGTATATGTTAATATGTTAAACTTAATATTGTCTTTTGTATTGAAATTAGGATAAACGAAATTGAGTGCTATTTTATTTACGATTTTGCCTATTATGGTTGCATCATAACCATTATTAACACCCTGTATATTTATAGACTACAAAATTTGGCTTTCTTTTTACTTTTTCAAAAATATATAATAGTATGCAATTTTTTTCAGAAACACGCAGATAAATGACAATTTTCTGAAATTAAATATATAATTTAATAGTAAGCTATGGATATTGTTTATGACAACCAAAAAAATAAATGTCAAATATCTCTCATCGGCTTTTGGATCGACTTTTGGTTTATAAAGCAGTTTATAAACCTTCTTTTGGTATTTTTGTTTAATTGATATTTACCAATTTTTTCTAATAATGGCAGCGTATAAAAATTATGAAAAATATGCTGGTATATTTTATACAGAGTAATGGAAATTCTGAAGAAGCCTCGGAAATATATTTCCAAAGGTAAGTAAGCTATTATGGCTATGAAAATCTGTATTATCGGGGATAATACCACGAGTGCTTAAAAATTTCCGATAATTTTTCAGGAATGCGTGTTTTCTTATAATTTGTATCTGGTTAATTTTTAAGCACCAATGGTATTTAGGAGGAATATTCCACAAATCAAATACTGGGAAACTAAGCTTTATTAACTGAATATTAAATACATACCTATTTCAAGTTCAGAAATTTGAATTTTGTAACAAACTGAACACAAATTGAATAATAATATACTAATAAAATATAAATCTAAATATTCAATATTAATTATTGATTGTATAATAAAAGGCACAGTTCTGATAATTATTAACCACATTGTTGTTTTGCGACAACGTAGAAGATGCCGTCAGACCACTACTTGTACTTGTGCTGGGTGATGCTGCTACAGGGGCTGTTGAGGTGGTTCTTTTCCAGATTCCCTCATTTTTTCAATAATTTTCTTGTGGTGATCTGAATCCATTTGCAAATAACTTGATAGGGATTTCGCATTCGAATGATCTGTAATTTTTATCAAGTTTTGCTCCGACACTCCGCTTTTGGCCAGCTTGGACATGGCAGTAGCTCTGAGGGAATGGTTGGTAAATTTTTTTGTGGTATTGAGGCCTGAATTCTGTGCTTGTTTTTTTGTCCAAGTTGAAATCTCGTTTTCTTTTTTCCAGTGGGGGTTTGTCGTCAAAAATAGTCGAGTGTTGGAGATACTTTTTCTTTTATCTTGTAATTCTTTATAAATTCTTACTGGGCAAAAGCTGGGACTTCTCTCGTTTCTTACCAACCACTTCGAATCGGCGAGTTTTCGGCTACCACCTTGACATGTTTTAGAAAAAACAGGGTTGTATTGAATTCTACCTGTTTTTTCTCCGAAGTTGTCAGTTTTTTCTTTGAAAAAAGTTGTTTCGGCTCTTGCACCTTCTTCTCCTCTCCAGGCTAATTCATAAGACAACAAAAAAAAACACTTCTTTTGTAAACCTTCTGGAGTTATAATAAACTGTCTCCAGATGCTCTTCTTGGATTTAACGGTGTTTCTTGGTTCGCTTCCAATTATATTTTCATCAATTTCCTCTTCTTGAACTAGCTCAAAGCGATTATTCATATTGACAACTTTTCAAAAATGTTTGAAAGATACTTAAAAAAAATCCGTTTCTAGGCACTCTAGCGTCTCTCAAAAGCAAGTTTCATATTGTCAAGATTTCATTTTTTGGTTAGGTATGTAACCACACCTAACCAGGTAAGTGGAAACACCATGTTTCCTAGACGACGTGGTATTTCCGCTATAATTTTTCGAAAACACCACTAGTCTTACGGAAAAATTTGTATATGAGTGGAATATTCATTATAAGTTTTTGCTTGTTAGATATCCAAAAAGAAGGCGACCGTTTTTTTGAGATATTTGCTCGTTTAAAAGCAAATTTGAGTACGGATCATTTCTTCACCTACGTCCTAAAACATACATCAAAGAGAACAGAGAAAGAGAAGCGATAGATGTTTTGGGATATATAGAAGCAACACCTTTGTCCTCATGTTGAAAAATTAAGAATGAAATTATTGTGCTAAAAACTGACGGTAAAATGATCTTGAAGAAATATAAGTATCACTAATACAAATTTAATATAGTGCAACATTTGCATCCTGGCGATGCCGAGCGCCGGGCACTGTTTTGTCAGTGGTATTTACAACAAATCGATGCTAACGATTTATTTGGCAGACTTGTTATTTGGTCAGACGAATGGGTTTTTCAAGTGCGGGAATTTTTAATCGTCACAATACCAGGAACTGGCCTAGTGAAAATCATCATTTAATGTTTGAAAGGGCACAACAAGGACTTGAAGGATGTCTTACAGCACGTAGATATTTAGAAATCCTTGAGGAAGTAATTCCAGAACTGCTCGAAAATATGCCATTAGCCCAGGAGTGCTCAAACTTGAACTGCTGGCGATCTACCTCAATATTTTTAGACTACTTACAATCGACTCTGAGAGGTCGCAAGTATGTGTGATGCAGGGTTGTCGTACATACACGATACATACACCCTACCAACCTACCTACCTACCTAGGTAGGGTGTACCGTAGCATATATAGATATTAGCTTTCCGCACAATATACATTATTTTAGTCAAGGTTTGGGTTAGGTTTAATTAGGTTCTTCTCTACAATATCAATGAAAAAACTCATAGTTATTCAAAATTGCGAGTTTATTGGTTGTTACAAAACAAAAGAGTTACATATGGTGTTAAACTTAACTAAGGAGTGACTTTGGATGTTGAAGCGTGGCACTGCATGTCCTCAGCACACTTTTCATAAGATGATGATGATGATTTCACTGAGCGCTAATCGCAAGCATGATGACATGATCGTCAGTTAGTCGATTGCGATATTTTGACTTAATTGTCTTCATTTCAGAAAATGCAGACTCGCACAAGTAAGTTGACCCAAACATTGCTGTTAGTTGAAGGGCGATTTGCCTTAGATTCAGATATTTATCTTCAGATATAAAACACCAGAAATTTATATCAGATGCTGTAGGTTTGAGATGTGTATCTGATATAATCTGCACCAACTCATTTTCAACAGAACATGAGTTCATATTAAACTGACTTGCTATTTCAGTAGCTAATTCCTCAATGTTTTTACATCAAAAAGGATAACTCATAAATGATGCTACATTTGCCAATTTACTACAATCATAAAAATGCATTTCGAATTGTCCCAAAATATTTGATAATTCAGCCTCATACGTATCATAATTCAACTGAGGAATCCTTGCTTTCAAAGAAGGAAAATGTTTCAGATCCTTTCTTTTCAATTGATCTATCATAAGTTGCAATTTACTTTTGAATGCGTTTACTGCGCTAATCATCTCAATAACAGTTTTTCCTTTACCTTGAAGCTCCAAGTTAATGGTGTTTAAGTGCATTGTGATGTCAGTCAAAAATGCCAAATCAGTCAGCCATTTTTCGTTGTTCAACATCTGAGTGTTATCACCTCTTTCGTCTAGAAAAGCTGTTATTTCGGGCAATAATTATTGAAACCTTTCCAGGAATTTTCCGCGACTCAACCACCTGACGTCCGTGTGAAGAACTAAATCAGTGTGTTCAGCTGACTCCCTATCTTCCAACTGCAACTTAAAGAGCCGCCGTTGCAAGCTACGTGCACGGATGGAATTCACAATTTTTGTTGCAATGCCCATAATTTTCTCCGTGTTTAAAACTTTTAAACACAAAACTAGTTGATCTATAATGCAATGGAATAAAAAAAATGAAGGGAAATCTTTATTAGCTCGACACAATGCCACAAAACCGTCTTTGTTTCCAGTAATTGCTGGTGTTCCATCGGTTGTAATGCACACTAATTTATATATTGGTAGCTTGTAGTTTTTTACAAAATTGAAGAAAACGTCATATATATCTTCGCCACGGGTCTTCCCCTTCAGATGAATGATTGTCAAAAAAATTCTTTCTTAACCAACATGTCATTGAATACCATCCGAATAAAAATACACTGCTGGGCAGTGTCTGTCATATCAGTGGATTCGTCGAACTGTAAAGAAAAGTATGTACATTCCATGATATCATTTTTAGTTTATCTGCAATGTCCTCATGACTTCAATACGCCTTGTGATAGTCGGACGAGATAACTGAAGTTCTCTAATAGCAGACATGATTTCTGTTTTATTTTTAAAATCTCCAAATAAAGTCTCACCCGCTTCAATAAATGCTTCCTTCACAACCGATCCATCTTCGAATGGTTTCTTGTGTCTCGCCAATATATGAGATATTTTAAATGGCGCAATCGTAGCAGCTTTTAATTGTTTGGCTGGTCTTGTGAACATGGTTTGTTCTTTTTTCAAACAAGATATCAAATCACGTACTTTTCGTTTTCTTAATTCACTGTGTGGCGGAAAATCCTTTTTATAGTTTTTATGAACCGTTTTATGATGCCTCTCTAAGTTGCCCCGCTTAGGTATTGCAACTGACGCACGACAAATGCACTTATCCTTCACCTTACAAAACAAAAATTCTTCCTCCCAATCGTTATTAAAATGATACGTTTTAGATTTCTTCGCTGCACTCATTTTGTACTATTTAATAATAAATTTTGTATCGACGTAGTATTGCCTTCAAGTTGCAATTCAGCATGACTCCAATGTTCTCGTCAAACGCGCCGCCCGAAATTTCTAGAAAAGCGGCAAAAATAAGGATCGCGGCTTTTTTTGCCGCTAGCAGAGTGTTATTTTATTACGTAATAAATTTTTGTAGTTTAGTTAAGTACCTACTTATTAAAATTTTTTTTCTTCTCGAGATCTACATTAGCCCAATATAATGCTGTTTACCTACAGCAAGATGGTGCCCCAAGTCACATTTCTAGGGTCTTAAAGGAATTTCTTGATATTGACTTTCCTTAAAGATGGATAGGTACCAACGGACCGGTTAGATGGCCTCCACGATCTCCAGATCTTTCAATTCTAGTTTTTTTTATGGAGCTATATACAAAACGAAGTATATAAAACACGATATGACGGCATAGCATCACTTAGAGAGGCAATTTATTTGGCCTTTCGAAATCTGCGAATGAGACCAATGGTTTTTTTAACGCTATTCAAAGAATTACAAAAATGTACCAGTTTTGCATTAGAGAAAATGGTCGTCAATTTAAAGAAACATAACCTTTAAAAATTTGTTTTTCTCTTTTTTTTTTCAATAATGTTATGTTTTTGTGTTTGTTTTATTGTTACTACTTCAAACTTACTGTTATTAAAAAAAATTTACATAAGGAGGATATCTATATGCAAGGTATCCAATTCTTCGTTAGCAATATGTAACTTTCAATTGTTTATTATTGTTATTCATGGCCCACTATTAAATTATGCATTTAATTTCAGAAAATTGTCATTTATATGCGTGTTTCGCAGAAAAAGTGCATACTATTATATATTTTTGAAGAGGTAAAAAAGACAAATTTTATAGTCTATAAATATACAGAGTGTTTAATTTACATTTAAAAAGATAAAGTAAAGTCCGATAACTTTTTGACCTGACCCTGTGTTTACATCTGTATAGTTTTCACATTTTCGATAAGTTATCTGATGAGTTGAGATACGAGGGATGCCTGAAAATGCAATATTTTCAATTTAGCCTTGTATCTTAAAAACTAGAAGGGCTATGATAATTTTGTTAACGGCATCATTAGTTTTACGGAAAAGTAGCACATTGCCGCGAAAACCTCAAATTTCTGACTGTAAAAATAACGTTAACGTCAGCATAGCTCTGAATAGGATTGCTGGTAGAAGAAAGCAGGAGGAATAGGGTAGGTGCCAACACTGAACCCTGTGCAACGCCTGCATTGATATTGTGAAAGTCGGATGAAGGCCATCAATGACTACAGATATATTTTTGTTGGAAAGAGAACTGTAATGTGTGAATACAAGTACAAAGTTTTGGAGGAAGAGGTAGGAAATTTGATAAGACGTGCATCATGACTTACTTGATCAAATACATTGAATATGCCAAGAGCAATAATTTAGCCTTTTCCGTATAATTGGATGGATTTTTTCCCGTGGTGGGTTGCCTTTCATGAATAAGTTTAAACCTTTCAAGGTGATTTAAAAGATCAGTATTGATATACTTCTCCATTGCCTTACTCATAACTGGGAGCAGAGATATGAGTTTCTAGTTAGAGGAAAGAGTTTTGGATGCCTTTTTGATAACAGGCTGTACATGAGCAGATTTTAGAAAAAAAATTTCTTGTCATAAAAATTTGGAATGCCTGGCAAGAATAAGGGCTAGTTGAGAAACGCACTTTTTTAAAACTATAACCGGCTTCGTCTAAACAATTGGATAATTTTTACATCTTAAATGACTGCCATTTGGTTTTTTTATCGTTATTCATTACCCATTTATAACAACTAATTTAGAAAGATATGCTTAAAAAAATTGCGCAACTTTTGGCAACACAAATTAAATTAAATTTAGCCAGGATTCTGATTTATAACGCGTTGAGCCCTTAATTAACGAACATCCCAAAATCTCAACAGATTAATCTTTTTAATATACTTTTTTTGTTTGTACAAAGAAAAGATAAAAAGGAAAATCGGCGCGCTGTATAAAAAGGTGTTACAGTGTTTAATGGAACCGTAGAGATTAATAATTTACACATGATTGTTTTAATTTATTTTTTGTTTACGTCACACTTAATTTATCGCACCATATATTTTCGGAGTATAACAGTAAAGTGGTAACTTTTTAAAATGCAGGTACACTTTCATTATACCTGTTAGAAAATACTATGTTGCAGCAGTGTCGTAGTTAGATTTTGACGCTGGAGGGAGAGGGTGAAATTAACCACACAATATTTTCGAATGTTCCATCCAGCACAATTTAAAGGAACATTAATTATTTCAATTTTTACTTGAACAGTTGTTATGATGTTATGTTTCTATATTTCTCCGTTCACTTTAAACACTTCAATTGATTTTTATACACTTAGTTTTATTTAAATGTGTACTATTACTAAAGAGAAGGAACTGTTCTTAATGCTGTAAACGTGCTTTATCTACTGCCTATGGTAATTCTTTACATGTAGTTGTAATGTTTGACTTATCTCTACGGGGTCGTAACGTGGCTTGATTTATAAGAAAATAAGAACACAATTCAGCATGTCCATAGGGACCAATGGGCCCTTGTTACGCTAATGCATGTTGGCAGGACTTTCCCATGATGCTGGCTACACACTTAAATAATTCTTGTCTTAATTCTGCAATTAACTAATTCTAGCTATTCTTCTTCTATTTCTCCCTGTTTTATGCCACCCTTTTTACAAGAAATTAGGTAAGTTTTATGAAAGGACATATAAATTATTTGATTTTAACTAAATTTAAATAGAAAAAGAAAAGCATCTGTTGCACTGTATGCGATATTGTTCTTAAACTGGTTTTGCTTCGGTTAATAACCACTAAATTTTAGGTTTAGATATTTTATTTTGATAATAGTGCAATATTGATTTTTATTTTCGGCGACCTTGTCCTTGCTGGGTTAAGAATAATGGCCTCTAACTTTAACAGGAACACGTGTAGTGTACTTCAGTAAATTGTTACCATATTAGTGTGCCATGGGTTGGAATGTGTACTTGGACTGAACTAGAACTCAACTGAATTTGAACCAGAAATTGAAACCCCTAGCTGGATTCACGAGTTACGAAAATAGAGATTTCCTATCTTGCAACTAAGATTTCTTAAAAATAGAAAATAAATAAGGCCTTTAATAAACATATAAAACAAACAAGAACATTACATTAAAACTGCCAGGAATCATCCCTGCGCTGGCGAAGTCTAGCAAATAAATGCTACTCTACTTAACCAGCAGAGAGACTATCCTGTGCTATGGAATGCGTAAGAAAATAAGATACATAATTAGTTGACAAAAAATGGCGGTTTGTTTGTTAACATGGCAAAACAGATTGACACAAAATTTTTTTGTTAAATTCTTAGATCACAAAAATATGTGTGAATAATAATATTCAAGGTTACAAAGTGTGCGAGGGCGACGAAATTAAAACTAAAGAAGTACGGAAGGAATATAAAATAGCTAAGGTGTTTCTTTAGGAAGATCCATGCCCACAGATTAAAATGAGCTTAAGCTATGACAGAAAAGTCCTGCAAGCCTTTCGCCTATCTAAAATAAAGTGTTTTAATTTAAATTTAAACTTATTAATATTGAAAAGTCTGAATTCTCTAGGCAATAAATTCAAAAGGGAAATTGAAATGTATGAAAAAGATCTTTTAAACAACGTTGTTCGAAAATGTGTACTTATCCTTAAATCTTACATTAACTAAATGCTGTGATTCACCAGTTTGAAATATGTTATTCAAAGAACAACTGGATTTGGGATCATTAATAAGTTTAAAAACAAAATTTCCCAGATGATGTATCCATCGATTTTCCATACGTAACCAATTTAATTCATTTATTTTATGAGAAATATGTTCTCTTCTAGATATATCAAAAATTAAACGACAACATGAATTTTGTATGACCTGTATTTTATTTTTGTCCAAAGAATTCAGACATGGAAAATAAATAAAATTACCATAATTAAATTGTGAAAGAATTAGGGATTCTGTGAGCAATTTTCTTAGATAAAAATTAAGAATATGACGATTGGCAAATAATATTTTTAATTTAAAAACGCCTTTCGTCTAAGTTCCTGCACGTGACTGCTGAAACGCAAATTAGAGTCGAAAATTATACCCAAATTCCAAGCCTCTTCAATAAAGTTTAATACAACATTGTCGATGGAGATATTCAGGCTTGAAGTTAAAAAGTTGCATTTGTCCCTATTACCAAATATCATCACATTAGATTTGTTTGAATTTAAATTTAGATTATGTTCTTTAGACAAAGTATTAATTACATTTAAATCATTATTTATTATATTATTAGCTACTTCAAACTCTTCGGGTCTAAAGGAAAAATAAATCTCGGTGTCATCTGCGTATGCTATTATCTTAAAATTATTAAGAGCCCTTAAAATGTCAGAAGAATAAATGCTGAAAAGAAGAGGTCCCAGGACAGACCCTTGGGGTACACCAGTTATTATAAGGGATTTTCTGCAATCTGCATGATAGATAGGATTTAACTAATTTTACTGAGACGTTATCAAAGCCGAAATATTTCAATTTGGCTAAGAGCAAGTTATGGTTGATAGTGTCAAAGGCTTTTGAATAGTCAAGTAATACGAGCACAGTGACAAGACCCTGATCAGTATTTACAAAAATGTTAGTTAAAAGATTTTAGAAGCCGCAGGCAATATGCTTATGATTCTTAAATCAGAAAAAGTTTGAAGGTCCTTATTTTTGGGAAGTGGGGGTGCATATGTAGTCCAGATAAAAGTGAAAATAGTTACCTGTTGTTTGTCTGTTTGTTTTATGCCAGCCCGTTTTATTTCCTTACTATGACTTTTGTTGTACGTAAAAATGCGTTACCCTCATTAGCCAAATCATTTTTGGGGACAATCTTGGTTTTAAAGTATTGATTTTCTAGCCTTAGCTTTGCTGGATGGCACTTATGCTCTTCTCTCATAGATGTCGCTATCAGCTACTAGTAGAGATGTGGTAGGTACGGCCTAACGGATCGTTAACGTGAAACGTTGCAAGTTATTCCACAAGGAAAATCTTCCGTTGGCACTTTATAATACAGTTTATTTTCAACAAGACGGTGCCCTAAGCTACATCTTTTTAGACGATAACTTTCCTCAAAGATCGATTTATACCCACGGACCTGTAAGATGGCCCCTCTATCTCCAGATCTTTTAATTTTAGATTTTTTTCTTATGGAGGTTTCATGCAAAATAAAATATATAACATAAAAGCGGAGATTGCAAAGAAGGCCTATGATTTTTTTGAACGCTATTAGAAGAATAAAGAAAACGAGTCAATTTTGCATACGAGAAAATGGCCGACATGAAAACCACCTTTGAAAACTCTTTGCTTTTTCAAAATTTTTTTCTTCTTTTGTTTTTTCTAACTTAAGTTTTAAGTAAGACATATAATTATTGTTTTGTTTTGCGTAAAATTCGATAATTTTACCATAATTAAGTTAAAATACTGTAATAAATAATTAATTATAATAATATTTAGTATAGTAATTAATTATATGAATTTTGTTTTTAATGCATTTGAGCCATAGCTTACTAACTGCTAATTGGACACAAAAGAAAATTTTAGAAAATCTCGAGTTTTGAGCTGGTTTTTCAAAATAATAGAATAATATACAGGGTGTCCCTTTAAAAAAAATAAAGTAGGATCTGATAACGTTTTGAATTGACCCCATATACTTATTCTAAAAACGGCTTTGAATTGTACCGAAAAATTCATATAAGGCAATTTTCACTTTTTTGATAAGGTAACAGATAGCTGGGATAGGTGGAGTGCCTGAACCTCAAAAACCAAAAGACATATGAAAATTCTGTTGACGTCATCTTTAATCTCACAAAAAAAGTAGCATGCTGTCGCAAAAACTGCAACCTTCTAAGCGTAATATCTGGGCGATTAACATGAACGGTTTTATCAGTAAGTATGGAACTGTTATAGTAAAGCTTGTGTTTTTCGTTTTCCAGCACGATTGGTGGTTTGCATTTATAATAGGGTTGGTTTTCTGACTTAAGATGGTAAATATTGCTGATTGACTTTGGATGTCTAGTGTTATGTGTCAACGTAGTGGCGGACTGTGTCTGGTAAAGAGAACAGCCAAGTTTTCAAAGGACTGTAATTGTTGGTATGCGAGTCAGTCAGAGGGTTGTAAAAATCATATATAGTAGCACTTTCTTTTTGCAGAATAGAGGCACTATGTGTTAAAGGTACAATTTTCTGTAGCTAAACACCAGTATAGCACTAGCCACATTATAAATATAAAAGAAACAAAGATTGTAGCATCGGTTTTAGGATTTTATATATCAAAAATTAGAGAATCTATTGCATTTTTTAAACTTGCAAGAAACTTCAATAGAGGCACGGGTTATAGTCTACATCACATGTGGAAACCGATCTTAACACAGGGTCACGGTTCGACCAGAAGACGAAACGTCTTTGATTTTTGAATGTTGACTAAAAATCCGTAATTTGGACTCTTAAATATCTCTAAGTACCGATTTTCAGTCGAAACTGCACAAATGATAAAATTCGTTTCGCTATTTTGGCGCTGACATTTTGAATTCTCAAATGTTAATTTTGAATTAAGTTTGAAAGTATTACATATTTAGTATAATAATTACTTGGATGATTTTGTTTTTAATAAATTTTAGCCAAAGCTTACTACCAACTAATTGGACACAAAAGAAAATTTTAGAAAATCACGAGTTTTGAGCTGGTTTTTCAAAATAATAGAATAATATACAGGGTGTCCCTTAAAAAAAAATAAGGTAGGGTCTGATAACGTTTTGAATTGACCCCATATACTTATTCTAAAAACGGCTTTGAATTGTACCGAAAAATTCGTATAAGGCAATTTTCACTTTATTGATAAGGTAACAGATAGCTGGGATAGGTGGAGTGCCTGAACCTCAAAAACCAAAAGACATATGAAAATTCTGTTGACGTCATCTTTAATCTCACAAAAAAGTAGCATGCTGTCGCAAAAACTGCAACCTTCTTTATCTTTAAAAAAAAGGGAGATACCCCGCAAAAGTGCCGAAAATAGGATGCCCTAAACATTTAGTGCATAAAAACAACGTTTTGTTTCTCCTAGTATATCATGGAATAAGAGAACATGTTCTTAAAAATACGCAAATGCAAGATTAACCCTAATTATTTGCTTAAAGCATGGCCAAATTTAACTGTAAATTCAACTGTCCAGAATGTATTGTCTATGAGTGTATATTATTTCGATCTTCAATTTTTTGCAGCACAATTTTTAATCCTGCTTTTTCTCTTTGTTTCAGAAATTAAGAAGGCTACGCGTAAAGAAATCCGCATGGACGCGAGTTGAGGAGTCGATCTCACGGTATTGTGTGTTGCCTATCACCGAATGATGTTCATGAAGTTTAGCACTTTTATTAGTCACTCAGATAATTTTAAGCTAATTATTAGAACTTGTGGCCTTGGTTTATTATCGATACGTAGTCTACAAGGAAACGAACTGTAATTTGTGGTAAGTATATTTATCTCCTTAAAATATGTATTTTTTTAATAAGACAGATAAAAAAAGTAATGAATAATGAAACTAGTTCAAAGTTAATTATTTTCGAAAATTTTGGTTTCTGATACCGACGTTTTGCTTTCGATTAAGCGACGCATCGTCAGGGATCTTCCCTCTACGAGAAACTTTTTTAGAAAAGTTTTACGCTTTTCTAATCTAAACACCATAAGAATATTCCTAGAAAATATATAAGTAAATTTTCATTAGATAGTCCAGTTGTTTTCGAAATTCGGCGTATACATTGATATCGTCCATATAAAGGGTATGAGACTGTGTATGTGTTATATTCATCCTATAATTTTTTTATTGAGCATACCGTACCATATGATCTTGAAACCCGACTTTACACTGCGTAGCATGTTGGATAACGGATTAGTTGGATTCATTGCTAGACAAAACCACAGTGGACTAAGGTGATTCCCTTAGTCCATTGTGGAAGAGCTCTCTTTTTATAGAACATTTTACCTACAAATGTTTTATTTTTATTCAAATGAAGTTTTATGCTTATTAACAATATTAGGATAATTTTTGTATATTCGCACTATTCCTATAAGCCAAGAATGTGGAAAACTATTGGACTTGCTTTGGTATTAAGGAATTGATAATCAGTTGTTCTTTACATCCCTGTTGTCCTCGCTTGCATCCCTTCTGTCTATTCGCCAGTACGTTTTTGCTGCTGACGTGTTCTTAAATTCTGTTTGGAATGCAAGCTGTAACAATTTTATGCAAAGTTGGCAGATGCGTAATAGGTCGATACTGCGCTGGATAATCCGTTCTTGCATATTTTGGTAGCATATAGGTCGAACTACGACTACGACGAAGAATGCCAAGGTATCCTCTGGTAGTGAGAATACGTGAGTAATCTATTAAACGAGAGCTTCGTACAGTGAGTTACATTCCTTGTAGGGTAGTTTTAGATTTTCAGGTTCTAGTGCTCTCCAGTTGTTAGTGAATTTGATGGCCTCTCAAACCATCTCATTCACGCTAATGTTTGGAAATTACATATCAGGAGTATTCACTCTTTCTCTTTCTGTCCTTATCCATTCAGCATTCGTCTTATGCTCCTTTGACTAAGCCCAAATGCCAGTTATTCTTTTCCTTTCAACTTGGTTTCATCTTTATGTTTTTTATTATCAAGCTCTCTATAAAACTGTGTTTGGTTGTTGTTAAAAAGTTGATTTTCTCTCTATCGATTTGAGCATTTTAGATATCTTCTAAGTCGTTTTGACTTAGACTTTAGTTGTTCTCTCAGTGTCTATGTATTCATACAGGTGTTAGTTATGGTTTGGGAGAGCGTTTAGCCTTTTAAATAACTAGGATATTCGGTTAACCTTGTCAATTTCTGTTAGGTATCATCGATTGTTTTTTCGAACCTCACGTGTCGTGAGTTCGGTGAGTGGGCCGTTTACTATCGTTATTGGGAATTTGGAATGCTGCTACAGCTGAGCAGTAGATCAGTTATTATTATTATTAATATTATTTTCTGGTTTCACGCAGATTTGCTGGTATTATTTTCTGTTCGACAGGCTAAGCCAAATTAAAAAGGCTATTGCTGATATTCCAAGTTTAGGAAGCTTCATACCATGTTGCATGTCTTGAGAATGGTAGTCTTTTGGATGTGGTATAGTACATATTCCGGAATATCGAATCTTTGTATGTTTTGAGTAAGGGTTTTGGTATGATTCCGGTCGCTTAAAGAATGATCGATTTTTACCTTGTCAAATTTCAATATCCTTTTCATTTCTGCTGCTAATGGAGAAACTTTTCGATTTATTCTTACTGTTTTTATATGAGGTTGTGACTGTTCGGTATTGATATTTCGATAAAGTAAGCAGTTTTGTTTATTTTCTTTAGAAGCGTAATATCTGGGCGATTAACATGAACGGTTTTATCAGTAAGTATGGAATTGTTATAGTAAAGCTTGTGTTTTTCGTTTTCCAGCACGATTGGTGGTTTGCATTTATAATAGGGTTGGTTTTCTGACATAAGATGGTAAATATTGCTGATTGACTTTGGATGTCTAGTGTTATGTGTCAACGTAGTGGCGGACTGTGTCTGGTAAAGAGAACAGCCAAGTTTTCAAAGGACTGTAATTGTTGGCATGCGAGTCAGTCAGAGCGTTGTGAAAATCATTTATAGTAACACTTTCTTTTTGCAGTATCGAGGCACTATGTGTTAAAGGTACAATTTTCTGTAGCTAAACACCAGTATAGCACTGGCCACATTATAAATATAAAAGAAACTAAGATTGTAGCGTCGGTTTTAGGATTTTATATATGAAAAATTAGAAAATCTATTGACATTTTTAAACATACAAGTTCATTATAGTCTCTCACATGTTGAAACCGATTTAACACAGGGTCACGTTGAAAGAAGACGAAACGTCTTTGATTTTTGAATGTTGACTAAAAATCCGTAATTTGGACTCTTAAATATCTCTAAGTACCGATTTTCAGTCGAAACTGCACAAATGATAAAACTCGTTTCGCCATTTTGGCGCTGACATTTTGAATTCTCAAATTTTAACTGAAATTTCATAATTTGTACTCCTAATTACCCCCAGATACCAATTTTCAGTCTGTACAGATGGTAATTCGTCCGTCATGTTGTCTTTTTGAAATTCTAATTGTTGACTTAGTTACAAAATACAAAATACGTTTATTTCTATAAAAAAATCACATTACATGACATTAGAACAGTGAAATCAAAATAAATATAAATAAATACCTAAGTACATTAAAAAACATAGAAGATGTAAAAGAAAAATTTTGTGACCTATTACAAACAATTTTTTTTTCAAAGCAACGTTGTTTCATCTGAAGAACTCATCCAAATTGTAGCAAGCACTGTTGAACAGGAGGTTTTTTAGGTTTTTTTTTCGAAATGTCGTTAGGTTTCTTATAGCTTTTATGTTTTCTGGTAGATAATGAATTATTTCATTTTTTTGTGAATCTTTCTTTGTTTCTGAATACGTATACTGCACATTTCAATATATATATATATATATATATATATATATATATATATATATATATATATTGAAGTAACGGTCAAGACTCTGTTAATGTTTGTGCTCTATCCCCACAGTGATATGCTATAGGTCAGGTAGTGATGCATAGTATATAGTGAGCAAATTATCTGCTGGGACTAACTGTTATATCTTTAGCAGAGCATAGTATGCCTTGCTGAGCCCAGAGCAAACATGATCTATCTGGAAATTTCACTTTGTTCTTTCATCCACATATGTTCCCTGAAACTTTGTTTTTTCCTTATTAAAGAAGAGCTGATTCTTTGCACATCACTGACTCATTCTTTCATACACAGTGGATATCTCATGTATAAGTGATTCCTCAATCATTTGCTTATATTCCCACAGATGTATTATCAGCAAATTTAACTGTTTCCCTGGGAAGTGACAGATCATTAATGAAAAGAATGAAAATCAGAATTTGATATTGCCAAAATTGAACCCATTCACACTCACCACAAGCTCTCTGTTTCACAGGAAGCTCATCAAAAGTGACAATCCTTATCTTCAGGTTGTATAGTTTTTCTTGAACAAAGTCTAGGTTGAGTGTGTCAAATGTTCGCGAAAGATCGAAAAATACTGCTGCAACTATTTTAACCAAATCAAGCTCTCCATGAATGAAATCGATCAGTTCAACCATCGCTGTTTCTGTAGATCTTTCAATTCTGAATCTATGTTGGTTGTTGTTGATTATATTATATTTGTTTAGGAACTGTATGAATCTGTTGTAAATGACATTTTCGAATATTTTGGAAAAAAATGCTTAGAATTGATATGGGTCTATAGTTTTCTAGGGCAAGTCTCCTTTTTTAAATATTGGTACTACTTTTGCTATTTTTAAGATCGATGGGAAAGTTCCTGTGTTCATTGCCATGTTGAGGTTGTGTTCGCTTTCATTGATATATTATTTATTTTTATTTTCAGTTCTTGCAGGAAATAAATCTGTTAAATGTGGTTGTTTAATGATGCACTCAACAAGATGTTTATTCATATTAGTTACCATATAGTCAATAGCCGATTTCGATGTTCCAATTGTTGTTGTAAAGATCCTAGTTGGGCCATTGCAGTAGTTTTTGACGTTAAATGAGTCAAACAAATCCTTTAGTTGACTATATTGATGGTCGTTGTCTTATATTTGGGCAAATGCGTACGCAGAATAAAAGCAGCTCACAGATATTTGGTTAAAGAACAGTTCAATGCCACCCGATGGTGGTCTGTAAATTGCCATGATTATAATGTTCATACTGTTTGATTTTAGTTCAATCCTACAACAATCGACACGTATTTCCTTGGCAAAGTTACATATTTTCTCTATTGGTCTGGCTACTATATATTTGTGTGAGTATATAGCACATCCTCCATGAATAGGCTGGCTTCGGCAGAAAGATGATAGGTTATACTGGGCAATAGTCATGCTAGAGGTTCCGGCATTGGCGATCCAGGTTTCTGTTATGCATAGTATTATTTCCACTTCATTTAATTTATTTGCTATGTTTTGGATATTGATGTGACTGATATGAAGAGCGTTGATGGGTGTCTCTTGTGTGGTGTTAACTTTTCCGCTATATTGAAGCGTAGCCACCAAAATTGTTGTAGATGAAAAATCCTTTACAAGATTTGTACCCGACAAACGAACAGACATACATACGAACAAAGGAGAGAAGCTCCACAAGCTTGCTAAAAAGAAGTTGATATCGGACGCCTGCGTTACCGTTAACGTAACCTCTTGTGAACGTACCGGTAAAACTGCTTATTATCATGCACCGAAACAGTACATGTCACGCTTGGGACCGTCCCGAAATAATAACCATCATAATTCCCTTAATGCCCTATTGTTCCACACAAATAAGTAATGTAAAGATGCATTTCTTCGGGCCCCCCACATACAGGTTTATGCATGTTTCCCATTGTATGCAGTACCCAATGGCTTTAGTCATAAGTCTTTGGTTTTGTGCATGGATGATTCGTTCAGTTTTGACTTTCTTAAGTCAATGGTAAATTTTTAATGTTTTATCGACGATCTGTTTACAGGAAACAAATAAACGTTTGTTATTCAGCCGATACATTCGTGTCAACAACTTAACACAGTTAAACATAAAAATGCATCGATAAGGAAATCTTTATAGGGATTTACTGCGACACCTCGGATTGCAAAAAAAAAACAATTAGTTTTCTTACTTTATTAAATTATTAAATATATTCTTTATTATAATAATTAGAAGAAAAGTAATTCTGTATAAAAATTACTATTTTCTTAAGATCAAATTGAAACACGCTTTTAAGTATACAGGGTGTAATTTAATTGATGGCTGAAAATGCTGGATATGATTTCTTAGCTTATTTAAGAAAGAAAAGTTCATATGAACATACTTCCTAAACCTCTCAATTTTTGAGCTACGGGGTGTTAAAATTTTAAGAAAAAATTCGTCTTCTTATCATAACTTTAATACTGTTCTTAGTTTTTTCATAAAATTTGGCACGCGTCTACTAAGCACCAATAGGCATTTTTTGATGTAGAAGATTTTTTTATAATTTTACCAGAGGCGTCCGTACGGAATGTAGACTGGAGATTTAAAAAAAAAAGTATGGTACGCCACTGCTTTTTCCGGAATTAAAAATAATTTTTGAAATCCTCATTTATTTTGCGACAAATTTAATTCCTTTTTTTCGTCCGACGCACTGTTTTCGCGTAAGAAAATAATAGATTTGTGGTGTAACGAAATTATTTTAATCTAGTAGGCTGGTGCCCTATTTTGTTTCTAAAATAATGACATTTGATCAATTACGTTGCAGTCTTATTTTGACAAGTATTCACAAAAATTGCAGTTTTTTACATTGTGAAAATTTCTTTAATCAATAATAAAAAGAAAATAAGTAAACTATATTAAGATTTACAAATTCCGAGTTAGCAGATATGCATTTCACCTACGGACTTTCTGACGGGAATGCGTTTATGGCTAGGCGGATATATCAAGAGCGGTATCCAAATCGTATCGTTTTCGATACCAGTATGTTTTCAAGAATACACAGAAGACTTCAAGAAACTGGGAGTCTTAGTATTGACAGTAGTTCCAAAGGGGACATCGAACGGTGAGAACACCAGAATTAGAGGAAGCTGTTTTGAACACAGTTGAGGAACATCCAGAAGCAAGTACTAGAAAAATTGCGGTAATGCTAAATGTTTCCCATTTTCTTATTTGGAAAATACTTGTTGACAATTTACTATACCCATATCATATTCAAAGGGTTCAAGCACTACTGCCCCGTGATTCTCCATTGCGTTTAAATTTCTGCCGATGGTTTTTAGAAAAACTTGCTGAAAATCCTTTATTTGATAACAAAATACTCTTTACTGATGAAGCTAACTTTTTCCGCAGTTCCATTCGAAATTTCCATAATAATCATGTATGGGCAGAAGAAAACCTACACGCAATTACTGAGGCCCATCATCAGGAGCAGTTTTCCGTGATTGTGTGGGCTGGAATAGTTGGAGATTTCCTCATAGGACCGTTCTTCCCTCCAGCACGACTGGATGGACTATCCAACCGCCACTTTCTTGAAAACGATTTGCCAATTTTGCTCGAGGATGTACCTCTTTTATTAAGAGAAGAAATGTGGTACATGCATGATGGTGCTCCTGCACATTTTAGCATTCATAGTAGGGATGAGGCGTTTGCCAACACTGGAATTGGAGTCATTCTGAATTGCAACTTGAAGGCAATACTACGTCGATACAAAGTTTATTATTAAATCGTACAAAATGAGTGCAGCGAAGAAATCTAAAACGTATCATTTTAATAACGATTGGCAGGAAGAATTTTTGTTTTGTATTGTGAAGGATAAGTGCATTTGTCTTATTTGTCGTGCGTCAGTTGCAATACCTAAGTGTGGTAACAGAGAGGCAATAAAACGGTTCATAAAAACTATGAAAAGGATTTTCCGAAAAATTAAGAAAACGAAAAGTAAGATTTGATATCTTGTTTGAAAAAAGAACAAACCATGTTCACAAGACCAGCCAAACAATCAAAAGCTGCTACGATCGCGTCATTTAAAATATCTCATATATTGGCCAAACACAAGAAACCTTCGAAGATGGATCGGTTGTGAAGGAAGCATTTATTGAACCGAGTGAGACTTTATTTGGAGATTTTAAAAATAAAACAGAAATCATGTCTGCTATTAGAGAACTTCAGTTATCTCGTCCGACTGTCACAAGGCGTATTGAAGTCATGAGTCAGGACATGGCAGATAAACTAAAAAATGATATCATGGAATGTACATACTTTTCTTTATAGTTCGACGAATCCACTGATATGACAGACACTGCCCAGCTGTGTATTTTTATTCGGATGGTATTCAATGACATGTTAACTAAGGAAGAATTTTTGACAATCATTCCTCTGAAGGGGAAGACCCGTGGCGAAGATATATATGACGTTTTCTTCAATTTTGTAAAAAACTACAAGCTACCGATATATAAATTAGTGTGCATTACAACTGATGGAGCACCAGCAATGACTGGAAACAAAAGCGGTTATGTGACATTGTGTCGAGCTAATGAAGATGTCCCTTCATTTTTTTTCAATCCATTGCATTATACATCAACAAGTTTTGTGTTCAAAAGTTTTAAACACGGAGGAAATTATGGGCATTATTGTGAATTCCATCCGTGCACGTAGCTTGCAACGGCGGCTCTTTAAGTTGCAGTTGGAAGATTTGATTTAGTTCTTCACACGGACGTCAGGTGGTTGAGTCGCGGAAAATTCCTAGGAAGGTTTCAAGAATTATTGCCCGAAATAACAACTTTTCTCGACGAAAGAGGTGATGACACTCAGATGTTGAAAAACGAAAAATGGCTGACTGATTTTTGACTGACATCACAATGCACTTAAACACCATTAACTTGGAGCTTCAAGGTAAAGGAAAAACTGTTATTGAGATGATTAGCGCAGTAAACGCATTCAAAAGTAAATTGCAACTTATGATAGATTAACTGAAAAGAAAGGATCTGAAACATTTTCCGTCTTTGAAAGCAAGGATTTTTCAGTTGAATTATGATACGTATGAGGCTGAATTATCAAATATTTTGGGACAATTCGAAATGCGTTTTTATGATTGAAGTAAATTGGCGTATGTAGCATCATTTATGAGTTATCCTTTTTCATGTAAAAACATTGAGGAATTAGCTACTGAAATAGCAAGTCAGTTTAATATAAACTCATGTTCTATTGAAAATGAGTTGGTGCAGATTATATTAGATATACATATCAAAGCTACAACATCTGATACAAATTTGTGGTGTTTTATATCTGAAGATAAATATCCGAATCTAAGGCAAATCGCCCTTCAACTTACAGCAATGTGTGGGTCAACTTACTTGTGCGGTCTGCATTTTCTGAAATGAAGGTAATTAAGTCAAAATATCGCAATAGACTAACTGACGATCATATGTGATCATGCTTGCGATTAGCACTCAGTGGTTACGTACCATCTTATGAAAAGTATGCTGAGGACATGCAGTGCCACGCTTCAACATCCAAAGTCACTCCTTAGTTAAGTTTAACATCATATATAACTCTTTTGTTTTGTAATAACCAATAAACTCGCAATTTTGAATAACTATGAGTTTTTTCATTGATATTGTAGAGAAGAACCTAACTATACCTAACCCCAAACTTAATAATGTAAAATAATGTATATTGTGCGGAAAGCTAATATCTATATATGCTACGGTACACCCTTACGGTGTTTAGTAGGTGCGTGCCAAATGTTATGAAAATACTAAATTAAAAAATGTAACTATGCTTAATGAACCTTTATCTATATTTGTCTGTTTTCTTTCGTGTACCGCACTTCTATATCTCTTTTGTGTTGTAGAAACGGCGAACTTTCGATCGATTTACCTATAAATATATTTTTTCTTGAGTTCTGTCATTAACGGTTCCCGGACCACCCTGTATAGTGATACACGATTTATAAGTCCAGATTTTACAAGGGCAGCCAGCATCAGATCCAGTGAACGAAATTTATCAAAATTTTAATTTATACAGTTGTAGCAGGGTTATCGAGCGGTTGATTATTATATATAAAATTATTTATTTATTTGAGACGTAGCGGGCAACCCTGTCACAATACTGAAATTAACTAAGATAAGATAAGTAAAATCAAAGGTATTCTGTAGGCCTCTTCGTAAATGTTAATTTACAATTTTATTAAATATATTTGTTAGTACAAATTGAATAAAATATTTTATCTCACCAATTCTGCGGCCATATAAACTCGAACAACAGCAAACTGCAACAACGATGGTATCTTCTTCTTGAATATATATTTATTTAACTGTCAGGTGGTTTATTTAAATAAAAGATTTGGTTTTTAAAAACAACTTAAAAATCTATTAACAAAAAAATAAAGAAAGTGAAATGCTGTACAAAAATAATACTTAAACCTAATAACAAAAAAAAGTATTTAAATCTAGAAAATGAGGGAACTATCTTAAAATCCCCAACCTTAGTACAAAAGAAAAGAAAATAAGAATCTTTAAATAAAACGTAAATTTTAACTCTAGAAAACCAGTTACTCCCCAAATAAATCATAGAATGAAAATAAAATATCTTTGAAAATCCCGTAACTTTAATATCCCACTATATACGTAAAGCCCCATAAACCACCACAAAAGAAGAATTAAAAATCAACTATAAGAATCAAAACTCTGACACAGACTAACTTTTAAACTTCCCGTAAAATACAAAGTTAGCTCAGCTATTACTAGATCCACCCCTTAGACCAACCCCTTTTTGATTTTATTAGTCAGGACGAAACGAATAAAGCTGTGAATGGTGAAGCTTAAGTCCCTACTCTATACTTTAAGTTCGGAACTTCGTCTTAGAGACACGAGGTGTCAACCATGATAATAAAAATTGAATAAATAGATTGAAATAATATTCCCGTCA
This sequence comes from Kuschelorhynchus macadamiae, assembly GCA_030620095.1. Classification (NCBI taxonomy): domain Eukaryota; kingdom Metazoa; phylum Arthropoda; class Insecta; order Coleoptera; family Curculionidae; genus Kuschelorhynchus; species Kuschelorhynchus macadamiae. The sequence goes on along the minus strand of JAUTXW010001186.1, from coordinate 240,300 downwards.
ATTCTTAGTCTTAAGATAATTTAATATATATGCCTATACTAACTTATCCACATTATGGGTCCGAAAAGTCATGGCGAAAAAAAGGCACGAAAAACCCTTTCAGTTTATCTTTTCTGCAGGGAAAATTATGCCCCAAAAACATGGCTTTTCGGTAATGCTCCTATATAAAATACTCTATTGTATTTTCAACATAGTAAATTGACCATTTATTGTCATTGCATCGAACCAAATAAAATGTTTCAATTAATATTTTTAACGAGTTAAATTAAACAGACCAAAGAAAGATTATCATAAACCAGGGAAGGCATGGGATCATAAACCCTCGAAAAGGAAGGCATAAATTGTAACCTTCTAAGAAAGCTCATCCATATATCTGTCTATACTCTAGATTGTAGCATTTGAGTTATATGATACTTATCTAGGGTTTTAAATTCTCGAAACTAATATTAGATAAATTTACTTATAATTCTTGTGAAATAATCAAGCCTGATTAAGTGTGAACGTGAGAACCAACAGTTTTAGTAACATATTGCTTGATTTATATTTAGAATATATAAAAAATTATACTTTATATCGTGATTATAGCTTATTCTGTTACACAGTTCGAATTTGGGCTACTCGGGTATGCCAAAAGTGGCCATCTGTCTCCGTTTGTCATATTACTTTATACAGGGGCCGTCATTGTGAAGTACTATACAGGGCGTTTCCTAATTGCGTGCTGATGTTAAAGGGGGTGTTTTTATGTCCTAAAAGTCTTAACTTTTAAGATACAGGATGGTAAAGTTTAAAAAGAAAACATTTTTTTTCATCCCAATTCTGATGCTATATGTGTAGATAACTGCATGAAATTTGATACACGTCTTCTATGCATTAAGGAGCATACGGATTTACCCAGGTTAATTACATATGCACGCCACTGGTAGAAATTTCAAAAATTGATTGTTATTAAAAAATTTCCTTTTATGCATAAGACATGTATCAAATTTTACACAGTTATTTATCTATAATAGCATCAAAATTAAGATTTAAAAAAAATGTTTTTTTAAAACCCTGTATCTCCAAACTTAAGACTTTTAGGTTCATATTAAACTTTTTTCTTAAAAAGGTCCAAGAATCACCCCCCTTTAACATTAGCACGCAATTAGGAAACGGCCTGTATAGTACTTGACAATGACGCCCCCTGTACAAAGTAATATGACAGACGAAGACAAACGGTCACTTTTCGCATACCCGAATAGACCAAAGTCGAACTGCATAAGTTAAAATTTTGACAAATCTTGTTCACTGGAATCAGTGCTGGCTCCCCTACTATAACTACATTGATATGAGTTATGTAGTTTTCCAAATATTAATTGCAATATTAGATATTTTTTGACACCCGGTATTGAACAGATAATTAATTATTTTGAAGCAGTTTATTGACAGCTACTTTATGAACAATTTTACAAAATATGTGAAAAAAACTAAGCCATTTTTGAGGTTGACGGTTGTGATTCTAATGGTTCGATTCCTTCTAAATCGTTGTCTTCCTCTGAAAATGATGAGGTTTCATCGTCACTACTTGAAGATCCCAGTGTGATAACTAAATCATCAATAACCGTTTCAATTTTGCCATCTACTTCCCAGTATTTATCTTCAATAGAACGAACATATTTAACAAACGATTTCCAATTTTCAGCCGATATTAAGTCAATCGCTTGTAATGTTATTTTATTTAAATCTTTAATCGAAAGTTCACCGGTATTGCGCTCTCGAATATATTTTCTTATTCCTGCCCATGCAAGTTCAATAGGGTTGAGGTCGCACATGTATGGAGGCAGCCTTAAAGGTGTATGACCGAGGTTACGTAAAAGACCGTCAATTTTATACTTTTTTTTCTCTAGGCTTGTTGGCTGATATTACTCCATATAATTGATATTTTCTCCATGTTGGATCGCATACAAGATTGTTCGATTTAAGCCACGATATCATATGAGCTTTTGTAGAGTATTTAGTTATTCTTCTACGTGAGAATGATAAGACACATTATCCATTACTACGACTGATTTGGGAGGAATGTTAGGTAGAAGCTTCTCGAGCAACCACTTTTCAAAATTATCTCTATTCATCTGTCCATCATCTGAACAACACCTGTAACACTTTAACTTTGCCAGCATTTGTTCAATGTCATTTCATTATCTACCCAGGTTTCGTCTAGATACACAATATTGCGTCCTTCTTGTCTATATTGCCTTACAGTTGATAGATATTTCACCCGCCAGTGAAAAATATTTGGTCTCTCAATGAGCGATTTTCGTTTATTTTGGCACTTGCGCCAAACAAAACCATTTGTAAAAGTAAAAGCCGATTTAAGGTTTTATGCCCGTACGGAAAATCTATTTTGTTCTTTACAGCACGAAGTAGGGGTTTGCAGGTCGGAACCTTCTTCAAGTTTATATAAAAATCCTCTATTGTTCGTCGAATTACTTGAAAATCACCATCGCCAATTTTATCTTTGTATGATAATCGGTGTCTTTTTTTACCAGGAGATGTTAAAGGTGAAGTAGAACATGAGCGATCATTATGTTCTCTTTGAATTTTTCTTACACTACTTTCCGAAACACCAGTGTAAAATGCAGCGCGTTCTTTTCGATTTTGAATTGGAATAGTCAAACTATTATTTTCAGCTTCTCTAGTACAGGCCTCTATAACGTTCGCAATAACTTCACGTGCACCGCTTTGAATTGTTTTTCCTCTTTTGCTCGCCATCGTTACGTCGAAATAATAATTCAAATTCAGTGCAACGCATTTATATAGAAATGAAAACAAATGCTCGAAATGTATAGGCGCCACTGGAAATAGCTAGAACCTTCTAGCGGCAAGTGCATGGAGACTCTAGGCACATCCCAATTACAAGTGGACCAGTGCGAAATTTACTAAATCTTCGATCAATTTTCCGTACCGCTTAGCTGGCGCACTTTATAGGTGAAGCGGCAAACTATTACAACAAATAAAATAGCATAAAATTTATTTGCGTACACAAATTTTACTTTTACGCTTGCTTAAGACTATGAACCTTTATTTTAAGGACCGCCCCGTTTTCTTTCGTGTCCCGCACTTTAATAGGCCCGTTGAAGACCGGGTTTTTACGTTCGATTGAGAGATAGATCTTGTGAAGCTCTAAAATTTTACATAGCAAGCTAAAAAACTAGAGAAAATATAGATTAGTACTAAAAAGTTTTATAATTTCATTTTTTTCTGTTAAACTTAAATAAATAATCTAAAAACAAAATTAGTATTTATTAAGTAAATTTTTATTTAACCTGATAAATTAAACGTCAGATTTTGTTTTAGGGCAATCTTGTTAAATTAAGCGCCCTAGATGAAAATGAAAAGATAAAAACCAGAATTTACCGGGTCTGATACGTAATTATCCAAATTTTTTGAAAAAGTAAAAATGCTAATTTATTGCAGAGTAGAATTACATTTTGAACAACTTTTTCTAATGACTTTTTTTGATATCTTTGCCGCGAAGCAAAATACGGAAAATTGGGACTACCTGTAAGCGAAAGAAAATATGGTCTTGTCTTCATCTTATATGCGACACACTGTATGTATATGCATGATTTTTATGCCGAGAACCGAAGAAGAACTAAACCAGAAGAATTTATGAGAAATTTAGTGTTGAGCATCTGCATCATATTCAAGTCGTATATACAGTGACAACATTATATAATATTTATTGTTTTTATCAATTTTATACAAATAGAGCTTAAATATTGATGACATTATAATAAAATATTTGACAAGAGCTTAATTTTAACTAGGATCTATCAATACATGAATCACGTAAAAGAAAATCCAGGATAACTTTGCAAAAACAGAATACTCCAGAGCTTTTTCAAAACTTTTATCGTAGATATGACTCAATAAGATTAATGCTCATGCGCCTTTTCGAAAGATGTCCTAATAGTCTAGGAGCAACCAGTATTTTCTTACCGCAATGGTACATTAATCATATGAAACTGATAGTTTTCAAACTCGAAGGATTCCTGCACTCTGCTAAATACCACTTCGTTCGAAAACTTTCGCTTTTAACACTTATCATGTAATATACTATTACTCTCTTTTACTATATTTTCTTGTACTTTGTTTCAGCGCCCCTAGTCGTTCGCTCGGTAACCAAATTCCCGTTCATCTGACAATCAGCCGGTGTAAAATGACTAAAAGGCGCTGCACGTCAGCGCTTGCGCTCGCCGCCATAGTGTTATTGTGCGCAATCGTCGTGGTGGTGTGGGTGCAGTTCAGTCAGGGCGCCTTTGACAGACGTCAGCGGTTCGATGACGTCGGCAATAGCTCCGCTTTGAATATCAGTATATCCATGGAAAGAACTACGAAAAAATCGCCCACGACAGTTGATCATCGGGGGGAGAAGAAGAGCGAGATAACCACCAGTAAAGGAAAAGGTAAGTTTGTATTGTGTCTTAGCTGAAAATTAGGGTTATGTTTATGAATTTCACTCATATATTTAGGAAAATAGAAAATATGCAGTTCTAACCATGCAAAACTTGGTTCTTGACAGAAAGCTGAAAGCGACAAAGTTGTTTTATCATCTTAAATGCTTGAGTAAAATTTAAAAGTTCTATGTTTAAAAATAGTGCAACTGTATTAATTATTAACTTTTAAAATGGACAGGAATAATGTTCTTTTTGTTTAAAAAGCTTTTAGGATGACAAATCAGTTTTGCCGCTTACCATGTTTTGTGATGGGTTCCTCACTGCGTCGATATCTCAGTTATATTCAAGATTTTTTATGCGCGAAACTCATATTTACTAATAAAATTTTCGAAATTCTTAATTTTTTTAATAACATGTCTTTAAAAGTAATACACAACAATAAACACTACTGAAAGTCACATTATTTTGATTGTTTTATATTGAAAATGTATAAATCGTAAGGAGTAAAATATATCGAGCCGACAGCGTGGCATGCTTTACTCTTTTCTCATCTGCTTTGTTTTTTTCTAACCGAACTAACAACCTGTCAAATTGAACAAAGTGTTTTTATTTTGTTAACATGTATTACTATTTGAGAATTAATAAGTTTGAAATCATTGTCAGTGAGTTAGTTTATAAAAAATTACTTATTACCCTACTACGATCGCATTTTGAAGTTTGCAATAAGTTTACTCTGAGGAAATGCCTGTAACATCTTAGGTAATGAGTTGGGAATGCCTCAGAAACGTAAATAAAATCAGCTTCTACTATGTTTCCGATGTCCTGAAGTCGCACTGTTTCGTTCCGTTAAAAGACATTTCAAAAAACAGTCAGGAAAGCTGGACATCAGGTGGATGGCAACCAAATAGCGATAATCTGGCGTCAGCAATATTAAAAGATCAGAGAGTGTAGAATTTCAATACTGATAAATTCATCTAGATTTTTTAGGTGTTTTCATTTAGAACCATGTTCTGAAGGTTCTTCTTCAATTTCTTTACTATACGTCGTTTTTTAAAGTGCATAATAGTAAAGTCAAAACTACGGAACAAATTAAAATAAACAATATAAGAAGCATAACTTTCTAGTTTTGACATTGCCGTTAAAATTTGCGCATGTATACTTCGCAAATATTCCTTAGATTTGAAAATCAATTTCGAGTCTCAGGGAATAGAAATATTTACATTGGAACAGTTGTCATCGCGCCATTTTTTTTTAAATTTATCATCCCACCCTTTCAGTTTCATTATTAATGATAAATTACTAAAAGTTTCAATTCAGTGAGCAATTATTTATGAATCTTTATCAAAAAAAATATTTTCTCAGCGTTATCTTTTCTGGGGAGCATTTGCTCCCTTTGCCACTCACCTAAATACGACAATGGTCTGTATCAACTGTATGTTCATTGTCTACAAAGACTGCCTAACTACGTATTTAATCCTAAAATATGAAAGGTTTATTCTAGAATTACTATATCAAATTATCGATTATATTCCGACTATACGCCCATTCGGCATATTTCTACCCTTAAAGGCTTCAACCTAAGGTCTGGTAAAGCAAACTTTAACTCCACAGAAACAAATCTAAAGTTGTCAGGTCAGGTGACCTTGGAGGCCATTAAATGTCACCACGTCGTCCAATTCACCTGTTTCAATATTTCATTGAGGTATTTCCTAACAAGTACCGCGAAATGCCCTATCTTGTTTCAGTTGGCGTGTCAGGCTGATTGCTTGAATAATGTTGACGTAAGGCAGGGATTAAGTCTATTTGCAGAAAATCCATATAAATAGGCTTAATCAGATTAATAATACTCTTTTAAATATACCAGCCCATAAGTTGACTTTTCAGTACATGGGTCACTTGAGTCCAACGGGAAAGCTAGTCTAAATTGCCAAAATCTTGCCCGATTTCTCAAAATTGGATTACGCGGTCGTAGTTGTCTTCGATGACGCTATGAATTAGTCTAATCTTGTAAAGATGATATTTTCCTTATGCAGAATATTTTTAACTGTAGCAAATATTTGAATTTAATGAGATCTGACGGATGATGAAGAAAAATATCAAGATCATTGTCCATATTTAGATATCTGTCCCTAAATAAATTTGTTTCACGTGCATGGTCTCAGGATTTTTTAAAACTTTACTGATCATTGATTTGGAAATTGGTTTGCGTTCTGAATTATTTAGAGTTAAAAAGTTCACTACTTAGTCGAGGTCAAAGTGCTGGGTGCAATCTCCCCAGCTATACATCATAAAGATTTCAATCCTTTGCTTCTGTGACGCTATTTTTGGGGTGAAAAAAATTTAAATACTTCAGAACTGAAACCGCAGTCAACTGTGTCATGCTGGTAACCATGTATATTGTGGGTAGAACAAAATACTTGCCTCCTTATTGATGTGTTTTTTTGGTATTTTATAAATATATGAAAAACAAATGTAGGGAGTTACTGATTATATTTTGTCCACCCCCTTAACTTTTTTGCTTCTCAAATTAAAGTTATGATTTTTGTACCAGGTTGTAGGTTCTTAGATACAATTTAATTTCAAAGACAAAATTTCTCTACAGAGTGTTCCAAAAAAGTATGGATTACTAAAGTTTTTTTTTAATAAATCCCTCAATATATTTTCACGCTATTTGAAAGAGCATTCGAAGAACTTTTTAAAAGCCCATTTTTCTCATTAACAATATGTTTTGATAACAGCTGAATTTTTTATTTTTACAGTTAGGATAATATTTTGTTGTGCTAATTTGTTGGAATACCCTATAGAAAAAAATCCTATAAACTGATAAAAAAATAATCATTGTAGTTTAAACAATAAGAAAGTTATGATGGTCGACAAAATATAAAAAAACAAGGCCAACAAATTAATTTAACTAATGTTTTTGCACCCAGTTAGGCAACCATAATCATTCCATTTTAAAATGTCTAGTACATTTTTTAATAGACTGTTCAACTTTAGTGTCTGAACTAATATATGGCATATGCCTATCTGAAAAAATGTCCTCCTGAAAACTACACCGGGAAAATCCATTTTACAGTATTTTACACACTAAAAAAAAGATAATGGTTTAGTTTAAACAATAAGAAAGTTATGATGGTCGACAAAATATAAAAAAACAAGGCCAACAAATTAATTTAACTAATGTTTTTGCACCCAGTTAGGCAATCATACTTACCATAAAAGTCCGTTTTAAAATGTCTAGTACATTTTTTAATAGACTGTTCAACTTTAGTGTCTGAACTAATATATGACATATGCCTATCTGAGGAAATAATGTCCAATTTCTCCTGAAAACTACACCGGGAATTCCATTTTCCAGTATTTTACACACTACACATAATTATGCTACGAGATTGTCCGATCTCTGAAACTCCGGAGGTTGATGGTTTATCTATTTTATCAATCTCGACGGATAACACACAACTGAATATATAAAAGCGACCGAACTTAGGGCTTTTTGACCGCCGAAATTCCCACTAGGAAATTCCTTCGAGCAAAAGCCGAGCAAAAGCGCCGATATCCTTCGCATATCGACATGCGGAAATTCTATTGGCCCCACAACGGACTCCGAATAACTCCGATCCGACGCCGCCGTAGATAATTAATCTCGTCCGGGGGAGATTCATAAAGTCAACTGGAAACACAATACAGGTTTTGGCGTTTGGAAGGCGATTTATGAAAGCAATTTGAAAAATAAAATATAATATTATCAAATTATGATCTTCTATTTTGGATCTAATAAGAGTAAGGGAAGCGGTGACATATATCAAAATATCCAGTGAAAAATTGCAGATATAGGTCATAACTTTGATAGATGTCAACATAGAGCGCGGGGGGCTGGAAATTTGGAAAAATAAAAACCTAAATAGACGAGTTTTCATATTTCTCTTAAAAATATTATTTATTTCCGATATATTTGGAAGTTTCCAGATTTTACTGCCACAATATATATTATACTGCCTCAAGAAATGTACATGCGAAATAGAACCACCATTATGTCAGTGTTCAACGCAGACAGTAATTATTCTAAAAGATAATCATGCAGATTTAAATTCCAAGTATTAACGCATAGTTCTGTGTCGGAGATCTATTCATGTTTTTTTTTCCCTAGACATGTTGAGTATTTCAATTAGTCACAATATAATTGAAACACGTGTCAAATTAATAGAGTTATTAATTTCAATTTGATACTGATTTGCACACAATCGCTTGACATGTATATTCGTAATAAACCGCTGGTAAAATGAAGCCTGCAGAACAACTGAGGTTATCGGGGTATCATTAAAAGGCCTTTTGCCTTATCTCTATTGACTTTTTAAGAAACCATGGTTTTTGGAATTAGACCGTGTCAAATTGGAATTAATATCCGATGTTTTGCCTTCGATTGCACGAGACATCTTCAGGGATCTTTACTACATGAGATCTGAACACTGAATGAGCTTGGAAAAATTCAGGCGGGCTTTTAAAGTCGACTTGTGATCACCTAACTGTGACTCTGAGTTAAGATTGGTTGCCATTGGTTGTGATGTAGACCCTAACCCACGAAGTTTTTTGTATGTTTAATATATATAGTATATTGTTATATACCTCCGCGCCTTAACGCAGAGGAGTAAGTACTGTTTTTAGAGTTTTTATCCTCAATATACTTTTTATATGATTTACATTTCTATTGGGTGACTTTAATATACCAAGTTATTCTGAATTTTGGTTAAGAATAGGAAAGCAAGATAACTATCTCACCAGTCTCATACACTTTTTAAACTTGCAAGGACTAAATCAACACAACTATGTTCAAAATATTGAATTATTAGACTTAGTTATTTTTAATCGGTATTGTACCGTGGGTAGTGCCAATGTGGCCCCGACTCGAATTTATAATTATAATCCTTCTTTATCAATCTCTTTTCATTCTAACGCTAATATTAACCTAAATACTAGTCCTAAACGACAGAGAAGCCAAACTACAGAGGTATCATCTGCATAATATTTAAGCCACTGTTTTGGTTTTAGTGGAGTGGATGTTAAAACAATATCATCAAAGGCCCCTATAAAGATATTGGCTAATACTGGTGATAGAGGAGGTTTGATAATAAAAAGTGAAAAGTTATTATAGCACATTTTTAATTTTGATAACGCCAAAAATTACTGCTAATTCATGTAGTTTATTAAAAGATTTATTTTGAACATACGTTTCCAATATCTCTATTTCTTCAGGATTTTCTTCACTGCAGTTTCATAAAAGTCGGTGAGTAGTAACAAAAATTTATTGATGTTTTTTCCTAGACATTCCACTTAGTCATCGTACAATTGAAACCCGTGCTTTAATTAACAAAGATATTAATTTCAAATTCTCACTAATTCGTATGCAAGCATTCGACGTGTCTGAAATAAATATATTAGGTTTTACACACGCTCCGGTAGTTTTCAGAAGTCTTTTCGGCAATTTTTCACCTCTGACTGGCCTTTGGGGAACTTATTTACATTTTGCAATTAACTGTCACGCATATATTTATTACTTTTTACTGCATTATACCGGGTGTCTCAATGAAAAGAGCACAATTTGCTTTTGGAGTCGTTGCAAAGAGAATGTAATACACTTATATATATATATATATATATATATATATATATATATGTATATATATATATATGTATATATGTATGTATTCATTCCACGTACACCAACGTCATAACAAGAAAATGATCCTTGTTTGGAACATGTTCTGCATCACAGCAGACACAGTGATCCATTTTAGTCAAACGACTATCGCGATTTCGCTCTTATTAGAGCTCATCAGGCCGCCATAGACTAGCGAGCCCCGTGTAGGGCAAAGGCACAAAATGGAATCACAAAAATAACTACTCCGCTGGCTAATTCCACGACAGGCATTGAATTACATTGTGATTCCTGGCTTTCGTTGGGAGCATTAAATGATGGTATGTTTTCATTCCACGTACACCAACGTCATAACAAGAAAATGATCCTTATTTGGAACATGTTCTGCATCACAGCCGACACAACAGTTTAGTTAAACGACTATCGCAATTTTGTTTTTGTGATTCCATTTGTGCCTTTGACAAACAAAAATCTTTTTTGGCTTTTTCGCAACTGAATAAAAATATTTAACTTTAAATTTGAGGTATGTAATTATATTAAATATTTGCTTCAATTAATTTAAAGTTAAATATTTTTATTCAGTTGCGAAAAAGCCAAAAAAGATTTTTGTTTGTCAATCTATACGCAACAAATAATCTGAACACATTTAAAAATAACATTATAGATGGCTGCAAACTATCATTTTTTTCATCTCTAGGTTACATGTCAAACAAACTGACACATTTTAAAATTTTGAAATCAATTCTTTTCTATTATTTAATGTTTTTCTCTTACGATCGGCGCACTGATGAGTCCCGATAGGATGAAAGTATTTGTTTATATTATGTATCGAAACATTCCGTAGACAGACTAGTCTACATGTTGAAGTATGTAATTATATTAAATATTTGCTTCAATTAATTTAAAGACCCTGAATTGTACAAGATTTATATGGATGAAAGCAATGTTTTTTTGATCGGAATGTGCAGTAGATTTTGGAATTGTTGTTTGTTCTTCAATTTTCTTACCGATTCCTTAGGTTTAGGTTTCGAAAAAGAACCATAAGCTAGCAAATATGTAACTAAGAATCTAGAAATGGCTTTCGTTGGGTTGATATTGATTTTATTTGTTTGTCTTGTAGATATTGTTGAATTACATATTTTAAAATTTTAAATTTTGAATGTTTATATTGAGTGGGTCACTACACCATTTACAGCATAACAAAAACTACACATTGAACAATGTGAAATTAGACAATTAAACTAGAAATTATACCCAGAAACAAAAAAAATCTCCTTTTCAGTTGCAAAAATAATTGCTTTCAATTTCCGCAGAATATTACTTCTAAACGGCTACCGAATGAGGCACTACTCCTGGCGAATACGAATCACCCGAATTAACCTTGAAACCCAACAATATGAATATGCTAATGGCCCGTTGATGATATTTTTAAAAAAGATGATTTATCGTGGGGAACGAGACATTTTTACAAATTGACCTCTCGAATTGAAATTGGCGTGGAAGGCCGAAAGACAATTTATCAGGAATGTGTTCGCACAGTAGACGATCGGTTAGACCGCGAGAAGTTAATGAACCCATTATAGTTATTATTTTCGGTACTTAGGGACGTCACTATGTTCCTATAAGCCTGGAAAATAATATAATACATATAATAGGATTTTTTTTTCATATACGGCTATCAGGAAATTGATTGTATGAATATTGTTTAGCTGCATCTAAAGAATGTTATTTTACAAACCTCTAAACATATTTGGGGAAATATATAAACAATTGTCTAAAATGCCGAAAATTATTTTTTCTACAAGCGTGCGGAAAATCTAATTTTCAACACATATTTTAGTGTGGAAAATTTGTTTTTCAGCAGTAGTGCGGAAATTTTTATCAACAACTTAGGGTAACATAACAACCAGGTTAAGATTGTTGTGATTAACCACCCGTTCAATACCGCGTTCATCGGGACACACAGTTATTCGGTTAAGTTGTAGCTCGCGAACGGAAGATGCATTAATTGACATTCAAATTATAGATAACAATATTTTTTGACCTATATCATTACTACCTGTGTTTCCAAGTCATGCTATTTTGTTTATTGTCAAAAATGACGACGTCAAACATTTCAAGTTCCTCAACATTATTAAATGGTCGATCCTTATAAACTTTTTGCTTTAAGTATCCCCCATAAAAAAATCTAATGGGGTAAGATCTGGGGAACGAGGAGGCCACCGTGGATCGGTATTTCGTCCTAACCATTTGGTACCATATTTCCTATTTAACCATTCAGAAACATTTCTAGTAAAATAAGCGGGATATCTATCATGTACAAACCATAATTTATACCGTTCTTGTAAACTTATATTGTCCAAAAAATCCGATATTTCGTTTTCCGGAAACTGCAAATAGGTATCACCAGTTAGGTTTCGGCGAAAACAAACAGACCCGATATTTTTTCGTTGATAATACCGCACCACACGTTTGTTTTTTGGTTTTTGTTGCGTCCGACCACCACCTACAATTTTGGGAACAGACAGTGTCATTTGTTGTGAACGTGGATTCATCCCTTAAGAGAATGTGTCTATGAAAATTACGCTGAACTATTTGTCCTTGAATCCATATGCAGAAATCATAGCGGTTGTCATAGCCTCGTTCTTGAAACGTGCAAATAAACATTGGCCTATAAGCATGAAACTTTTTTTTCTTGAGAATGCTCTTAACAGAGCTTTTTTTAATACCCGTATAAGTAGAAATTTCCTGAGCTGATCTTCTAGGGTTTTCAACAACTGACTGAAGTACCGCTAATTGCTTTTCCTCAGTACAAACAGTTTTGGCACGTTCATTTTTATATTTATAGTCTAAAGATCCTGTCTGTTTGAAGTTTATTAAAAGTCTACTTACAGTTGAGTAGTGAACTTGTTTGTCTGGATGTGGTTCATTGAAAATATTTAATTAAGTTAGTTAAGTTAATATGTAAAAATATAATTGTTCTTCTAGAATGAAATATTAACGTTACCGAAGTGTCATAATTTTTACTTCTAACCCTCATTTGTTTTTTCCATAGGTATCCGCGATTATCTTAGTATAGGATTTCAGGTTAGGTTAGGTTAGGTGTGTGTACAGTTATTTAATAACAATTTTATAATTTTGCACTTCAAAGGAAAGTTTTTTAATGAGCATATTTTCTTTACAAATGTTTCGTCTTGTTAAAAAGAATATTGCCGAAATTTTCAAGTTGTGTTTAATATCGTTGCAACAAACCTGAAGTTTGTGATTCCCTAAAAAATTAAAAATCCAAGTTAATTTCATAGTATACTTAAATTTGAACGGAGTTATGCGAATCTGATCTGATTTTGATTAAACTGTGAAAGTGTTTATGATAATTATCAAAAAAATCAATTTTTCAAAAACTTTTTAGATTTTTCCAAAAAAAATTTTTTTTTTCTCAGAAGGCTATGTTTTGGTATACAGGCATAACTTTTGATGCTAAATAACTTTTCTTAATAAAATTTTGCTGAATCTTTTGAAATAAGGGTACTCTATTCTTGCATGATTTTAATATTTTTTGACCTACCCTGTATGCTGTTTGACTTGCAACCATTCTAAGTACACTTTATATAATTATCGAGAATACACCAACTTTTGGTAATATTTTTATTTTGATTGCATAGTTAATAAAAAAATTCCTATATGTTGCACACTTAAATGACCCCACTGTATAGATCGGTATCTATCGATTTTTTCTTTAAATCGCATTTTCACCCACTTGATGATTAGTTAGAGGGAAATGTTATCAAAGCTTTTTTGTGGCCAAATAAATGCTCCATACGCGGGTCTGTAGATAGTTTCGATTATTCTTCTCAGTAGCGGCAAAATGAGGTTAAAATTGGAATTTAAACTATCAACTTTTAAAAAATTGCAGTAATTTAACCGTTGAACCTATAAACTCGAAATTTGGTAACGGTCTACCTAAAAATATCTTGTTTCGTAAAAGAAATATCCTGCGGGCTTAGATATATTAGTTTCCTTGTAATACAAGATAATGTGCAAACTTCACCTCGTTAGTGCACCCTCTGTATATATCCAGAACCCTTTATAAATAGTCCATTTTGTGTAGTTTTTTAAGCACTTTCCGATGCTGTCATTAGTTCTCTAACCAAATGCCTACTTTTTTTTATAAAAGAGAAAAAATTACTAAAAAAATTAATTTTTTATGACTTTTTCTAAAAATTTCAGTTTTTCTTAAAAAAATCTATTTTCTCGCCATTTTTCCGACAGAAATGCCTTTAGGTTTTTGTTCTACTAGATATTTCTTATGAAAAACCTTTATTGGCAAATTTCGATAGGACACACCCACTTTGAGTTATAACCGCCCCAAAACACCCTTTTTTTGAACGAAAAAAATTCGACAAACGAAATTGAAACCCAACCAAAAACAATAGGATTCTGTAAGATCGGAAGAACCATCGTTCCATAAAGTTTCGCCAGAAAAAAATTAAAATTGCGATCTCAACCGTGCTACAACGTTGACTTTTTTAGTCAATTTTGCGGTACCATATCTTCGATACCAAAGGTGGAACACAAAAATGTTTCAAACAAATCTTGAGATCCACGTCTCCTCTAAAAATACGTATTAAATTCAATGTCCTATATCCAATAGTTTCAGAGATATGCCCGCCGAGAGATTGAAAAACACGGTTTTCTGAAATGATACACCCCACACCAGGTTTTCGTTTCTGAGTGTGAGAGTCGCTTGTTAGCAAGTTTTATTTCAGTGTTAGTATTTGAAAAATCTTTAAAATTGTATAAAATTATTAGTTAAAAATATGCATTTTTAACGATTTTTTTTAATTCATTAAAATTTAAATTGAGATAAAAAAAAACACCAAGATTTTTAATTGAAGTAACAAAAGGAATAGTATAACTCTCATGAGTAATTTTAAAATTAGGATGGTTTTTATTTTAACAATTACATTTTTTGGACCAATTAATAAATTTATTTGCCTCAATTTTTTATTGTGGTTTGTAATGTTTCTGCATAATATACACTGCGCAAAACAATTAACGCAACGCCTAAAATTTCGTCTAACTTTGAATGGAAATTTCTCGAGAATGGTTAATCCGATTTTGATGAAGTTTTTATCGAAATTTAGATTAATTCCTCGTGAATATTATTTTGATATTAAAATTCAATGTTACTTTGTTCTAGGCAATAATACAGGGTGAAAAAGAAAGACATGTTTTATTTACCAAAGTTTAAAACACCCTGTAGAATAAATCAGATGGATTCAAGAGATCTAACCAAAAGAATGTTGTAGCCCAGTATGTTTCCAACAAATCGTTTTTTTATTCGCTTCAATAGCACAATTTTTGCCTGAGTTACAGAACTTATTGAAATGTACTGCATTTACTGTGTTTTAAATGAATTTACCAGTTCATGTTTGAATTGATTCTGTTGAAGACGTTGCCCGGTAACAAGAGAACACAACTTATACCAGATTGATATTTAGGCGTCAGTTTCAGTTCGGTTTTAAATTTTTCTTCTTATTGTGTACAGTCATGCCAAGACAAACTAGAAATTTGACCCGCGACGAGTGTGTAATTGCAAGAACTCTTAGAGATGAAGGCTGGAGCTATAGCAGGATAGCGGAACGATTGAATGTTCATAAATCAACTGTACATAGAGTCATACAGAGACACATGGAGACCGATGATCATTCCAGACAGATTGGACAAGGTCGACAGCGTGTTACCAGTGAGCGTGAAGACCGGTATCTGCGGTTGTCTGCTTTACGACAACGTTTCGTGACGACAAAGTTTCTGAGGCAGGAAATTCAACACGCGAATGGTCCTCAGGTAAGCACTCAAACAGTGCGGAATCGTTTGAGGGAAGGAAATTTGAGACCACGCACGAGGTCCTGCGTTAACAGCAATACATCAAAGAGCCAGGCTAGAATGGGCTAAAGAACGTATGAACTGGGCGGAAGCTGATTAGTCGAGAGTGCTGTGGACAGATGAATCGAGATTCTGTCTTTTTAATTGCGATAGACGGGTTCGTGTGTATCGTAGACCAAATGAACGCTATGTACAGGGGAATTTTGTTAATACCGTAATGTTTGGTGGGGGATCAGTAATGGTTTGGGGAGGGGTATCTTTGAGGGGTCCTGGTCGTACGGAGTTAGTTATTGTGGATGGGAATTTGAATGCGGATCGATATATCAACGAAATACTGGACAATCACGTGAGGCCATTTGCATATAATGTTGGAGCAGAGTTTTTATTAATGCATGACGACGCTCGTCCCCATACAGCACGTGTAGTGCAAAATTACGTTAATAATGTTGGGGTCGATGTCATGCAATGGCCTGCACGTAGTCCGGACCTGAACCCAATCGAACATGTTTGGGACTTTTTGGGCAGGAGATTAAGGGCTAATGAAAGACAGCCAAATAACGTGGAAGAGCTGAGTGAGCTACTCATCGATACTTGGAATGGGCTGGATGAGGTACTCATACAAAATTTGATATTAAGCATGAATAGAAGGTGTGAAGCAGTCATAAGAATACGAAATATTAGTTCAATAGTTATAAAGTTTATTTTTGTTCGTTTTAGTTCTTAGTGTTTTGTTTTTTTTTTTGACTGTCGTGTTCATATCTTAATCTTACCTATTAAAACATGTTTTTCTAACTCCCTGTATTATTGACAAAACTAAACCGATCCTGGCCCTTGATATCACGAAGAAATTTTCGTATAACTAAACTAAAATGTAGAATAGCGCCATGTTCAAATACCCGGTAACCGATGCGTTCGTAATTTAAAAAACAGTATAATTTATTTTCCGTTGCACTCTGTATTATTGACTGAACAAAACTAATATTGAATTTGAGTGATCCAAAAAAAAAATCTTCACAACCAAGCTACAAATTACAAACGTCTTCAACAGAATCAATTCAAACATGAACTGATAAATTCATTTAAAACACAGTAAATGCAGTACCTTTCAATAAGTCCTGTAACTCAGGCAAAAATTGTGCTATTGAAGCGAATAAAAAAACGATTTGTTGGAAACATATTGGTTTTAAATGAATTTACCAGTTCATGTTTGAATTGATTCTGTTGAAGACGTTGCCCGGTAACAAGAGAACACAACTTATACCAGATTGACATTTAGGCGTCAGTTTCAGTTCGGTTTTAAATTTTTCTTCTTATTGTGTACAGTCATGCCAAGACAAACTAGAAATTTGACCCGCGACGAGGGTGTAATTGCAAAAACTCTTAGAGATGAAGGCTGGAGCTATAGCAGGATAGCGGAACGATTGAATGTTCATAAATCAACTGTACATAGAGTCATACAGAGACACATGGAGACCGATGATCATTCCAGACAGATTGGACAAGGTCGACAGCGTGTTATCAGTGAGCGTGAAGACCGGTATCTGCGGTTGTCTGCTTTACGACAACGTTTCGTGACGGCAAGGTTTCTAAGGCAGGAAATTCAACACGCGAATGGTCCTCAGGTAAGCACTCAAACAGTGCGGAATCGTTTGAGGGAAGGAAATTTGAGACCACGTGTTCCTGCACGAGGTCCTGCGTTAACAGCAACACATCGGAGAGCCAGGCTAGAATGGGCTAACGAACGTATGAACTGGGCGGAAGCTGATTAGTCGAGAGTGCTGTGTACAGATGAATCGAGATTCTGTCTTTTTAATTGCGATAGACGGGTCCGTGTGTATCGTAGACCAAATGAACGCTATGTACAGGGGAATTTTGTTAATACCGTAATGTTTGGTGGGGGATCAGTAATGGTTTGGGGAGGGGTATCTTTGAGGGGTCCTGGTCGTACGGAGTTAGTTATTGTGGATGGGAATTTGAATGCGGATCGATATATCAACGAAATACTGGACAATCACGTGAGGCCATTTGCATATAATGTTGGAGCAGAGTTTTTAATAATGCATGACGACGCTCGTCCCCATACAGCACGTGTAGTGCAAAATTACGTTAATAATGTTGGGATCGATGTCATGTAATAGCCTGCACGTAGTCCGGACCTGAACCCAATCGAACATGTTTGGGACTTTTTGGGCAGGAGATTAAGGGCTAATGAAAGACAGCCAAATAACGTGGAAGAGCTGAGTGAGCTACTCATCGATACTTGGAATGGGCTGGATGAGGTACTCATACGAAATTTGATATTAAGCATGAATAGAAGGTGTGAAGCGGTCATAAGAATACGAAATATTAATTCAATAGTTATAAAGTTTATTTTTGTTCGTTTTAGTTCTTAGTGTTTTGTTTTTTTTTGACTGTCGTGTTCATATCTTAATCTTACCTATTAAAACATGTTTTTCTAACTCCCTGTATTATTAACAAAACTAAACCGATCCTGGCCCTTGATATCACGAAAAAATTTTCGTATAACTAAACTAAAATGTAGAATAGCGCCATGTTCAAATACCCGGTAACCGATGCGTTCGTAATTTAAAAAACAGTATAATTTATTTTTCGTTGCACCCTGTATTATTGACTGAACAAAACTAATATTGAATTTTAGTGATCCAAAAAAAAAATCTTCACAACCAAGCTACAAATTACAAACGTCTTCAACAGAATCAATTCAAACATGAACTGGCAAATTCATTTAAAACACAGTAAATGCAGTACTTTTCAATAAGTCCTGTAACTCAGGCAAAAATTGTGCTATTGAAGCGAATAAAAAAACAATTTGTTGGAAACATATTGGTTTTAAATGAATTTACCAGTTCATGTTTGAACTGATTCTGTTGAAGACGTTGCCCGGTAACAAGAAAACACAACTTATACCAGATTGACATTTAGGCGTCAGTTTCAGTTCGGTTTTAAATTTTTCTTCTTATTGTGTACAGTCATGCCAAGACAAACTAGAAATTTGACCCGCGACGAGGGTGTAATTGCAAGAACTCTTAGAGATGACGGCTGGAGCTATAGCAGGATAGCGGAACGATTGAATGTTCATAAATCAACTGTACATAGAGTCATACAGAGACACATGGAGACCGATGATCATTCCAGACGGATTGGACAAGGTCGACAGCGTGTTACCAGTGAGCGTGAAGACCGGTATCTGCGGTTGTCTGCTTTACGACAACGTTTCGTGACGGCAAGGTTTCTAAGGCAGGAAATTCAACGAATGGTCCTCAGGTAAGCACTCAAACAGTGCGGAATCGTTTGAGGGAAGGAAATTTGAGACCACGTGTTCCTGCACGAGGTCCTGCGTTAACAGCAACACATCGGAGAGCCAGGCTAGAATGGGCTAACGAACGTATGAACTGGGCGGAAGCTGAATAGTGGAGAGTGCTGTGGACAGATGAATCGAGATTCTGTCTTTTTAATTGCGATAGACGGGTCCGTGAGTATCGTAGACCAAATGAATGCTATGTACAGGGGAATTTTGTTAATACCGTAATGTTTGGTGGGGGATCAGTAATGGTTTGGAGAGGGGTATCTTTGAGGGGTCCTGGTCGTACGGAGTTAGTTATTGTAGATGGGAATTTGAATGCGGATCGATATATTAACGAAATACTGGACAATCACGTGAGGCCATTTGCACATAATGTTGGAGCGGACTTTTTATTAATGCATGACAACGCTCGTCCCCATACAGCACGTGTAGTGCAAAATTACGTTAATAATGTTGGGATCGATGTCATGCAATGGCCTGCACGTAGTCCGGACCTGAACCCAATCAAACATGTTTGGGACTTATTGGGCAGGAGATTAAGGACTAATGAAAGACAGCCAAATAACGTGGAAGAGCTGGTTGAGCTACTTATCGATACTTGGAATGGGCTGGATGAGGTACTCATGCAAAATTTGATATTAAGCATGAATAGAAGGTGCGAAGCAGTCATAAGAAACAGAGGGGGAAATACGAAATATTAGTTCAATAGTTATAAAGTTTATTTTTGTTCGTTTTAGTTCTTAGTGTTTTGTTTTTTTGACTGTCGTGTTCATATCTTAATCTTACCTATTAAAACATGTTTTTCTAACTCCCTGTATTATTGACAAAACTAAACCGATCCTGGCCCTTGATATCACGAAGAGATTTTCGTATAACTAAACTAAAATGTAGAATAGCGCCATGTTCAAATACCCGGTAACCGATGCGTTCGTAATTTAAAAAACAGTATAATTTATTTTTCGTTGCACCCTGTATTATTGACTGAACAAAACTAATATTGAATTTTAGTGATCCAAAAAAAAATCTTCACAACCAAGCTACAAATTACAAACGTCTTCAACAGAATCAATTCAAACATGAACTGGTAAATTCATTTAAAACACAGTAAATGCATTACTTTTCAATAAGTCCTGTAACTCAGGCAAAAATTGTGCTATTGAAGCGAATAAAAAAACAATTTGTTGGAAACATATTGGTTTTAAATGAATTTACCAGTTCATGTTTGAACTGATTCTGTTGAAGACGTTGCCCGGTAACAAGAAAACACAACTTATACCAGATTGACATTTAGGCGTCAGTTTCAGTTCGGTTTTAAATTTTTCTTCTTATTGTGTACGGTCATGCCAAGACAAACTAGAAATTTGACCCGCGACGAGGGTGTAATTGCAAGAACTCTTAGAGATGACGGCTGGAGCTATAGCAGGATAGCGGAACGATTGAATGTTCATAAATCAACTGTACATAGAGTCATACAGAGACACATGGAGACCGATGATCATTCCAGACGGATTGGACAAGGTCGACAGCGTGTTACCAGTGAGCGTGAAGACCGGTATCTGCGGTTGTCTGCTTTACGACAACGTTTCGTGACGGCAAGGTTTCTAAGGCAGGAAATTCAACGAATGGTCCTCAGGTAAGCACTCAAACAGTGCGGAATCGTTTGAGGGAAGGAAATTTGAGACCACGTGTTCCTGCACGAGGTCCTGCGTTAACAGCAACACATCGGAGAGCCAGGCTAGAATGGGCTAACGAACGTATGAACTGGGCGGAAGCTGAATAGTGGAGAGTGCTGTGGACAGATGAATCGAGATTCTGTCTTTTTAATTGCGATAGACGGGTCCGTGTGTATCGTAGACCAAATGAACGCTATGTACAGGGGAATTTTGTTAATACCGTAATGTTTGGTGGGGGATCAGTAATGGTTTGGAGAGGGGTATCTTTGAGGGGTCCTGGTCGTACGGAGTTAGTTATTGTAGATGGGAATTTGAATGCGGATCGATATATTAACGAAATACTGGACAATCACGTGAGGCCATTTGCACATAATGTTGGAGCGGACTTTTTATTAATGCATGACAACGCTCGTCCCCATACAGCACGTGTAGTGCAAAATTACGTTAATAATGTTGGGATCGATGTCATGCAATGGCCTGCACGTAGTCCGGACCTGAACCCAATCAAACATGTTTGGGACTTATTGGGCAGGAGATTAAGGACTAATGAAAGACAGCCAAATAACGTGGAAGAGCTGGTTGAGCTACTCATCGATACTTGGAATGGGCTGGATGAGGTACTCATACGAAATTTGATATTAAGCATGAATAGAAGGTGTGAAGCAGTCATAAGAATACGAAATATTAGTTCAATAGTTATAAAGTTTATTTTTGTTCGTTTTAGTTCTTAGTGTTTTGTTTTTTTTTGACTGTCGTGTTCATATCTTAATCTTACCTATTAAAACATGTTTTTCTAACTCCCTGTATTATTGACAAAACTAAACCGATCCTGGCCCTTGATATCACGAAAAAATTTTCGTATAACTAAACTAAAATGTAGAATAGCGCCATGTTCAAATACCCGGTAACCGATGCGTTCGTAATTTAAAAAACAGTATAATTTATTTTTCGTTGCACCCTGTATTATTGACTGAACAAAACTAATATTGAATTTTAGTGATCCAAAAAAAAAATCTTCACAACCAAGCTACAAATTACAAACGTCTTCAACAGAATCAATTCAAACATGAACTGGCAAATTCATTTAAAACACAGTAAATGCAGTACTTTTCAATAAGTCCTGTAACTCAGGCAAAAATTGTGCTATTGAAGCGAATAAAAAAACGATTTGTTGGAAACATATTGGTTTTAAATGAATTTACCAGTTCATGTTTGAATTGATTCTGTTGAAGACGTTGCCCGGTAACAAGAGAACACAACTTATACCAGATTGACATTTAGGCGTCAGTTTCAGTTCGGTTTTAAATTTTTCTTCTTATTGTGTACAGTCATGCCAAGACAAACTAGAAATTTGACCCGCGACGAGGGTGTAATTGCAAAAACTCTTAGAGATGAAGGCTGGAGCTATAGCAGGATAGCGGAACGATTGAATGTTCATAAATCAACTGTACATAGAGTCATACAGAGACACATGGAGACCGATGATCATTCCAGACAGATTGGACAAGGTCGACAGCGTGTTATCAGTGAGCGTGAAGACCGGTATCTGCGGTTGTCTGCTTTACGACAACGTTTCGTGACGGCAAGGTTTCTAAGGCAGGAAATTCAACACGCGAATGGTCCTCAGGTAAGCACTCAAACAGTGCGGAATCGTTTGAGGGAAGGAAATTTGAGACCACGTGTTCCTGCACGAGGTCCTGCGTTAACAGCAACACATCGGAGAGCCAGGCTAGAATGGGCTAACGAACGTATGAACTGGGCGGAAGCTGATTAGTCGAGAGTGCTGTGGACAGATGAATCGAGATTCTGTCTTTTTAATTGCGATAGACGGGTCCGTGTGTATTGTAGACCAAATGAACGCTATGTACAGGGGAATTTTGTTAATACCGTAATGTTTGGTGGGGGATCAGTAATGGTTTGGGGAGGGGTATCTTTGAGGGGTCCTGGTCGTACGGAGTTAGTTATTGTGGATGGGAATTTGAATGCGGACCGATATATTAACGAAATACTGGACAATCACGTGAGGCCATTTGCACATAATGTTGGAGCGGAGTTTTTATTAATGCATGACAACGCTCGTCCCCATACAGCACGTGTAGTGCAAAATTACGTTAATAATGTTGGGATCGATGTCATGCAATGGCCTGCACGTAGTCCGGACCTGAACCCAATCGAACATGTTTGGGACTTATTGGGCAGGAGATTAAGGGCTAATGAAAGACAGCCAAATAACGTGGAAGAGCTGGGTGAGCTACTCATCGATACTTGGAATGGGCTGGATGAGGTACTCATACGAAATTTGATATTAAGCATGAATAGAAGGTGTGAAGCAGTCATAAGAATACGAAATATTAGTTCAATAGTTATAAAGTTTATTTTTGTTCGTTTTAGTTCTTAGTGTTTTGTTTTTTTTTTGACTGTCGTGTTCATATCTTAATCTTACCTATTAAAACATGTTTTTCTAACTCCCTGTATTATTGACAAAACTAAACCGATCCTGGCCCTTGATATCACGAAGAGATTTTCGTATAACTAAACTAAAATGTAGAATAGCGCCATGTTCAAATACCCGGTAACCGATGCGTTCGTAATTTAAAAAACAGTATAATTTATTTTTCGTTGCACCCTGTATTATTGACTGAACAAAACTAATATTGAATTTTAGTGATCCAAAAAAAAATCTTCACAACCAAAAACTTTTTTCAAGAGAATATCATGGTCAACCAGGTCAAATTCTTTACTGAGGTCCATAAAGAGGCCAATACATTTCTTCAATATTACATTTTTCTTCTACAGTAAACATTGTTAAACAAAAGAAAACAAAACGATATAATAAAATGTATCAAAAGATTTGTGTAACTATGACAGTACTCAAAAGCAAAAGATGCGCCCAACGCCCACTTCCGTAAATACATCAATATATCTACCGCAATACCAATCCTAGGTCCAGTGTTTCTTATACAGAAAATAAGTTCCCAGCTTCACTTAGGCCTTCTATACAATATCCAACCCCTTGATAGATACGACATGCCTCCTGGAAATCGAACAAATTTAATTTTAAAGCAAGATTATACTCCCTATCATAAATGAAGGAAAAGCAAACCATATCAAAACACAATACAGAAAATAGAATTGATCCAGTAAAACCAAAACACTGGTTCAGATATATAGATGATACTTTTGTTGTTTGGCCACATGGACAGGATAATCTCCTCGCATTTCTGGACCACCTTAATCAACAATATTATAATATCACAGTGGAAACTGAATCTAATCGAACGATTCGCTTTCTAGATGTATGTGTTCAAAGGAAGGAAAATGGTACATTAGGACATTCTGTGTATAGAAAACCGACGCATACAAATAGATATTTAAATGCAGAAGGAGTAATATAAAATTCCTCACTCCTGTGGAGTGAGGAATTTGAAACATGAACAAACATGAACTGGTAAATTCATTTAAAACACAGTAAATGCAGTACTTTTCAATAAGTCCTGTAACTCAGGCAAAAATAGTGCTATTGAAGCGAATAAAAAAACGATTTGTTGGAAACATACTGGGCTACAACATTCTTTTGGTTAGATCTCTTGAATCCATCTGATTTATTCTACAGGGTGTTTTAAACTTTGGTAAATAAAACATGTCTTTCTTTTTCACCCTGTATTATTGCCTAGAACAAAGTAACGTTGAATTTTAATATCAAAAGAATATTCACGAGGAATTAACCTAAATTTCGATAAAAACTTCATCAAAATCGAATCAACCATTCTCGAGAAATTTCCATTCAAAGTTAGACGAAATTTTAGGCGTTAATTGTTTTGCACAGTGTATTAAATTCCCATACATAACTTTCAGGCAGTCATCGCTACAATACATAAAGACACCTGGAAGTCGATTTCGTAATTTTTTACTCGCGTTATACGCGAAGAGACCACCAGCAGGAATGCGGGCGAAAGTGGTAACCAGATTAACTGAAAGGCTTGACACGTGTTTCACACAAAGTAAGCCCATAAAAAGCGTAAATGATTAAGGAGGTGATAATTTATCGCTTTTTTTCCAAGGAAAATTTACAAACATCTACTAAAATCGGCACATGCTTAAAGCTGAGCTGAATGTTTTATAATGTTATATCATGAGCAAGTATTATTCTTGAATATCCTACTGACTGAATGAAGATTAATTGCTTGTAATTGTTTCAAGATATTCAGCCTAAAGGTATGCGGTAAAAACCACAACGCTGTCATTTGCATTCCTCCTTGCAGGATTTTTATACAAAATCGCAAAATTAACTAGAATAATATGATAATGAAATGGGTTATTCACAAAAGACAACATCATAAAAACTTCAGGGATTGCAATCGTAATTAATCAACTTATTAACAATAAATACTTGATATTTACAGCATTTGTGGTATATAACACAGGGGAACAGTGATTCTGCGGCGCGGGTTCTGAAAGTCGATTTTGAGTAATTGTGTTGCCCCAAATACGAGGAGTATGGGAAAAAATCTTAATTGACTCTAGTTTCTGAGATAAAAAAAAGTGTCATATAAATTAAAACAAAAAAAAAATAAAATTATTTATATTGAATATCTATATTTTGAATGCAACCAGCTATTTTATTATGTTATATTAAATTAAAACTAAGCCAATAAAACTGAGATACTAAAAAAAGTTAGTTGAAACGTTTGGTATATGACCGTCTCTTGTATCTTTGTTCTGGGCAATCCCTTTGTAACGTCCAGCAGTAATCCGCCATCATATGACGATCCCACCGGCCTTGGTATCTTTCTTCCATTATTTTTATATCCTGATGGAACCGCTCTCCTTGTTCTTCGCTGTAATCGCCCAAGTTATCCGGGAATCGATCCAAATGGCTATGCAAGAAATGAATTTTTATACTCATGTGAGCTTCTAGTTTTTCAAAAGTTTTTAACATCTGTGTGACAATTTCGCAATATTCTGCTGCCTTGTGATTACCCAAAAAGTTTTTGACAACAGATACAAAGCTTTTCCATGCTTCTGCTTCGACCTCATTCATGTGATTTAAAAAGTTCTTGTCTTTTATAAGATTGCGGATTTGGGGACCATCAAAGATACCTGCTTTTAATTTCTCCATGCTAAGGCTTGGAAATGTTTGACAAATATATTTAAAACAATCACCATTTTTATCCAGAGCTTTAACGAACTGTTTCATGAGCCCAAGTTTAATATGAAGTGGCGGAAGAATGATTTTTTCCCAGCTAATTAGGGGTTCGTGAATAATATTGGCATTCCCAACAGTCATATTTTCTCTCGACGGCCAGTCCTTTCTAGTCCAGTGCTCTTGCTTTGCCCGACTATCCCATAAACAGAGAAAACAGGGGTATTTAGTATACCCACCTTGTTGACCTAATAAAAAGTTCACCATTTTTAAATCCACACATACAGACCACTGATGTTGTACAAACAAAATTTTCTCTAAAACCAGTTTAATGTTTTGGTATTCCTCTTTAAGTTTGGTAGAGTGACCTATCGGGATTGAAGCTAATCTATTTCCATTGTGCAGTAAAACACATTTTAGACTTTTAGAACTGTCTATAAAAAGCCGCCAATCTTCTGGTCGGTATTCGGAAAGATCCATTAAATGTAGAAGTCCGGAAACATCGTTACAATATACTAAACTATTTTCCTCGGTAAAATACGGAAGAATGTTTTTCTCTCTCGTTCGATAAGATGTTATGTTTACCTCAGGCTGTAGGCACTGTTTTTCTTTAAGTCTTGATGCAAGAAGCTCTGCTGATTTCTTAGACAAATTTAAATCTCGAATCAAGTCATTTAACTCTCCATGTGAAAAACCCCTCACCGTTGTAGTTGCACTATAATATTCGAATTCACTTTCACTGTCGCTGTCACTTTGAATGTCCATCATTTCGACATCATCACAAGTAACGTTTGACAAGGTACTAAATATCGGCACTGGCAATGAGTCACTATGCAACACTGGTGATTTAGCCGACTGTATATTTGGAAAAACCCAAGTACGCTTTTTATATTTATTCATACCTTTTATATTCACGGCACAAAAGTAACAATCATCAACATGATTTGATGGCTCACACCACGTCATCGGCA
This sequence comes from Kuschelorhynchus macadamiae, assembly GCA_030620095.1. Lineage (NCBI taxonomy): Eukaryota > Metazoa > Arthropoda > Insecta > Coleoptera > Curculionidae > Kuschelorhynchus > Kuschelorhynchus macadamiae. The sequence continues at coordinate 213,210 of JAUTXW010001186.1, read as the reverse complement.
CCCCAAATGGAAGTCCTTTGCGTCCCCCTTGGGTCCAGTAGCGAAGTGACTCTACACAAGATTTACAAACTTTATGAGGCACCCACCATTTATCCTGCTGTCCAAGATACTTGCCAAAATATGTTTGGTATGCTTGTTTTACAAAACCGTTAATGTTTCTTTGCTGTTTTTCTTGACAGAATTTTCCACATATGTAGCAAAAATTGTCGGGATAGTTCACACAACTCTTGCGTGAAGAATTCATTGTTATTTTTAAATTTAACACCAACTTAAACGACTTAATGAACAAACTGATATAGTAGCAATTAAAAATACGTTCTTTTAAAAAATTCAGACAGTGACAAAAAAGCACTTGATATCTAATAAAATAATTTTAAACTGACTGAAATGTCACTGTCAAAAAAGATTTGTGCACTCGATTTTATTTCATGGCCCGCTTAGATGCGATAAGTAAAGTCGCCGCGAAGGCAACAAATAAACACTTTTTGTTGCATAGAATAAAAGGCGTTATCGCTAACTGTAAACGAAAGTAGAGTCAATTTAAACAAACAAAATATGTAGTTAGGACTTATTGTGTTTAATGTCACTAAATTTACTACAAAAACTAATGCCGCAGAAAAAAGTTTTTTTTTGTTCCCCAGTGTAATAGGTAATACATGTGTTATTAAAAAGCTACGTCACTATAACTGAGTTTTTTACCACGCTTTTAACAACTTCACTTTTCTGTAAGTTTCTATGTTTATCTAGATTTTTCATTCAACTGTGAATTCAAAATGGGGGAACAAAATGGCGGCCAAATAAAATATTTGCAATCATGAAAAGTGACGGTTTTAATTCAAGTTCAAGTTTTAGCGTTTCTAGATGCCAAAAAATATGTTTTCTCAGTTCCTTCGGTCCGTCTGTCTGTCAGTTTGCGGCATAGCTAAAAAACTACTTACCCGATTCAATTTAAATTTTGGACAGACATTAAAGATCTTATGGGGATGACTTGATAAAATTTTAATAATACTCCTTCTGCATTTAAATATCCATTTGTATGCGTCGGTTTTCTATACACAGAATGTCCTAATGTACCCTCCTTTGAACACATACATCTAGAAAGCGAATCGTTCGATTAGATTCAATTTCCACTGTGATAAGGTGGTCCACAAATGTGAGGAGATTATCCTGTCCATGAGGCCAAACAACAAAAGTATCATCTATATATCTGAACCAGTGTTTTGGGTTTACTGGATCAATTCTATTTTCTGTATTGTGTTTTGATATGGTTTGCTTTTCCTTCATTTATGATAGGGAGTATAATCTTGCTTTAAAATTAAATTTGTTCGATTTCCAGGAGGCACATTATATCTAACAAGGGGTTGGATATTGTATAGAAGGCCTAAGTGAAGCTGGGAACTTATTTTCTGTTTAAGAAACACTGGACCTAGGATTTGTATTGCGGTAGATATATTGATGTTTTTACCGAAGTGGGCGTTGGACGCATCTTTTGCTTTTGATTACTGTCGTAGTTACAGAAATCTTTTGATACATATTATTATATCGTTTTGTTTTCTTTTTTTTTATAGAGTTTAAACGTTTGTTTAACAATGTTTACTGTAGAGGAAAAATGTAATATTGAGGAAATGTATTGGCCTCTTTATGAACCTCAGTAAAGCATTTGACCTGGTTAGTAGTTATAATAGGGGAGCGCCTCCTCCTCCTCCTCTTCCTCTCTCTCATGTCCCTCATTCTTAACTTCCTCCCCTTTTATTCTCATTCGCATCATATTTTTAATTTTTTCTCTTTGTTCTCCCACATTTGATTTTGCATTCTTAAGTCTTATAAATAGGTGCATCATGATCATTTTAGTATGCCGAGACACATTTACTAAGCTGTGCTCGAGTTGCGTAAAAAGTTATTTTTGAATTTTTCCACCAATTTTGTATAAAACAAAAAGAAAAAAATGTGTCAAGTAATAAGTGAATTATGAATATAATTTTAAAAAATGTCAACTGTTACTATAAGCGGTTATATATTTTCAGTGCTATATGCAAAATACTTCTTTTTATTCTAACATCTGACACTGTATTTCTAAATGAAATAGCTAATCATAAGTAAAAAAGTGTCGATTATGTCAACTGCTACTAGAAGCACTCATATAACATTTTGTTAACGCTTGTTTCTGTATTCAATTGAGTTTTCTCTTACTTGATGCAAATTATATTAATATTATTAGTATAATTAAAAAGTAGTAGATTAGGCTATGCCGGTCCGACAATCAAAACCGTCATTTTTACATGTAAATTCCCATAAGAAAATTTAAGCTTCCATTTGCAAAAGTGGTGCCATTTTAGGGCGTGGCACTTTTTGTGTAAACCCATAACAATTGTTTTGTTATGTAATGTGAAAATTAGTATGTATTAAAAAACTTGTTAGATCATTGTTGTCGTTTCAATATAGGAAAAGGAAAAAATGTGTGTCAATTATTATATATATTTACATTTACTTTTTTTTACAAAATTATTTGTTACCAGAGTTTTCACAAACACAAATTATAAAAAAATATTATCTATATTATTATATATTATTTAAAATTACAACAAAATGATGTCTAATTACATCTTTGAAGATTTGTACCAAATAGTAATATCTAGTGCGACATACAGGACAATTGTTTACCATTATAGAACAACCATTTTCATCATTCCATCTTAAAATACATTTTAAACAAAAAATGTGGGAACATGTATTTGGTCTACATGAATCATAATATTCGATTATTTCAAAACAAATAGCACAAAACACTTTTTTCTCTTCACTCTCAGTTTTATTCAAATTTTTTAAAACAATCCCATTATTTTCTTCTCGAACTAATGGTATATTTTCTTCTTGAACTCCTGGTATAATTTCTTCGAGGCTAATTGTCTGAAGCGGAATGGATCGATTTCTTTCTCCAACTGATTCACTCATTTTATTTTAATATTATTATTAATAGATTTATTCAACAGATTTTTTTCTTTTAACAGTCACTCGTACCTTAACATACTAAAATGATCTTGATGCACCTATTTATAAGACTTAAGAATGCAAAATCAAATGTGGGAGAACAAAGAGAAAAAATTAAAAATATGATGCGAATGAGAATAAAAGGGGAGGAAGTTAAGAATGAGGGACATGAGAGAGAGGAAGAGGAGGAGGAGGAGGCGCTCCCCTATTATAACTACTCTGGTTGACCATCATCTTATCTGGAAAAAACTTTTTGAGTGTGGTTTGAGAGGTAGGATGTATGAGTGGTTGCAATCATCATATCTGAATGGTCGACATTAGACATTACTTGTAGGATACCTCAGGGATCAGTCCTGGGACCCCTTTTATATTTAATATTTATTAATGATATTCCAGATGTCTGTAACAACAAGAATCAGACTCTCTTTGTTGATGACAGCATTTATGGGGTAACGAGCAATACTATGCAGGAGGCTATTGACAAAACTCAAGAAATGCTTCGTATATTTTATAAATGACTTGGTACAAAGAAATTGTATTTAAATGCGGATAAAACCAATTTTGTGACCTTTACACCTCGAACTCGCGTTCTCAAAGACTCATATCTAATAAAAATTAATGGTAAATTAGTACACCAAGTTTCGTGTGTAAAGTTTTTAGGCGTTTACCTGGACAATGGGTTTTACTGAGAAGCACATGTTGATGAGCTGTGCAAAAAACTGCCCACTTCATCCTATGCCTTTCAACCATGGAAGTTAATTTTTCGTATTACTATGCTCAATTTTACAGCCGCTTAAGATATGATGTAATTTTTTGGGGTAATTCATCCCACTTAATTCGAGCTTTTAAAATTCAGAAACGAGTAAATCGGACCATTTCTGGAGTGTGTGGTTTGGCTACATGTAGACCACTATTTAGACGATACAGGATACTAACGCTACCTTTGTTGTACATTTATGAGGTGCTTCTATTTGTTAAAATAAATTTCACAAATTCTGTCAGAACACTGACTTTCATAATTATGAAAGACGTGGCCATTTGGGTCTTGTGTATCCTATTCATTCTCTTAGTGTAACTGAAAATAATATCTACTATATTGGAGCCAAAATATACAATAAACTACCAGATAAATATAAATTTGTGCTTAACGAAAATGTGTTTAAAAGAACTGCCAAATATAATATCTCAATGTTTTTATAGTGTTCATGAATAATCAGGATCTTAGGAAAACATGTTAAAGTTTTGTTTCATCTCATAATTCTTCTATGCACTCTTTTTCATAAAATAAAATTTATAACTAATTTAAAAAAAATTCTCATTGCTTAGAAGCAGTGGGAATTTGCATTTGTTTTCTACATAGAATGTCTTAGTGTACCATTTTCCTTCCATGAGTCGAAACGGTAAAAGTATGGTCTATAGAAACTCCTTTATCACCTGTGGTAACGAATATCTTGATGGAGGTTTTTGAGGATGCATTAACATCCACTTCACTTAAACCAAAACACTGGTTCAGACATGTAGATGATATTATTGTTGTTTGCCCTAATGGACAGGAAAGTATCCTCATATTTTTGGGCCACCTCAATCAACATCACAATATTAAATTTACAATGAAAATTGAATCTAATGGAACGATTCTCGTTATCGGCGTATTTTTGCAAAGGAAGGAAATTGGTATGTACATTAATACATGCTGTGTATATAAAATCGAAGTATACAAATAAATAGATACTGAATTCAATTAACCGTTACGTAGTGTTGTTCTTCCCTACTTACATGGCACTACAGACAAAATAGGATGACTACTTTGGCAGTCCAACATACGTACACTCTTCAATATACATTGGACAATGCTTGCGATACCCGATGATACAAACAGAAGAAGTATATAAAATTCCTTGATACTGTGTAGAAGTGTATGTTGGTGAAACAGGACGCTCAATATCCATTAGATTTAAGAAAAATGAACGATGTATTGAAAAAGAACAAATTGTTCAATCTGCTGTCGCTGGGCACCAGAATAACACAGGCTATATTATAAATGTTAAAAAAACCAAGGTTCTAACGTCGCGGTCGGTTCCAGGATTTTATAAACGAAAAATTAAAGAATCGACTGAAATGTTTAAACATGCAAAAAAAAACCTCAATTAAGATACGTGTTACGATCTATTTCACACGTGGAAACCGATCTTAACACATGGTCACGGTTCGGCGAGCACAAGTCGGGTATAAAAAGCCTGCCTGAATCTTTCCCAGCTCATTAAGTGTTCAGATTTCGTGTAGTAAAAAGATCCCTAAAGATGCCGTTGGATAGTAATTTCAATTTGACAGTCTAATTCCAAGAACCATGATTTTTTAATTGACCAAAGCCGTGAAAGCTTTGGTTCTAATGTTAGTTTACTCTGACTCTGAAAAAGACCTTAAATATTGTAACATATACGTTAGGTATAAAAAACTTAAATTTACACATAGCAAAGTTTTGTGCTTGTTATTTACCAGCAATTCAATCGAGTGTATATTTTGGTCCGTTCGTCAATTCTTCGTTAGGTTTTACCTCCTAAAAACCAGGCAAGAATATGTGGATGTGTTATATTATTTATCTTTGCAATAAATATAATTTTCGACGCTCATAAAACTATGCAAATAAGCAAGGTCGTTGTGTGTCGTATAGACGTCCTAGAGATGCTAAATTCTATATTTAACATACCGCTAAAACCAAACAACGGATTTTTACAAGAGATTTATTGGTATTTTTCAAAGAAAATCGTCTTCTCGCGTTTAATTATTTATCGGTATATTATTTAAATTAATCTGAGCCGCGATATTAGATATTGCCTTTTGCCATTTTTGTATGCTAATGGCCGTCCGTAACATTTAAACTAACAACAAAATGCATAATTATTGTTTATTGTTTGTAGAAGTGGGACAAATAATTAGCAATTTCGTACCGTCAGAAAATAAGTACTGAAAATTCTACGGTTTTTATTACTATTGCTTCGTTGGTTGCACAGCAGAAAGAGCGTATTTACATTTCAAATTCAATCCTACAAGGCAGGAGTTAAAAAGTATTTTAAGTTTAAACCCATTTTAAAGATTACGTTAGGTTAATCTCCAATTGTGTCCGACACTACCCACTGTCAAAAAAAATCAATAAGAAAATTCTCTGCCCCCTTTATAGATTGGCATAAAGACACTGCCGTGCAGTCGACAGAGATAATGTATGATCTGCTGCCTAATTCTATATTCAATATGTGGTATAAATGTCAATGGAATTAAATGCGGTTTACAAATTTTTAAAATCTTAATTTAATTAAAAAAATCATGTTTTCAAGATACATAAAAATATAGAAAGAAAACCATTATTCTTGGGCTTGGACCGTGTCAAAATGAATGAATCACTTTCCGACGTTTCGCCTTCGGTTCCACGAGGCATCTTCAGGGATCTTTACTTTACGAACACTGAATGAGATCGTATGATGTAGACTGAGGCCCGTATCTCTATTAAAATTTTTAGGATGCTTTTGGCGATCGTAAACATTGTCCAGTTTGTGCGTATGTTGGACTGGCGAAGCAATCTTGTCTTGTACAAATGGAAGAACTACACTTTGTATCGGTAATTCCTTATTAGTATCGTTTCGTGGAGTCGTATTAGTATATTTTCTAATTGACCGTCTAATATCCTCAGTTCAGTATTCATTCTCTCTTAATGTTTGAGTGAGCTCTTCAGTTGTAAAGAATAATAATATTGACAAGTCACTTTTAAATCTAATTTAAGCATGTCTCACGTCAACAAATTTTGTTTTTCGAGGAACTTTTTATGAACAAACCTCAGGAGCAACCATGGGATCTCCGCTATCACCAGTGGTAGCCAACATCTTCATGGAAGCTCTTGAGGAGGAAGCCTTAGAGTCGTTTACATTAAAGCCAAAATCATGGTTCAGATAATATGTAGATGACACTTTTGTAGTATGGCCGCATGGTTCAGAAAAGCTCCCTGTAATTCTTGATCGTCTGAATCAGCAACATGCTAATATAAAATTTACAATGGAAATTGAATCAAAAGGCACGATTCCCTTTCTAGATATTTTTGTACAAAGGAAGGGGGATGGTTCCTTAGGACACTCTGTATATAGAAAACCAACGCATACGAACAGATATTTAAATGCAAATTTCCATCATCATCCAACAGAAAGTCAATCAGTTATTAATTCTTTGGTTTACAGAGCCAGACCAAAATCCTTTACAGTCGGAAACAGAGTAACTGACTTAAGCTTTAAGAGTGAGTGGATATTGCATTAAGGATATTAGACTGTCGATTAGAAAATATAATAATTCTACTCCACGACACTATACGATGTGGATGGTATGTCTGCCCAAATGTTGAGCCTCTGGGTTCCTCACTGTTTGCTACCCCTAGCCAATATAATAATCTTTTTATTTGAAACAGGAACTGTACTAGACTTATGGAAACAAGCACTCGTAACCCCAATCCCTAAAATAACAGAACCCTACTGCGAACGATCTGCGACCAATAAGTGTTTTGCCTGCTGCTTCTAAGATTTTGGAAAGGATTTTTAAGAATCAGCTATTTTTTTTGTCACCGTGCGTAATTTCCCAAATTCCAGTCAGGGTTTAGACCCCAACACAGCTGTGCTACTTCGCTACTTAAAATAACAAACCAACCAAAATAGTTGGATCATGGTAATTGTTGTCCGCTTGTCTTGATTGACATGACTAAAGCGTTTGATTATCTAAACATCTACTTATTGTTGTCTAAACTGGCTTCTTTGAATATCGAAGTTAATGGATGGTTAAAAAGCTATCTATCTAACAGGCTGCAGGCTGTCAGGTTGGTTGATGGTGGCGAGGTTGTAGTATCAGGCTGGGAACTGGTGGAGTCTGGTGTCCCCCAGGGCTCAATCCTTGGTCCTCTGCTCGTCACTCTTTTTACTTCTGACTTTGATGGTATTCTCAAAAACTGTTCCTATCATATGTATGCGGATGAACTGCAGATATACCTACCATTGAAGAGGGCTAAGAATGGTTTGTTGGCTGTTAGTGAGGACCTGGCTAGAATTTTACAGTGGGCATTGAGCAACTCCCCCGTAATTACTCCCAGAAAAACACAGGTAATAATGTTTTCCCTAACAGAATTGAACCTTGATAATGTGTCTATCAAAATTGATAACACCCCTATTGAATGGATAGATGAGGTGAAGAATCTGGGATTATATATGGACAGGATGTTAACAGTTTACAGTCATGTCAATAAAGTCCTAACACTGGAACCTGTGGTGGAAGATAGATCAAAATACAAGAGTTCTAACCACACTACACCACAACTTGTTACGTTCTGGACGCGCGTTTCGCTAACCAAGTTAGCATCATCAGCAGATGATATAAACTAAAGTAACTTATCCTAACCGAGACTATTTATAGGTAAATGTGGTCACACTTGGTTGCACCCGACTACAACGTTGTCAAGTAAACAATAGAGGGGACTATAGGGAATAGGCCCTCTGTCTTTATTTAGTGCTTTCTTACCACATTTAACTATTTCTATGCTCTCAAATGCATCCAATAATCTATTATTAGATACATTTTTAATCAACTTAAGATTATTTATTCCTATTCGGTGATTGTTTTCCAAAGCATGTTGGGCAACGCTTGATTTTTCTGTTCTTCCGTATCTTAAATGTGCCATGTGTTCTTTAAAACGAATGTTTATGGAGCGTTTAGTTTGCCCAACATATTTTAGATCGCAGTCATTACAGCTAATTTCATAGATGCCACTCCTCTCCCTCAAGTCGACTTTGTCTTTGGGGTTTCCAAGAAGATTTTTCAAACTATTCTCCGTTTTGTAGGCTACTCTTAAACCTACGTTTTTAAATACTTTTTCTAGACCTCTCGTATATCTGGAATCATATGGGATTACTATGAAAAGGAGAACAATGGGCAATTACCTTTTCTCGACACGTTAGTTATTAGAAATAACGATAAATTAGAATTTGATATTTATAGGAAATTTACTAATACTGATAGATATATAACATCCGACTCATTTCATTGCCTTCAACACAAAATGGCAGCATTCCATTTCTTAACTCACAGGTTAGTCAATTTTCTACTAAGTAAAGAACGTTTTAACAATGAAATGAATCGAATTAAAAATATAGCTAAAAGTAATGGATATAATGATAATTTTGTACATAAACTAGTAAATAGACATAAGCATAAGAAAATGTTAAAAGATGCCACTACTGTTCAAATACCTGAGGCCTCCAATAAATTCATAGTAATCCCATATGATTCCAGATATACGAGAGGTCTAGAAAAAGTATTTAAAAACGTAGGTTTAAGAGTAGCCTACAAAACGGAGAATAGTTTGAAAAATCTTCTTGGAAACCCCAAAGACAAAGTCGACTTGAGGGAGAGGAGTGGCATCTATGAAATTAGCTGTAATGACTGCGATCTAAAATATGTTGGGCAAACTAAACGCTCCATAAACATTCGTTTTAAAGAACACATGGCACATTTAAGATACGGAAGAACAGAAAAATCAAGCGTTGCCCAACATGCTTTGGAAAACAATCACCGAATAGGAATAAATAATCTTAAGTTGATTAAAAATGTATCTAATAATAGATTATTGGATGCATTTGAGAGCATAGAAATAGTTAAATGTGGTAAGAAAGCACTAAATAAAGACAGAGGGCCTATTCCCTATAGTCCCCTCTATTGTTTACTTGACAACGGTGCAGTCGGGTGCAACCAAGTGTGACCACATTTACCTATAAATAGTCTCGGTTAGGATAAGTTACTTTAGTTTATATCATCTGCTGATGATGCTAACTTGGTTAGCGAAACGCGCGTCCAGAACGTAACAAGTTGTGGTGTAGTGTGGTTAGAACTCTTGTATTTTGACATGTCAATAAAGTCTCCCAGATATTATACTTGGGGCTGAAATATCTCTATGAATTTAAAAGCTTACTTCCGACCTGTGCTAAAAAAATACTTACTGAGTCTCTGGTTCTCTCAATTACAGGATATTTGGATGTTGTCTGTGGCCTATTCCTTACAAACTTTGACCGTGGAGGATCCAGAAGATCCAAAACTCATGTATAAGATACATTCATGGTCTGACACGTAGAGATCATGTCAGTCAGCATGTTGCTGAGACATATAGCTGTAATATGGGTCAGAGGAGGTTTTTACATGTGAGCTGCCTAATCTATAAGACTTTACCTCTTGGTAGACCATCTTACCTTAACGAGGCTTTGGTGAGGCGGGGCGAAATTGATATACCCAGACACCATACAGAATTTTTTAAATCCTGTTTCCACTACAAAGCCGCTCATTTGTATAACCTTTTCCCTGATTATTTTCTAGTTGGATTTGTTGCCTTTAAACCTAAAATTAGAGACTATTTAATTAATTCACAGCAGAGCCTATAATTTATTTTTAATATTGGTTTGCAAAGTAATGTATTATACAATTGTATGTATGCCTGGTGGTTATTACAACACGCTCTGCTTTACTAACCACGATTTGTATTCGTATTTGTTTTTTATACTCATGCAATAAAGATTATTTATTTATACATTTATTTATTTATTTATTTATTTATTTATTGATACACGAAACCACAGACAAGGTTACTTCGCCGGTCCAACATATGTACAATCTTCAACAGCACAAGAAAATTGGACAATGTTTGCGATCGCCAAAGGACATTATTCTTTTTACTTTTCAAACGGAAGGAGTATATGCAATTCCTTGTTCCTGTGGAAATGTCTATATTGGAGAAACTTGACGATTCATATCGTCTAGGCTTAAGAAACATGTATTAAAAAGTTGTTGCCACTAAGAACTTTATAGTGTTTGAGCAGTTTATTATAAAGGGTCAGACAACTGTAATATGGAGATCTCTGAAAGAATGAGTTTTCAGTTACCATCATGGTAATGACATTCTCATTTCTAGTCTTGTACAAATTAGTCTCTCCCAGTTTGACAAATAATTTAAGGTTATTGTTTGTATAAATTAGACACTTAAAATATATATACAGGGCAATGATTGAGATTGAAAATCAGTCTCAAAATCCTTTTTTGTCTAATAAAGACTCTCTCCCATACTGCTCTACCTCCCCATGAAATAATATTATTAGATAAGTAGCTGTAAGCCAGAGAATAATAAACACTAAGCAAGCCAGACTCGTTAAGTGTATTCTTTAGGTATAGAACAGCAAAGTAGGCTTGCAAGATTTGTAGCAAATCCGACCTTACCAGCTCACCATGCTCATCATATTAGTTTATGTAGATAAGAACTTAGCAGACTCAGGCTCGCTCCCCTGATGCTATAAAGAGCCAACTTTCTGCAAAAAAAAACCCGCGATCAACAGAATCGAATGCCCGAAATAAATCGATGAAAATAGCGGATGTCTGTTTTCCACTGCTCAGGGAGTCCAGAATGTGAGCATTGTAAATGGCACGACTTCTGCTTCGAAAACCAAAATGACGATCCACAAAAAGGGAATGATCCTCAAAAAACGGAACAAGCCTTCCGTACATAAATAATTATTTCAGAAACATTTGAAAGTAACGAAACTGGTCTATAATTTCCAAAATCACTTACATTACCCTTCTTGTATATAGGTTTAACGTTGGCAATTTTAAGCTGATTTGGATAAATCCCTGTATAAAAAGCTAGATTAATGATATGAGACAAGGGTACAGCAATTAAGTCAGCTGATCTCTTTAAAAGTTTCAATTGGACAGGCATTTATAAAATATTACTATTAGAGTGGTATCTTGGGCCCGCTAATTCATGTCGCGTCATAGAAAAACAAGTTGGTGTTTGCAAGCCTCGGGTACAGAAAAATACAAATATCGACCTTCTAAAATAAAAATCGTACATCATTGGCATCCTGGCGATGCGGACTGACGTTTAAATTTTTGCAACTGTTACATCATATCATTTTTGAACGGGAGATGTTTTGGTTTTACAGTGGCATGTTCTATTTTAGGAAGGCAAATATTATATCGCATCTATGAAGGAGGTAGACAGCAAAACGCTATTTAGACTTCATTCGTTTCACGAAAAAGTGACATAGTGCCACGAAAACAGGGGCGTGCGGTGAAACTTTAAGAAAGGGAAGCAATTTTTAGAAACTTACCTATTCGTAATGTAATTCGATTCTTCGATCATTTTTTGCAAATTCGTCAATGACGTCATCATAAAAACGTCGATGCTCCGACATATTTTGGAGAAGTTTATTTGCCAATGGACAACAGCGATGTATGCGAAAGTCTCTCCTCCCCCCGAAAAATTGCTGATGATTTTGTGTTGTTGTATTGTCAATACTAATTCACACAATTTCGACACTTCGGTGTAGGCATCTTCCAGCTCCTTGTCTTTTAAAAATTGCGTTAGTTCCTTAGCGTTATTTTTTGCGCAAATGTCATCAGTTTCGTAAATCACTTTCAGTTTAGATCGCAGTAACACTCGGTCGAAGAACTGGCCATAATGAATTTAAATGCATCAAAATTGCAGAGCTCCAGGAATTTAAGATCATTTAAACCGTTAAATCTATAGTTTATTTGTTGCTGAATTTGATCGATTATTTCATAAAAGAGGTGTCTGTATGATGTTTGAACATCTCCAGCCTTGTCTGTTCGAAGACGCTTGGCTTGTGGCTCTACATTTAGCGTCATCGTTTTCTTTCAAAATAGGTCAAACTCATCTCTTTTTTAGCTTAACATGGACTTAAAATCATCCGCTTTTTTTAGGCAAAAAGCAATATCATTTTTTTTAGTTTGTAATATATTAAAAACATCCGAGAATGGAAATATTTCTGAAAATATGCTCAACAAAACAGTCCAAAAACCCCTCGAACTATTTATTGCTTCTGAGTCCCACGTTTCATTATTTTCTATTATATTCTCAAATAGTTCAATCAGTGATTCACGATTTTCAGATACTGTTAACACAAGTCTTCCATTATAGTTCCACCTAGTAGGAACTACTATGGGCGATCGTTTGTGGACAATGTAGTCCAAAGCTTGTCTACGTTTTGTTGACTTGGAGAAAAGAGCAGCCATGCCACTTAAAGTAACGAAAAATACTTTACACTCTTTAATGTGATTGATGGACTGGGATAAAACTAAATTTAATTTATGAGCAAAACAATGGACAAACACAGTATTTGGGAAAGTTTCCCGAACTTTAGCTTGCAGACCCCCTAATTGTCCTGCCATCACTGCAGCTCCATCATAGCTTTGAGCAACTAATTTTTTCTCTCCATTAATTTTTTTAGTAACGTTATAAACTACGGTATATAATGCATCTGCTGTACGATTTTCGGACACATTCTTAAAACCTAAAAATCGCTCTTGAATACTTCCGTCTGTTTTAACGTAGCGTATTACTATAGATAATTGGCTAAAATTAGTGATATCAGTTGTTTCGTCCAGAACAGTAGCAATGAACCGCACCTCGCCAATCTCCTGCTTAATTCTTTTTAGAATAATGGTTGCAACAGCGGAAATTAAATCATTCTGGATTCGATTCGACGTTCCGTGCAAAATGCTAGACTGCTTTAAATGATTTCATATTTAGCCATTAAACTAAGTAAATCTTGAAAATTTCCTCTATTTGAAGAAACCCTTCTTTCGTCATGACCTCCAAATCCCAATTCGTACTGTCCGAGAAAACAAACAACATCGATAAGTCTTCTTAATATTTGCCTATTTTTATCGACTAGTTCATTGTGTTGGCGGTGACTAATTTCCGACTGTTTATTAAGGGTGTGTTTAATTCTGTTTTTTTGTCGAAGACTTTTTCTTTTATGACGGCCTGCAAATGCGCTTCGGACATAATGTGTCTTTTTATAGCTTTATGGAAATTGTTTAAATAAAATGTTCAAAAAGTGAACATGGCCAACAAAATAATTTACTTATATTTTCACACCCTGTTAGCCATAAAATTGGTTAAATTTTGGCGGTTTTGCCCTTCCTTTAGAAATTATTTGAAGCTTATCAAAATCCCTTTACACACCACACATTCACACACACTCTTTTTACTAAACTCTCCAATATTTTAAACGTTATTACCGACAGCCGACGGTATTTGCATATCCACGTCCATATTATTGTCTTCCATATCGCACCATGCACGACCCGACGTACGTATCACACAACACATGGATAGCCGTTCAAACAAAAAACCTACTCCAACGATAGCTTCCGTCCCACTTAAAGCACGCGAGTGAAATGTAAAAACTGCAAACAGCCGGTGGAAAGTTCAATAACCTCTGGCTCGATTCACAGGAAATCAAGCATACAGGACTCGGCTGCAGAGAAGCTAGCGGCCCGCATAGGTTCTATTCGATATTCTATTGTTGCTGGGTCGGAGTCAAGGCCGTATTATGGGCTTAATAATTAAGATAATATTTTAGCATTTTTAATATAAACTGAATTAATGGTTTCCTATTTCTAAAATTACATTTTAGAAGATGTGTTGTAATTTTTTTTTTGGGAAGCACTGCTTCCGTTGCTTCCCTGGACTGCACTCCCCTGCAACAAAACTGCATCTCTCTATCTTCAATAAAAACTGAGATAACCTGCGAAAGTATCTGTACAATACAAAAAAATACTTTACGTTTTTACCACACTTAATTCATTTTAATTTTATATAAAATAAAGTATCACTAATTCCAGTATGCATCATTTTTTTCTCAAGACAGCTCAGTAAATATTTGATACTTCCAAAACTTCATCTGTCTATACATTGTCACCCGATTAATTATATGCCACTCAATGTCAAAGGAGCAATATTTTATATGAGAGAAAGAATAACACCACTAAAAGCCAAAAACAAAACATTCCCACAACGGCTGTTGAAAAAAAAACACATACAAAGAAAACGAGTGTTGCTGAAAGAGAAAAATGCATTGTAGGTACAAAGTATATTTACCCGAACCATTCTCGGGAGAATTTAAAAAAGGCACTGCCGTTAGCATTCTTTCGAGTCAATGTCGGGGTCATTGTCACTGGGTCACTGTGAGCTAAATCGGGAAAATATGACGGCGAGACTCGATATTTTATATATAAGCAGGCTTTTAAGAAAATAACCTGGAAGCGAGTATAATGTTAGCGTTGGATGCGATGCTAGAGAAAGAACAGGGAATGCTTAGTTTGACATTTTATGTTAGTTTTATGGACGTTTTTATTCTTAAAGACAACTAATACCGTTGTTCTTTTCACGATCGTAAAATCTAGCGAGGACGTTAAAATATTATAAAATATATGACGGGTATAAAGTATCGGCTATAAAATTGTTTAATTTGCTTATAATAAACAATAATGTAATATTGAAACTTAATGCATTCAACTAAATGGAAGCTGATCATATTTACATAAGTAATTATTTGCATTCAGTCTTAAATTGCTTATGTCCATATTACAGTTGTTTTTAAACTCAAGTATTTCTTGCATAATATACAGGATGTCCGAATTTCGTTGTATTTGCAGGCTATTTCGGTTATTAGTAGAGTTATATCAAAATACAAGAGTTCTAACCACACTACACCACAACTTATTACGTTTTCGACGCGCGTTTCGCTAACCAAGTTAGTATCATCAGCAGATGATATAAACTAAAGGGACTATAGGGAATAGGCCCTCTGTCTTTATTTAGTGCTTTCTCACCACATTTAACTATTTCTATGCTCTCAAATGCATCCAATAATCTATTATTAGATACATTTTTAATCAACTTAAGATTATTTATTCCTATCTGGTGATTGTTTTCCAAAGCATGTTGGGCAACGCTTGACTTTTCTGTTCTTCCGTATCTTAAATGTGCCATGTGTTCTTTAAAACGAATGTTTATAGAGCGTTTAGTTTGCCTAACATATTTTAGATCGCGGTCATTACAGCTAATAAGTAGATGCCACTTATCTCCTTCAAGTCGACTATGTCTTTAGGGTTTCCAAGGAGATTTTTCAAACTATTCTCCGTTTTGTAGGCTACTCTAAAACCTACGTTTTTAAATACTTTTTCTAGACCTCTCGTATACCATATGGGGATTACTATGAACTTATTGGGAGCCTCAGGTGCATGAAATGTATGTACATAATTACCATTATATTCATTACTTTTAGCTATATTTTTAATCCGATTCATTTCATTGTTAAAACGTTTTTACTTAATGGAAAATTGACTAATCTGTGAGTTAAGAAATGAAATGCTGCCATTTTGTGTTGACGGCAATGAAATGAGTCGGATGTTATACACCTATCAGTATTAGTAAATTTCCTATAAATATCAAATTCTAATTTATCGTTATTTCTAATAACTAACGTGTCGAGAAAAGGTAATTGTCCATTGTTCTCCTTTTCGTACGTAAAATTAATGGAAGGCCGTTTATTGTTTAATGTTTCCAAGAATGGGTCCAAATTTTCTGTTTTAGTACCAAAAATAGCAAATATATCGTCTAAGTATCTATTCCACACCTTTGGGAAATACTTGAGTTCTTTTTTTAATTGGATTTTGAATCTACCCATAAACAAATTTGCAAGGAACGGAGATCAGCAATTGCCCATCGCAGTTCCCTCAAGTTGTTTATAATATTTATTGTTGAACTGAAAAAAAATTTGATTTATACATAATATTATGAGAAGCAAATGTTCATCAATAATTTCTTTCTTCAAATTATTGATTTCAAGTAGTTCCTTTAGGTACTCTAAACCTAGTGGTATGGGTACACTAGGAAAAAATAAGCTTACATCATTTGAAAATCTCACCTTCTTTTAAGCGAACATTCTTAATTTTATCTAAGAATTCTAACGAGTTAGTAACTTCAAAGTTATCGTACGAGATATTTAATTTGCTGAATTTTTCTACTAACCATTTTGAAATATTGTAAGTTGGTGATCCAACAGCTGAAACAATAGGTCTCATGGGCTTCCCAGGTTTTTTGGGAAGGCAGTACTGTTTAGATAACTGTCCGTTACTATGCGTTAGTTTGAATTTTAGTTTATCGGACACAAGTTTTTTACACTGTTTTAAGATACTTTTTACTTCTGCTATCATTTTTGATAACGGGTTTTTCTCAATTCAATCGTAAGGACCAGTTTGAATCAAATTGTCTACTCTTTCAAAATAATTTGTTTTGTCTAGTATAACAACCTTATTTCCTTTGTCAGCTTTTAAATAAAAACATTCTTTTTTCTTCAGTCCCTCAATAACTTCAATATTTTTACGAGAAACATATTTTGACTTGTTAGAGTAGTAGAGTTACAGTCTGTTTCAGAAATGTATAGAGTAATAAAGTGGGGAATTCCGTCCAGTTTGGCTGAATTTCGGACTCGTCCATAGGCGTAGGTAAACTTTATTTATAAAAATAATAATACAGATACTTTTAGAGCCCTGTCCTTTTGCATACCTAATGAGGTTTTATTACTCTATAGATAACATTTATTATACAATGCATATATAGTAGGCTTCATGAAGGCTGGTAATAAAACACAGATTATAAATACTTCTTAATTGTGCTTTTTTTAACATGTTAGTATATATATATATGTTTATATATACTGTGAACAGTATTGTAGAATATTATTCATTCCATCGAAAAGATGTTCTAATAATTCTACATGATTGCATAAAACACGATTACGAATGACTGGAATTGGAAATTCCGCCGTTTTCAAATTATTGCGGAAGAGAAAGGTATCAAGTCAAGTGGAAACTTCCAAGAAAATTCCAGGAAGACCAGCAAAAGTCCTTGATGAAGACACCAAATGTGAAATTCGTAGAAAAGTTCACTCTTTTTTTTTTAAAAACGAAACACCCACTCTAAAATTTTGATAGAGCTTCGCCAAGATGGCGGTGTTCCTTTGATAACTAGAAATTTGTTATGGACAACTTTAAAAAATATGGATTATGCCTGGGAAAAGCATAACCGGAAAGCACTTTTACTGGAAAGGGATGAAATTGTTTGCTGGCGACCAAAATACTTGAGAAATATAAAGCTGTACCGCAGGGAGCAAAAGAAATTTTTCTATCTTGATGAGACATGGATCAGTGCAGGTTATATAGTATAAAAAATGTGGCAAGACAAAAATATAACCAGTGCCCGCCAAGCTTTCGTCGAAAGCCTATCAACGGGTATTAAAATGCCTTCTGGAAAAGGGAGAGGAAGAGACTAATAATTATATACATTGGAAGCCATGAGGAATTTTTTAAAAGATTTGGTCCCTTTTCAATCGTGCCGGACGGGAGATTACCATGAGGACATGAATTCGGATGTTTTAAATGACTATTTTGGTGATGATAAAATATCTTCTGGCTGATTCGGTAGTGGTTATGAATAACGCAAGCTGTCATTCGCGGGCATTTAGAAGACACCGACTTCAACTTGGAGAAAACGAGAAATTATCGACTGGCTTGGAAGATATAGCAGAAAAATATAATGAAACTGTGCTGCGCTTACCGCCATATCATTGTGAACTAAATCTTATAGAACTTATATGGGCGCAAATGAAAGGATTTGTAGAAAGACAAAACACGACATTTAAAATGAAAGATGTTAAGCTAGTGTTTGATCAAGCCATTAAGGAAGTGACACCAGAGAACTTTCGAAAAGCATGTGATTAAACATGAGAAAATGTGGGATCTTGACAACCTGATCGATCAGACGGTAGACGCTTTACTTATAATGACAAGAGATGATGACCGTTCTTCAGATGATGAAGAATATAACATTTATTTTATCTATATATATATATATATATATATATATATATATATATATTATGTACATATTATATATAATTTTTATTTTGTTAAAATAAAATTTCGTTAAATTTAAATTATTTGTGTAACTAACCAACTGTACGCCTTTCGTTTACCATTTTCGGTGTTTATCAATGGATAACAATAGACAAAATGCATAAATTGACCCAAAACCGGGTGGTACTACCTGCATTTGATGAAAAGAAAGAATTTTGTAATGAGATCAATGCCAAACTATGGAAGTGCGATCAGTTATTGGTGAGTCACCCTGCAGTCCTTTTGCTACTTTTTGATGAGACGAGACGTGCTACCAGTAGGTCCCCCTCACAATTCAGTTGGTATAATGACTGTTTATAGAATTTTTACGTAGAATAGAGTGGCGTAGTTAGATTTTTCTCAGGTCTGATACTTTTCGAGATATATTCAAACTTTTTTTTTAATTAAAACACCGTTTCTATCTATACATTGTAATATTCTGTTCATTACGAGCTTTTCAATGATATATAACATTTAATAGTGTTTTTTTTATTTTGACCCTTTCAATCCAGCACAGTTGGTCTAAACGGAAAGATCTTAAACGAAATATGCCATAGTTGTCAATCCTGCAGTACCAGCCGAAAAGTGTGATATGATGAGGTATTTTATCCGCTGCGCTGTACCATTTCTAATAATATATACAGGGTTATTCACGCAACCTGTTCATTAAAAGTTTTTGATGATGCCATTTAGATAAAAATTTCAAATTTTGGGATTAAGGTAAGGTCAAGGGGTACTTCTTTTTTGAAATATTTTCAATTTCCTGTCAATTCCGGTTTAACCGGAAGTTGGTATCAACTTGCTTATTTTAAATGGAACACCCTGTATTTTATGATATTTTTGGATTCTACGGAGAATTTTAATGCTATTTTATGTAGCATGTCCTATACCTAGGTTAAAATCTCATATTTTTGTAAGCTTTCTTCATATTTTGCAGACGATCGGTAAATAATCTTAGGTTTCTATTTTTTTTATTGAATTTGTCTATTTTTATACAGGGTGTCCTAAATTCAGCGGCAAACATTCACATTTTCAAAGCCGCTAAAGTCCGCTTTTTTAAATGGGACACCCTATAACTTTATGCACTATCAAATGTAGAATTTAATTTTCTATCGAACTGTATTAAGGTTCCCTATACCTATTCGTAACCATTTTTGAAATAATCAGGTTTTTATTAAACTATCATATGTATTTGCTAAATGCTTACACCTTCCCGTAGTAAGCCATGGAAAAACAATTGTTGTCAACATGACAGTTGATTTGAAACTTTTAAATTAAAATAAAATAACACTCAAAAGCTGATATTCTCAATTTATTTTATATTCGCGGAGAATGTTACAAAGTATTGGAGAGAACGTGCCATGTTTTTAATGAACAACATTCTCATTTATCGCCAATGAACAAGAGAAAATTTAAGAGGATTGAAACGAAATTTTTTCGTTTCGGAAAAGTTAAAGTTATAAAAAATGTAATAAATTGTTTACGTTATTTTTAACCATATCTACTAAGTTCGAGACTGTTTTAAACTTGTTTTAGTGAACTTAAAAATTATAGCAATCTAACAATCAACAATAAATAAATAAAATAATAAAATTGAATTATAACAAATGTTCTATTTGCTGTCCGTTCATTTGAAGACACATTTCAATTTTTCTTTGTACAGTTGCTGTGGCCCGTTGAATTTGTCCGTTTTCTAATTCGGCAAAAGCTGTTCGTATCCTGTCCAGTAAATCTTGTTGGTTATTTACTGGGGAAGCATAGACTTTACCTTTGATAAATCCCTATAAATAAAAGTCTAGGGATGTTAAATCAGGCGATCACGGGGGCCATCTCCAAGGGCCATTGGGACCAATCCAGCGATCTTCAAAAATTCGAGATAATTGGAGATAAACTACAGCGGAATTATGTGCTGGTGCCCCATCTAATTGATACCAGAAATTTTGCAGCTCACCAATAGGAATTTCTTCTATAAATTCAGAAACCGTCCCTCGTAGAATTTCCAAATACTAATCACTGTTTAAATTGTTTTCATAAATACAGTACCGCACCTGATCATTTAATACTATACCGAAAACATTGAAGCTAAACCTCTCTTGAGAACGCGTTTCGCGTAAAGCGTGCGGATTTTCTGCTGCCCAGAAATGTTCGTTTCTTCTATTTGTTATTCCTTCTCTAGAACATTTCGCTTCATCGATCCAAAATATTTTTGAAAGGAATTGAGAGTCTTCTTGAATTTCATCACCAGGTCTCGAGGCTTGCACGTTTTGGAAGGAATAAGGGTGCATATGATGTTCGCTCAAGATTCTTTGGACAGATGAAGAAGAGATTCCCAAATCGTTTTCTGCAGACGGTATTGAACTTTGCGGGTTTGCGTGGAAATAAGCTAATATGTTTATTACGTTATCCTCGGCATTTGTCAATGGTTTCGGAACATTTTTTGTAACTTTAACCTTGCCAAAACGCAAAAAGTTCGTTTCAATCCTCTTGAATTTTGACTTGTTCATTGGCGACAAATCAGAGTGGCGTTCATTAAATAGACGACACGTTCTTACGAATTTTATAACATTCTCCATGAATATAAAATAGATTGAGAATATCAGCGTTTGAGTATTCTTCCATTTCGATTTAGAAGATTGTTTATCACTGACAGCTTTCGATAAATAACGCATACTAATCATCTGTCATATTGGATATTGGATCTCAATTGTTTTTCCATGGCTCACCATTGGATGATGTAAACATTTAAGCAAATACATACGATATTTTTATAAAACCCAATTATTTCGAATATGGGTACGAAGAGGTATAGGGAACCTTAATACAGTTCGATAGAAAATGAAATTCTACATTTGATAGTGCATAAAGTTATAGGGTGTCCCATTTAAAAAAACGGACTTTAGCGGCTTCGAAAATGTAAATGTTTGCCGCTGAATTTAGGACACCCTGTATAAAAATAGACAAATTCAACAAAAAAAATAGAAACCTAAGATTATTTACCGATCGTCTGCAAAATATGAAGATTATATCTTCAAAACTTACAAAAATATGAGATTTTAAAATTTGGTACCCCGAAGGCTCATTTTCGGTTCAAGGTCAAATATCTCAAGAACGCTTGAACCTAGGTATAGGACATGCTACATAAAATAGCATTAAAATTTTCCGTAGAATTCAAAAATATCATAAAATACAGGGTGTTCCATTTAAAATAAGCAAGTTGATACCAACTTACGGTTAAACCGGAAGTGACAGGAAGTTGAAAATATTTCAAAAAAGAAGTACCCCTTGACCTTACCTTAATCCCAAAATTTGAAAAGAAGAAAAAAGAATATACCTCAACAAGGAGTCCAAGAAATTAATGTTTTGACAAACATACTCCTACAACTTCTTGCAAAAAGAGTGAACCATCTAAATTTAAACTAGTGTATAATTTGCATCCAGGAAATGCATAGAGATGTTTACATGTTTGTGATTGAAGCCTTCAAAACTATTAAGTATTGACAGACATTCATATAAAAAAAAATGTGGTCAGATGAAGCTTTTAATGGCGCATTTTAAACAAATAGTAGATATTTGTCTAGAGAATATCAATACGTGATTTATCCTAGAGCGCGACAAGAAAGATATGGATTCAGCATGGCTAGGAACTGACCTCAAATTTCACATATATAAAGAAAGTTAACAGGATATAAATACCTACATACAGGGTTGTTCAAAAGAAATGCACAAAATTCATATCTGCTGTATGAGTAACTTTTCACAAAAACGCTGAAATACATGAAGTGGTTTAAATGGTTGTTCATCTTTCTGTAATGTTTTCACCCCCTCCCTGCAACCCCTGCGTTTATAGGCATCCCAATTTTTTTTTCCAAATGGCAACCTAGGTCATGTGGCGGCTCTATAAGAAGGTCTTCTAAAATTGAATTTGATACCAGCAACAAATTAGGGGTCTGCTCATTTCGTTGCAGTAAAACTAGTCCACATAAGTTTTTTAATTAAAATTAATATTCGAGGGGGATCCTTAGCACTCACCTAATTCGGCTAATGTAACAAATGCTGACAGTGATTTCCACCTTTTACTTGACATGGACCAAGTATGTGGTAAATACCTCACTTCGAATACTTTTGGCTGGTAAATTAGTAACATTCATCCTTATTCTATCTAAGGTCGTCATCGCTGTTTAGTCTATTTTTGAACGCCCTCCTTCAAATACCCCCATACAAAGAAATCCAATGGTGTAAGGTCCGGAAATCTTGGTGGCCATTCAACCCGTCGGCCTATCCTCCGATTTGGAAAAATTTTATCCAAGTACCTTCAAATATTTTTACCAAAATGCGGTGGTGCACCTTGTCAAAACCATATTCTTTCATGGGAAATACGTGGATCACCTTCGTAAGGAAACATTACTGCTAATGCAGGTATCAAATGAATGAGAGAATCCAAGAAGTTCCTGTACAACATGCACTTTATACGAGTGACACTTCTGGCTCTTTAAAAATTATTGTACAAAAGCTCTACTGACATCGGTATTTTACGCTAAGGCATTAGTTAAAAAATGTTGTTGTACTGACAGAAGTGTATCAAGTTTTTTGTCTTCAGCTAACGCGGGTGGTTGACTCGTTTTAGGTAAATCGCTAACTGTCCTATGCTCTTCAAATTTGTGAAATATCCTACTCACACCTGACTGCGTAATTGTATTCTCGAGATACTTTTCATTGAACAGCACACAACTTCATCCTGGCTCCGTACTTTGTCTCCACAACCCAACAATATCAAAATTTCAATACGCTGCCTTTCTGAGAGCACCATAACTCAAAAATGTCAAAGTTCCAAAATACTAACACTTCTTTATAACTCAATAATCAAACTGAAAGATTTATTGTGAGTGTGTGTAGGTATTTGCCAAATAAACAACCAAATGTGGGAAAAAACTGTCTTAGAATTTCAAGAATACATACATTTTGCAGTGTAAAAATGTGTGAATGAAAGGTATGCGGCAACAATAAATACCACCATAAAAGATATGAATTTTGTGCGTTTCCATGGAAAAGCCATGTATATTGGGAAATAATTTACAACAATTATGAGATGATTTAGACTAAATCTCAGTAGATCAATTTTTTTAAAATATATATTTTAATTGTTTTTATTACTATTAATTCCGAATTTTTTGATATTTATGTACCTTACCCACTTAGCAAAATATATCTTTGATTCTCTGAACCGTCCAATATTATCGGTAACTGTTTTTATTTTTTACAGTTTTATTGTTTACTTGTAACTGATACATTTTCCTAACGTTTTATTATACAATGAGGGCATAAAGTCTGGAAACCTTGAGATATGTCAAAAACTATACAAGTTGGGTAAAAAAAGTTTCACATAAAAGTTGTATAGTTCCTTACGATTTATGTTTCAAAAATGTCTTGAAATATACAGGGTGTTTTAAAATCAAGTTACACGCCAAAACTTCAGAATCTGTAATGGAACACCCTGTATATTATTTCATTTTAAGAATCTACATGAAATTTTGATCATATTTTATTAAGCATACCCTATCCCTAAAGTCAACTGTTTTTGAGATAAAAAAATTAGAAAACTGTTTTACAAAATTTTTTTAATAACGATTAACAACGATAGTCTAAAATTCTAAATGATGCGATTTAACGCAATAAATGCTGGAACTGTTGTCCGTTTACTTCCTGACAATATGCTAATCGATTGATGAACTCTTGTTGTAGATTTCGAATGAAAGTAGGTGGGATTTGTCGGATTTCATCTCTTATATGATTTTTCAGCGCATCGATATTAGGAGGTCTGTTCAAATAAACTTTGCTCTTTAAATACCCACAGAAAATAATCTAGGGGAGTTAAGTCCGGGGACCTGGCCGGCCATTCGTACGGAGCACGACGTCCTATCTACCTGGTAGAAAATATTTCACTGAGATACTGCCGAACAGGTAGCGTGTAGGGAGGTGGTGCTCCATCTTGTTGGAACCACATTGCTGCAGTAGGCATACATGGATACAATTGAGCTAAGGCAGGAATCAACTCGAGTTGTAAAAAATCAAGATAAATTTCACCGGTTAAATTTACGTCTAAAAAGTAGAGACCTATAATTCTATCTTGAAATATTCCAGCCTAAACATTGATTTTCTCGGGATATTGCGTATGAGCCACTTGAGCCCAATGGGGATTTTCTGTAGACCAATATCTACAGTTTTGTCGGTTGACTGTACCATTAAGAAAAAAGGTGGCTTCATCGGAAAATAAAATATTTCTACAAAAGAATGGATCCAGGTTGCACCGCTCTTGCATACTTTCGCAAAACTCAAATCGGCGGTCAAAGTCGTCTTCATTTAATTCATGGATTAATCTTATTTTGTAGGGATGATACTTTGCCGTGTGAAGAATACTTTTTTACCGATGATTGACTAAGGTTTAAATCTAATGCTACTTGACTTCTAGGTAAATGTGGATTTTCGTTATAACTGAGTAAAACATTAAATTTCATATCATCATCTAGTTTTGGCCTACCTGTCCTGGGAAGATCTTTTACACAACCATGATCACGAAATTTTTTGATAATTTTGCTAACTGTGGATTTTGCAATTGCTTGTCCTCGCTCGGGATGCGTATTATTAAAAAGTTCACATACTTCGTCAAGATTTCTTTGGCGATCTCCCCATCCAAACATCATAAGAATCTCTATTCTTTCTCTTTCTGAAAGCATTTTTATCAGGAAAAAAGTAACTCTCCAATAATATGTTAAAAATTGACACAGTTTATTGTCAGTACATGACAGTTTCTATGGGAGTTCTAAAATAATCCACCAGGTTTCACTATGCGTAGGGAAATGAGTGAATTTTGTTTAAAGCCAAATTTCCATTTTCTCATTTTTTTATCTCAGAAACAGTAGACTTTAGGGATAGGGTATGCTTAATAAAATATGATCAGAATTTCATGTAGATTCTTAAAATGAAATAATATACAGGGTGTTCCATTAGAGGTTCTGAAGTTTTGGTGTGTAACTATATTTCAAGACATTTTTGCATCATTAATCGTAAGGAACTACACAACTTTTATATGAAACTTTTTTACCCAACTTGTATAGTTTTTGACATATCTCAAGGTTTCCAGACTTTATGCCCTCATTGTATACCGACTTACCGAATATTTATACAGGGTGGATGATGTTTCGTATATCTTCCAAAGATTCCGGTTGTGACGCGTTAAAAAAACAGCGGACATAAATCTGGTGATCTTACCGGTCAGTCCTATTCTTCCAATATATTTTTTAGGAAAAATATATTCTAAAAACTGTCGTTCTGATATCCGTTTAATAATATTATATAGAACTATGAGCGGAAAGGTCAGTTTTTATAATAAACTTTACAAGTACCTGCCGTGAGTAATCCACATTAGTGCATGTTTTACCTCCAAAACCGGTAAGGCATTAATATTTGATACGTTTTAATCGCCGGCAAAATTATTAGGCCGTACATATTTAATTAATTTCTACAGGCTAATATTTATATTTAAATTTTTCTTGGCTCTAAAAATGAGTTATTGAGATCAAAGCTAAATACGTTTTGACAGCGTGACGGATGCTCATAACATGAGCGAGACTTAAAGCGAATATAAATATAAAGGAAGAGGAAGTATAAGTCCATGGCCAGCTGGGTTAGTAGACCTAAGTGGTTTGGACTGTTACTTATACATATTGATAGATTTTTTTGGCGTTTCAAACTTGACACATTACAGGAGAGGACATGACGATAAATCAGCAGATGTCGTGTTTTGTTCTGTTTTCGTTGTATTTTGCCAATTAGGCGATGCGATGGGTGCTTTACCAGAGCCTGTAAAGGTACTTCGCGTAAGAGTTCGCAAAATGTTCGGATCTCTAGGGATTTTTTTAGTTAAACTGAATTTCGTGCTGTTTATTTTATATTTGATCTTAGTTTAAACATGTAATTATGTAATCTACAAACAAATATTAACAGCAGATCATTGATGAAGATCGAAATAGCAAAGGATGTACTACAAATCATTGAGTCTTTGAAACCAATCCCTCTAACTCTCAGTTTGGTCAGTTTTTGGCATTTTAGATTTTCTTTACAGTTAGTAGATTACCTCAGAGAAAATCCTTCTTGTTTCCGTTCAATTATACGACGAAGTTGCCTTGCTATAGATTCCGCTTTATTAGTAAATCACTGTCAAGTACTTAATCTCCCTTTTTAGCGACAACATACCTAGTAAATGATCTGATTCTTATTATAGAGAGTGGTCTTTTGAATGTGTTACAATGCAATATTTATAAAACCTTTCCCAATTTTGAGGGGTAGGGGGTAACTTTTAAATTTTAAATGCAAAGGTACGTTTTTTTTAGAATCGTAATCTTGATAAAAAAATTACGATACAATCAAAACATAATTTAATGTCAGTATCGATGTTAATATCACAGGCCAAGACACATTTTGGTGCCTGCGATTTGTTAACTTTTCTGGGTAATTTTTAGATGCAGAATGTAAAAAAGTTCTTAGATTTCGTCTATCAGATCTAGTTAAAAAAAAATTGTGTATATATTTTACGTTATAACTGTTATAATATATAATATTACTATTGCCAGTTAAAAAAAGAAAGACACATGGATTTAAGTATTTATTGCAAAAACTTAATTTACATAATTACATTAGTCACTAATCACATAAAAATTTTCTTTTATACGACTTTCTAGAATGGAGTTTACTAGAGCTGTCTGTCGAGCTGAGAGTCTCGCTGAAGGCTCCAGCAGTAGTCCGCCATCATGTGGCTATCCCATCGTCTTTGATAACGATCTTCCATAGTTTTAATATCCTGATGGAATCTTTCCCCCTGTTCTTCACGACAATCGCCTAAGTTTTCTGAAAAACGATCTAGGTGGCTGTGGAGGTAGTCAACTGTTATACTCATGTTACAGCGGAGAATATTAAAATGAAATGAAAACATAGTTTCCACTAATTCTACGTAATTCTCTGCTTTATGATTGCCAAGAAAATTTTATACTACTTGAACAAATGAACACCAAGCGTTAGATTCAGTCTCGTTCATTGATGTGGTGAATTGTCTATCTTTAACAAGTTGCCTTATTTGAGGACTATCAAATATACCAGCTTTTAGTTTTTCTGTGCTAATGCCAGGAAATTTACGTGACAAATACCCAAAACAATTTCCATCTCGATTTAAAGCCTTCACAAATTGCTTCATTAGGCCTAGCTCGATATGCAAGGGCGGAAGTAAGATTTTTTCTCTGGAAACCAAAGGTTCGTTGATCACGTTTTGTTTTCCTTGAATCATGACATCTCTTAAAGGCCAATTTTTGTTAACCCAGTGCTCACTTTTAGCGCTGCTGTCCCAAAGGCACAAAAAACAAGGATATTTTGTATAACCACTCTGCAAGGAGGAAGTTAACCATTTTTACATCAACACAAATTGCCCACTGATGTTCTTCGTATTTAATTTTTCTCAAAACGAATGCAATTATTTCGTATCCTTCTTCCATGGTAGTAGCATGACCAATAGGAATTGAGCCATATTTGTAACCGTTACTTATTTTCCTGAGCGAAAAAAGGCAGCAGATCCTTATCTCTTTTACGATAAAATGTAATATTAGTACCTGGACAAAGTAGATTTTTTTTCTTTTAATCTGGATGCAAGTAATTCAGCGGATTCCTTTGAGAGATTCAGGTCTCTTATAAGATCGTTTAGTTCTTCTTGATTGAAACACTGCGGAGTTGCTAAATCTGCTTCAAATTCGCTGTCGTTTTCTGATTGAATTCTTTGAACTTCGTCCGACGTTGATGTTTCTGTATCATCTTCTGTCAGTTCGGGTAGCTGCTGAATGATGGAACGGGTATTTCTTCCGAATGCGCTACAGACCTTCTTACAGAATCTAGATCAGGATATGTCCATTTGTATCTATTGATATATTGTTTCTAGTTATGCCTTTAATATTATATATATATATATATATATATATATATATATATATATATATATATATATATATATATATATATATATATATATATATATATATATATATATATATATATATATATATATATATATATATATATATATATATATATATATATATATATATATATATATATATATATATATATATATAAAGCAGTCGTCATGATGGTTTCGCGGTTCTCCCCAAACCATTGGTACACCAAACTTTAGGCACTTCACCTTTCCAGTTGTCCACTTTCGCAAATGTTCAACACTTGTTTTATATATGAAATGTGGGGCCCAAGATTTATCTTGATCTCCTAAATGAACGCCAAAATAGGCAAGATAAGCTCTTTTCACAAAGTCAGAAATCGTTTTTCTGCTCTCTTTCAAAGTGTATTCACCACACACATAACAAAAAACATCGGGATGATTTACACAGGTACGTCTGCTTGTGGATGCCATTGTTTCAGTTTAGTGTCTTGATACTACAAAACGAACAAAATTTACACAAAATGATAGCACAACTTTACTTGGGAAAACTCATAGGTCATAGGCAATTACAGGTATGAAAGTAATTAAGAGCAGTGTATTGAGTAGTTCCTAGTATAGGAACATTGGGTCAGGGACAATTCGAGGTATCCATTTGGTTAATTAGATTCTGGGAAATTTCTATTTTGACGATTAAGTACATATTTATCTCTTTATTTGTTGTCCTTTATCAGAAAAAAATATCGATTAACCTGTAATCTGTATCTCAAAAACTAGAGCTGATAGAAAAAATCTGGTGGCATTTTTGGAATCAGCACCTTAAAAACATCTAAAATCAGATGTTAGATTTCCGGCACCAAATTTTTGTTTTCATTTTGTTACCCTGTGTATTTATTAAATTTAACAAATCAAAAAAAATATACGTATTTATTTTCTATTAGGTATTTCAATAAAATATTGATATATTATAACCATGTTAACTTGCATGTTGATTAGTCCTATTAAGATAAAATATCAAGTCTTTTAAAGCTATTTTTTGATTCCTAAAAATTAATTAATTCGACTGCCAAGTATCGACATGTTAATTCTCAGAAAATGTAGAAAAAACTACTGCAATGCTTCTGAACTTTGGTCTGAAAGATTTCCCCAATTACCCCGAAAATCCCACATGGCATTCAAAAGGCTAGAAATTAGGAGTCGTCAGACTGGTCAATTTTCATCCAAAACCGCCAAGACCAAATAAATGATGATGTGGCGGTAGGAGTTTTTTTTTATTAATGTAAGGACGTAGCCGATGCAAGCATCGGACAAGTGGCCCTTCTGAAACGTACACTACAGAATGCTAAACATTCTAGAGGGTACGAATTCAAAGACAAAAAAGATAATCATAAAAGTAAAATAAGACTAAAAAAAATGTATGTCAAATAATAAACTAAAAAAGAGACTATGTGACAACATATTACACGATAATACAATTTAATGAGTAAACAAATATCAGACAAAACATATACGAACAAAAGATAATAACATAACCAATTCTTTTGATTGCCTTTTTAATTGTAAAATTCTGAGTCTGAAAAGGTCATATTCGGGAAAATATCGATTGTAATTGTATACTAGTCGATCAACAAATGCACTAAACTCATAATTTGTATGGTGATTTAAAACACAGCTACGATTGTGTTGTTCTCCTAATAGGAACTAAAAATGAGGCTGACTGCAGCAATATTTCACAGTTCACTCTTCTTGCATTATAAGACATACCTTGGAATGGAAAATTAAATTTAAATAAAAAATATTTTGCAAATTTATTTTGAACTTTCGACTTTTCAATTCTGTCAATGTTAAACTGATATGAAGGGCACCATATAGTAGACCAGTAATCCAAAACACTCCAAACCAGGGAGTTATAGGGACAAACAATAGTTGTAGTAGCAGTGGCGTGACTAGTATATCGTTTAATAAAGCCTAGCAATCTGAAACTCTTAAGTTCTATGTTATCAATGTGCAAATTAAAAGTCAGTTTTTCGTCAAAAATTACACTCAAATCATTAAAAAAAGTAACAACTTTATCTACATCATTTTATATTTAGTTATGTAAGAAGCAGGCAATTGGTTCTGCGCCATCCGACAGGACTACAGTTGATTAAAGTCGGAGGAAACTGGTGAAAATAATCTCAAATCGTCTGCATATAAAAGACATTTAGATATTTTAAAACAAGATACTATGTCGTTTATAAAAAGTAAAAATAGAATTGGATCGATATGCGAGCCTTACGGGACACCCGACATTACAACAACCTGATTTGAAACTAAACCACATACGTTGACCTGTTGGCGTCGATTAAATAAATATGACTTGATCCAATCAATGTAGTTTCCACAAAAACCAATTTGCTGCAATTTAACTATTAGAATCTGATAGCAGACACTATCAAACGCCTCGGATATCTCTGTGTAGATAACACCAATCTGTTGGCTAGTCTCAACCGATGTTATTAGGTAATTTAGGGAACAGTTGCTGTTAACCCCCATACTGATTTCGGAGAACTAGCTACAGACGCTGGGATAAGTAAGACATCTGTTCTCAGAATATTGCATGATTTCAATTTCCATTCCTACCATATTACCCTACACCAAGAGCTGTACGACGATGGATTACTGTAAACCACTCGTTGAAACACATAGTTTCTTTTCTGATGAAGCTACTTTTACAAACCATGATCAACTCAGTCGACACAATATGCATTACTGGGCTGAAGAAAATCTACCCTGGGTGCGAACAGCTGCTAACCAGCACCCGAGGTTAGATTGGCATAATATTCTCGACGAAACTTACCCTAACACGTGGATCGGACATGAGGGTAGATATGAATTGGTCTGCTCGATCCCCAGACTTGACTCCCCTTGACTTTTTTTATGTGGTTTTGTCATAAAAAAAAGTCATGGTGACAGCTCCAATTACAGTCGGAGACATGAAGCAAAGGATTAGACGCGCAGTTCAAGAAATTTCCCCTTGTATGATGTTAAGAGTTCGAAACTCATTTAAAAAAAGGATTACAGCAAAGCAAAATGGCCGTCACTTCTAACTTCTTTTAAAATAAAATAAACTCATGGACAAAATTATCAAATATTTTTTGTAATCATTATTTTTTCAAAATAAATTTTAAATAATCGCCGTAAACGTACATGAGCTGAATATTAGGATCTAGTAGGCTGATTACTCGCTTGTTTTAACATATTTTGACGTTTAATTAACATTAATGGCGCATGTCATTTTCTTTTGTGCATTTTATCAAAAACAAATAATAACATATTTTGTGAATTAAGCTTGAACTTAAGTTACTGTAGGTTAATTAACTAAGTAATAGCAAAAAGTGTTTCTGTTTGTTGCTAAAAAACATCAGTATGCCACCAGTTAGACACTGCACTGAAGTTGAAGCGGTGCAAATTGTAACTCTATATAACGAAGGATATAAACAGAAGAATATCGCACGACGTCTAAAGAGAGGTCAATCTACAGCATCGAATGTTTTAAAAAGGTATG
This sequence comes from Kuschelorhynchus macadamiae, assembly GCA_030620095.1. Lineage (NCBI taxonomy): Eukaryota > Metazoa > Arthropoda > Insecta > Coleoptera > Curculionidae > Kuschelorhynchus > Kuschelorhynchus macadamiae. Next base: position 180,856 of record JAUTXW010001186.1, on the reverse strand, counting down.
AAGAGACTGGAAATAACGTACGTAGACCTGGTCAAGGGCGCAAGAGATGTACAACAGCAATTGATGATCGATTTTTGATACTTAATTCTACACGAAATCGCACATTGACATCGTCGCATCTCAAAAATGAATTACTTAATGTAAGACAAGTTAATGTAAGTTCAAAAACAGTTAGGCGAAGATTAAAAGAAGCAGGTTTGAAGCCAAGACGGCCCGCCAAAGTTCCACGTCTTCTCCAAAATCACAAAGTTCAACGATTAGAATTTGCTAGAAGGCATATTCAGTGGGATAACGAAATATGGAAGAATGTTCTCTTTACGGATGAGACCAGAATACAATTATGGAAGCCCGATGGTCGAAACCACGTCTACAGAAGAGTTGGAGAACGGTTTGCTCCCTGCAATCTCGTAGAGACCGTTAGTTTTGGCGGAGGCGGTATAATGTTCTGGGGCGGTATTTCTTGGGAGGGACGCACCGAACTTGTGGAAGTGATTGGACGAATGACAAGTGACTTGTATATTGAAAACATTCTTCAAGAACATGTTTTGCCTTATGTCGGCCATATTGGATATGAAGAATTCATATTAATGCACGATAATGCTCGACCGCATGCAGCTGATATAGTGACTAATTACCTTGATGCGGTCCACATTCAAAGATTAGATTGGCCACCATATAGCCCCGACTTAAATCCAATAGAACATGCATGGGACTATCTTAAACGCCGCATACGACGAAGAAATCCCGTTCCAAATACAATAGACCACCTTCGGATTGCTGCACAAGAAGAGTGGAATGCAATTCCTCAAGAATATATCCAGAACCTCCTTAGCAGCATGCCGAGAAGAATGGAAGCAGTAATTAGATCTCAAGGCGGGAATACTCGTTACTAACTGTGCTTTAATTTTAATCAAAAAACTTGTAATTGCCTTCCAATTATTATTTAAATAAGATGTAAATATCCTTAATTTTTATAACGTTTAGCATTAATTTTTTTCACGATCTTCTTCTGTTAAAAACTTAACATTGTTCACTAAAATATTTTAAAATAAACAGTTTCTTGCAAATGGTAGCATTTAAATAACTTGATTCATCAGTTTTTTTTAAAGAATGAAAAATTAAAAATATTCGATAATTTTGTCCATGAGTGTATTAAGTTACCCCCACCTCTCAAAACCGAAAGAGTAACAAAATCGCCTATAATGTCAAAAAGTGTCCTCCAGAGTCCTCAGGCAATTTTCGTTTTATTTAAGTAATCCGTTTCATAAATATTGCTTTGTAACATTTTAAATGGACCAACGCGTATTTTTTGTTTGTTGAAGAGTGTGGACACATAAAAATTATAGCGATGGTCTCCAATCAACCATATGTATCAAAATAAACCCTTAAAATAACGTAAAAAAAACAAAAATTACTGGTGAGGCGATTGTCATAAAATGACCAATTATCTTCAGGAAGGACAGGTTTTAACTGTTGAACATCATCATTTTTTTTTATTGTAATCCTTTTTTTGTGAAGGGCTTCATAGGTGGCATTCTTGACATCAATAGTTTTGGTTTTTCTTCAAGGTAAATCATTGTGCTCTTCATCAAAGTTTAATTTATATAGAATACTGAATCCTTCAGGACAGCACTTGAGTGCCCTTAGATCGACCATTTTAAGATCGCCTGGTGTTTTGCCAGGTCTTATGAACGAGTACACTATATTTTGTTTTTACTATAATTATTAAAAAACCGGAAGAACCCAAGCTTGGCTTCATATTTTTCAGATTGGCTGCTTTCCTCACAGATTCTTACCTAATCACTCGACAAAAATATTTTTTTGTATTTTACTTTTTTTTCGATGGCCGTATGAACATTGTCACATTCCAATTGAGTGCGATCTTTTACGAGATATTTCTGTTCAGTAGGAACTTTCAATTTCTGCTGATAAGAACAAAAGGGTATTTTTCCTTGACAGGGTTTCGATGCTGGTAGGTACAGCCATCTAAATAAATAATAACAGGTTTGCCATCAAGTACCTTTTGATATAGTCAACAACAAAGGAAACAAAATTTCAAGCCTCTACATTTAATGAAGGTCAGCATGGGTTTCGTCAAACCAATATCAAGTGCAGTGGCTAGTTGTGGATAGTAAAGTTGTGATCAGATAGTTTAGTTTTAAAGTACAGAGAACTTGTCATTAACGACGGACACACCTTCACAGCCTGAAGATCCATAGTGTTTATCTTTGGCCTTTTCCCCCCATTGCTCTTTCTTTTGTTTCTGATGCTTCTTCCAGTCCTTTTACTATAAGTTTTATACTTAATACTGTCAACATGCATCACATGTATCTTGTTTTGGTTGGTAAATACTGATGTTTAGTTTATTTAACATTGATGTGAAAGAATTCTCACTCATCGCAATTTCACTATTTACGTTACAACTTTTTATATAAACTTTATACACATCTTTTACGTTGGAAAATTATTGTTCTAGGTACATTTTATTTGTATTTTTACGACAGTAATATGATGGTAATTTACTGAGATTTTCTAAAAATTGTTTCTATCTGACAAAATAGTAATAGAAGTAGAGGGGAGGAACATTTGTCTTTAGACCCAATTTAACTCCTGCCAAAATTTTCCAAATAATTTTTCCTGTTGTCAATTGTCCACATCCATATTTTTTTTCTATTTCTTACAAACATTTGCATTGGGTATCGTGAAACGTATGTGATTGACGTGAAGGTCTTTGTCAGAAAGGTTAACGGTACATAAGTTTAGTTTGATACATCCTCTGACGTCATACGCGAGGGCGGTACCACGTAAGCATACGCGTAAATATAATAAAACATAGTAATACCATAATAATAAACATAATAGCTACAAAACCAGATGTACACTTCATTACTTGAAAAGGTTTTTGCTTCATTATAATTACCTCCAAAGATGCAGGTTCGTAAATCTATCAAAACGCCGACTACCTACACATGTTCGGGCGTACCTACAGTACCGCGCGGAAAAGCCGGAAGTATAATAACGCTGAACGAAAAGGACGATTATTATTTGTTTATGGCCGTTCTCCTGTTTGTTTTATGCAAATATGCAAATGATCCGTGGTTGGTCAATAAATGCTCGCTGGATTAATGATTCGTGGTACTACTTCTATAAGGCAAAAATACCATTAGAATTTATTAATTACGTGGGCACTTACCGTTTATTAACTATTCATGGATGTTTATCTCCGCACTTGTAGCTAATGATATCTGCATTTATTTTGTTGCACAATACTTCTGAATTAATATCTTGTATGTTGTCGTGTTTTTATAATGAATGAGCTTTAACAAATAAACAAATCTAAATTATTGTTTTTCGAAACAATTTTTCGATTTTAACCAAATTTAGTATCACAACAGTGTGACAAATAAATACTTACATCGTATTTCGTTTCCAACAGTGGCGGCTCGTGAATTTATAAGATTTTAAATATATTTTTTTGTTCTTAAAAAGCAGCTGTTCCTGAAATGATTAAAAATTTATAAATAGGTGCCCAACAGTCAAGGCGGGAGGGTCGGCCGGATGGTACTAGAAACTATAAATCATAAAGGGAAAATTATCTTTATTAAAAAGTAGATATTTTGATATAGTGTTATAATAATTTTAAAGAAGTACACCGTGCCTTAATAAAACATAAAATATAGAAAGAACAAACCCCTTGCGCTTTAAAATTTAAATTATTCGGAAATACAGCTGAACGCCTTTCTATAAATCATAATGAAAATCGAAAAATAATTCGACATTTGATTAATATGGTATTTTTTTCATAACGCAAGAACTAGGCTTCCCGGTTAATAATAAATCATTAAATTTAGACAATCAAAATAATTTTAGAGAATTTGCTAAATCTGCAGAAAATTTAGATAGTGTTAATAAATTTATAGAACCCAATTCTATTTTTATAGGTTCTTCGAAACTACAATACAAAATGATTGAATAAAAATGTAATACAATATCAAAAAAGTAAGTTGACTGACTAAAGTAGAACGTTTTACTTTTTTTTTATTAGATTATACTATTTTAGTATCATTAAAGAACTAAACGAAAAAAAAAAGATTATTATTTGACCATCATTTGGTGTCTATTTAAAAAAGATTGGTTAGATTAACTTACCAATGATCCCACACCAAAACGTTACTTCCAAAACTGATCTGTAGACGTCTCTCTGCCACTTCGTGAAGATTTTGCACAGCCCAATGATGACGGTTGTGCCTATTAAAGACTCCACAATTCGTGAACCTGCTCTCATCGGACCACAAGACATGATTTACAAAAACAGGATTTTCATCACATCTCCTAGTATACCACTTACAGAACTGTAGTCGTCTTGGAAAATCAATTTTCTTAAGTCCTTGTACCATTATGGGTTTGTATGGATGGTACTTATTCTTTTTTAAAACTCTCTGTACTGTTGATTTTGGCACATTAGTTTCCTGTTCTACAGTTCTTACCGATGCACTAGGGTTTTCGTTGATAGCTTGTAAAATGCTTCTGTCTCTGTTTCAATTTTATATTGTATCTTAAAAAAGAAGGGGGCTATGAAAATTTTGTTTGGGTCATCTTTCGGTTCACAAAAGAGTCGGAACCCTCTATTTTCACTAAAAAGAGAGATATCACACAAAAACAACAAAAGCGGGACACCCTCTACGGTTGAATTAAGAGAAATCAATGAAAATAATTTTTAGAGTAAATAATTGTTACGAAAAATAGTGAACATGAATATTAAGTTTTTAAACATTGCAGATGCTCTATTTTGAAAAGTAAACTGCATTATTTCTCACCCAAAATATAAATTTGTTATAAAAACATACACTCGCCCTTTCTATAAAAAGCTATTAAATTACTTGTCTATAATTTCACGGTTCACCTTAATGATATTGACGCTTCTACCGTTATACTAACTGACGCAATCTCTTATCGCCGTTAATGGCTCGGAAAACAAGATTGTCAAACTGTTAAATTGTCAGCGGTGATACGATATACAATTAGATAAAAATATCATCTGAATCGATACAGGGTGTGATATTGTTTTAATCGGTTTTTTAAGCTTTATTTCATACACTGTTACACTGTTAACTACACTGTTACTGTTAGTCCGTTTTTTAAGTAATAATTTTGATAATATTAAAAATATAGGAAAGTAGATTCAATTTAATCAAATATACAATAAGGCCTGTAATTCTACTAGGTTTTTAATGTAAAATATGTTTTACAACCAAGGCATGGTCAGTGGTTTATAAGAAAAATTTTTTGCTTCCATTTTCACTTCTCTAGATCCGAGAAATGTGTTGTGTTATTTCCGTCGGTTTGGCGGTCAATCATTTTGTCTGTGCGCAGCATAGTTCTAAAACTACTTATCTGATTGACTTTAAATTTTGGTTAAAATTCAAGTCAGTTTTCCTAAAAATCCAATATGGCGGAACAAAATGGCGGCCTCACAAAATTTTGAAAACACCATTATTAAGAAACTGCCTATCGAATGAATCTCAAATTTTGCACAAAAATCAATTCTAGTGCGAATTCTACTTGGCAACACAAAAATAAAATATTTGAATATTTGGTAAAATTGCTCTTCTTTGAATAAAATCATCTTTTCGTGGAGGAAGATAATGAATTACAATTTATTTTTTAAAGAGAGAGAAATGTAAGGTTATAAAGCATAAATAATTATAATAACAGTGGCGGCTCGTGGTGAATTATATTGAGGTCAATAACAAATTTAAAAATAGGCATACTTAAAATAAAAATAAATATCTTATCTTTAAAATGAGCTTTAAATTCCATTGAAGTTCAGGTCTACTCTTCGTTCTTTAGAATTGAAAAAATGCTGAATGACACGTTTGTTAAAATTGCACGCACATTCCTTTTATAAACGATTTCTCGATACTTAACATTGCATTGCTAAAGCGGATAGTCTATTTTGGCCTAACTCCTCAACAAAATTTATAAGCCCTGGAAAAAAACCTGGATTTTCAGACAGAGCCGTTTCATCATGGCCACGTAGTGCCAGCTCGAATGCCCCACAAAATTTCACACAATCTATGATTTCGTTTAAAATTTAACGATTTTTGGATACATTTTCGTTAAAATCTCTAAGGGATTTTCTATAAGCTGTGCCTAGCTGAGTGCGATTATCAACACTTCCGACCGTCGCGTCGCATAGTTCACCTAACATTTTATATGATCTGCAAAAAACGCATGTTCTTTTGTTTTTTCTTTTATGTGTTTTAAGTCTTTAACACTGGTTCTGCTCCATAATGAGTCCGACGAGTGCTTAGAAAACAACAAACAAACATAACAGTAAAATGAGTTAGAGACTTCACAACCACATATCCAGTTAGCTAAATCGTACATACTTTTGCGAAAGTTGCGATGAACCTTTTTATTTTTGTCTTTACTAGTTTGTCGTATACCAAGTTCTGGCAAATTTCTCGAATTCGGTTATTTTCTCAAAATTAAGTTCGATAGCACGCTTTAGTTGTTTAATTTTTTGCACTACCGACATTTTATTTCCTCTACATTCACAACTCAAACATAGACCACCTTGAAATTGGTTATTTTTGAAAAATTAATTAATTAAGAATTAATTTCGTAAGCACTTTTTAGTTGTTTATTTTTTTGTACTAGTCACTACCAACATTTTATTTTCTGTATATTTCCAACTCATACATGGATCATAAAAATAAAAAAATATATATTACAATAAACAGTATATAAATCAATTTTCATCGATTAAAAACATCCGAAACAATATCGAGTTAGAATATCGACAATGAACAATTGAACTTCCGCATGTCGACGTGATGCCGCAACCGATCGATCGAATTATGAGACCTGCTGATGATCCAAATCGAGATTTCATATTCTAACATGTTCATCGACATCGAAAATTCTTACAGGACAACACAAGAACTTTTGATGCAGGCATCCGGGATGGGCTTGGAACCCAATATTTGTTGAGAAATTATTTGTTTAATTTTGATAATAATAATAATATTGTTATTGACATAGGAATAAATTTAGAAAATCGATAAATTCACCTACAACTTCCCTCGTACAGAATTCTACTAGATACAGAAAACACAGTTTATATATATGCATATAATTATTTGGTAATCAGTGGCGGCTCGTGAAATCAGAACTTACGGGTCCTGCAGAAATAAGAGAAAGGTCGTTTTTTTTATGCTTTCGCCGATTTTTGCGAATACATTTGTATTCAATATGAACGAATTGATTAAAATTCATAAAATGAAACTATAACAGCTTCCTTGGACACATTTTTAAACTTTCATTATAAAGCTAGCTTTTCGATACCAATTTGTGTCATCATCAGGGCTAAAATACAAAGGATGCATGAAAAGCTAACTATACAGGGTGTCAATTAAGTACCTGTACAAACTTTAAGGGGTGATTCTTTGACTAATTTTAGGATTGAAAGTTCATGTGAACATGGGTCTGAAACGGCTTTATTTCTGAGATACAGGGCGTCCAAAAAAAATTTATTTGGTTTTTTACTTATATTTTTGTTAAGGAACATGCCAATTGTTGTTAGAGGGCGCCACATACAGTGTTGTTCCTAAATTTAATTAACCGTAACTTTTTTGTGAAGCCTTTTATGTCATTTTTGACTAGGCAGACCTATTCTCCATTTAATTCTACATAAAAAAGGGGCTCTTAGTATTTGTCGCTAAAAGCAGCCATTTTGGATAAAAAATGGTTTGAAGTTAAATCTGCGTTGAAATTTTTTAAATTGGATCATTTTCGAGATTTCGAAAAATAAGCAAAAAAATATATCTTTTATTGATTGTATTATCATGTAAAAAAATTAAATCATTTACAAGACTAAAACTAAACTAGTTAATAACATTATTTACAAAAATTGTTGAAAATGACCACCGCCTTAATATTGATTGCCGAACTCTTTCCAATATACCTGGCGTATGATTAATAATGGCACAAGATTCAAATATCCTATTTCATAGATCTTGTTCATTTTGGACTGGACTTTTATAAACCAAAGACTTCAAGTGACCCCACAGAAAATAATCCAAAGGATTCAAATCTGGTGATCTGGGAGGCCAGGCTTGTGGTCCAGCTCTTCCTATCCAACGGTTAGGGTAATTGTTGTCCAGAAATTGACGAGCAACGACACTAAAGTGTGGCGGAACTCCGTTGTGCACTGTTGCAGGCCTTCCTGGAATATCTGTTGTCCTTTTAAAGCTGCCAGTTTCAAAAAGTCTTGCGTGAATATTAATAAAAGACGTGTGGCACCACTCGTTGAGGAAATCGCGCCTGATTTTTCGTTTTGCAGCTTGTGCATTACCGCGAGCCATTCCATAAGTAAAATGAATGTCTGCCATTTCTGCGTTGGTATATTGGTACATTTTGTACAAAACACACACAATAAATTATTACTTATAATGCCAAATGATAAAAAACTACTTGTTTTATTCTAAATCAACTGCCATGACTGATTCTGCTACCAGGGAAAGCTCTCAATTGGTTTCCAAGGCCTGCTATGGATTCACCTATACTATTTTCTTGTGTACTGCGGCTGCAGAGGAAAGATGCAACACATTTTTACGATTTTATTATTTTTATCCAATTTTCACTAATTTGGCAATTGTGACATGTTAATGTGATAGAGTAACATAGCACATGATTTTGAAAAAGTATTTTTTCGCTTATTTTTTAAAATCTCGGAAATGATTTAATTTAAAAACTTTCAACGCAGATTTAACTTCAAACCCTTTTTTATCCAAAACGGCTGCTTTTAGCGACAAATACTAAGAGTAACTTTTTTATGTAAAATTGAATGGAGAGTAGATCTGCTTAGTCAAAAATGTCACAAAAGGCTTCACAAAAAAGTTATGGTTAATTAAATTCAGGAACAACAGTGTATGTGGCGCCCTCTAACATTAAATAAAAAAATAAGCTAATATTTGAATTTATTGTCATCAATATACCCAGAATCCCAAATGTTGTCCAATTGTCACGTTCCTTAACAAAAATATTAGCAAAAAACCAAATAAAATTGTTTTTTTGGATGCCCTGTATCTCAGAAACAAAGCCGTTTCAGACCCATGTTCATAAAAACTTTTAAACTTAAAATTAGTCAAAGAATCACCCCTTAAACTTTGTACAAGTACTTAATTGACACCCTGTATATCTAGAAAACATGAGAGCAATCATTTGTAGTTATTACACCAACTATAGAATAAAACTAAATTTGTTTAATGCAGAATGTTCCATGAAATTTAGATTAATTTAATTAAGCTTACAAGTGGCGTCAGATGAATTCCCCGTTTTTGTTTTCCTTCACTGTACTCGTTCTAATTATAGCCCTCCTTCGTTTTACATTACATTATTTATTTTGAGCATCTTAACTGTGTTAGCATAATGCTTCCGTGTTTTCTAAGTAGCCTTTAACTTATCCATAGTATTTAGTTCTGATGATGGCACAAATTGGTGCCGAAACGTTGGCTTTGTAACAAAATTAAAAACTTGTCCAGGAAAGCTTTTATTGTTTCATTTTATGAATACAAATTAGTGGAGGATATAAACCATAATTGATTAAAATGCCACACAGTAAACCAAAATGTGAACCAAAAATACAAAAACCTATTTTTAATTACACTCCATACAGATACACACATGTCTCGAAAAATTGTCTTAAAAACTATAAACACGTAAGTCTATTTCATAAAAACTTGGATAAAATCGTATGAATCAGTTCTAGTTTTTATAAATTAAATCGATCCTTCGATTTTTCAATCACTATTTCACTGAAGTTTGGTATGTCACTACTCACTAATAAGCTTTTTTTCACTGGCCAACATGGACCATGCGACTAAACGATCTTCAGCCGTAGCGTTTCTCAAAATGTCTAACAATTTGAATTCACGACATATCCCACGTAAAAAAAGCAGACTAACCTCCGATTGCACAAAACTTAATTGCTGTTTAGAAAATTTAACCGAGCTTTCGGATTTGACAAGCTGCTTACAGAAATTTAGGAACCCGCTGTCAAATTTGACATTCCGTTAAACATTCTAAACTTTAATTGAGCTTTCTGCAACCCGCCAATGGTCTTTTATTGGTTTATCCTATCTAGATCCTTGTTTCTCTATGACGATATCTGGTAACGGTCGTCCTTCCCGTTTCAACTTTATTTTTTATTCATAAGTATGTTGAAAAACCTTTTGACATGTATTTATTAAATTATAAATAACATCCATATTACACATTTTAAAAAGATATAAAACTTAAGCAATACAAATTACCCAACGTTTTACCTCGTTTAAAACTTCCGAAACCGCAATGATGCCACTAAATGCAACTGTGCAGTTTTGCAGCTCCTCGTGCCATTATTTTCGTCTTCATTAAAAGCCGCGACTTGCGGATTAACACGAAATACTGCCGGTAAATTTATTTGCAGCTCGGCATTTGATATAAAGCTTGTCGTTTATTGGTCGCTTCAAGGTTACAACGCATATTACATGTGTTTGCTGCAAGCTGCTGTTAGATGGGCCTTCACTTCGTAGTGCGGCAACCACTGATTAACGTCGAAATACAAATATATTAAGGGAGATGAGACAGTATCGGGTGAACATTTCCATAGATGCCAGATTTCTGAGTCCAGAACCAGTCTAAATGTGAAATGTAACAATTAAATTAATGATACGATTAGTACTTTATTAGATTCGTTGAATTAATAATTAATATTTACAATCAAACATAAATTAATGAAATTACATTTCACTGAAATTAAAATGTTAGAGAAAGAGGTAAAATTTTCGGTTAAAAGAAACTATAGACATTTTGGGAATTAAAATTTCAATAATTTTATAGATAAACTAATCGTCAGATGCAGATCGTATGGTGATGAATCAGCCAATTTTCGAAATGAGGGAAGGATATCATCACGAATTAAAGCGTGTAAATGGGCTAAATTAATTAAAATCGTCTATAATGATTATGTAAACGGTCGCAATTTTACGACAGTTCATATTGTGAGAACCTTTGTTCGATGCTTTTTTTTATTGTGGTTTTTATTGCGGCCTAAGTGGTAATAATTGTAAATAATGGGCTCGTGGGCACGTGGGCATTGTTTCGGACAGAACGCGATAAGCGTTCGAAACGCTGTAAGACCTATATATTCGGGCGTGGCTCAATTAACTTCGGAAACATCGACTCCCCGGTTTGATGGTTTCGATATGTCATGTACATGCGCCTCCTTTTAAGGAAAGCTTATTATTAGTATAATAAGAGCATTTTTAAGCAGTTTTTATGTAATGTCTTAAATATTCCAGTATGAAATACTGTTCTTTAAAGTGTGGAAAAAGGCGGGTTACATAAAGAAATCGATCATCGTCCTTTTCTTTTCAAAGTTTAAACATAATTTTGGTTGTTAAATCAGACTTAATTTTACATTTTACTACCACGACAGCGTTGCCATAACTTCTTTTATTTCTGAATTTCTGCTTGATTTTAAGTGGGACATCCTATATGTATTTGCATATTTTAATTCGCTCTGTCATTTTGAGCTATATGTCATTTTATATATTTTTTTATTAGTAACCTGATAAAAATGGGATTTTTTTTTCTTCAAACTAAAAAAAATCTTGTAGAGGGTAACCTTTATTCTGTTCAAGAGTTCTTAAATTAGTTTGTTTTCTTTTTTAAAGTACCTAGTATAGTTAATTTTCAAATGTTTCTTTTTCTAGTCAAATTTCATGTATCTATAACTTTTTGGACGATGTACTTTTATCAGTAGGTATATTTAGCTTAATCTTGACGTTTCCTCCAGTTACCGATGGTATATTCTTTATGTACAGGGTGTTCCAGCGAGGACTGAACAGGGACCTATTTTCGACCTTCCTTGTATTTTGGAAAAATTCAAAATAGCCAATCGATGTATTTTTTCTTGTAGAATCCAAAAATGTCATCGAAAAAATATTTGAACCAGAAACAAAAGAGTTACGCTATGCATCAGGTGTTTTTTAAATGGAATGTATCGTTTTTTATACGATTTTTGGAAAGAGTGATTTTTTTTATGTCCGTTCTGATTAAAAGATTTGATTTTGCGATAGCTATTTATATTACATTTTAATGTTTTACAAACTAAAATTTTAGCTTCACCTGTTTAAAATATACGATAGGTTGGTATAGGTGATCAAGGTAAAATGACGTTTGAATGCTTTGTCAATAAAAATTGACATTATTTTAATTATTGTCGAAGTCTTCACCTAAAAAATATATATTTGACTCTGATCGAAATGAAATACTCTTTGGACGAGAGACTACAGATTGTTATGCTATTTTACAAGTGCCAAGAAAATGCAAGAGAAGCAAGAAGAAGATTTATTGCAAATTTTCATAGAAATATATCCATCAATACAATTCTAAGGATAAAAAACCTATTTGAGGAAAATAAAACTTTACATGATAGAAAAAGAAATTCAATAAAAAATAATTATTAAATAATAAAATAAAACTACTAATAACATAAGTTTTCAATGTGACCGCCGTTTTTCTCGAAACAACATCGATAACCCCTTTGTAGCCTTTCTAAACTTGCTGTTACAATATGATTTTCCTGGTTAAGGCGGTTTATTTCATCGACAATTTTTCCCATGATCTCTTGAATATTTTCGTTTCGTTGTCTGTATACGACGTTCTTCAAATGGCCCCAAAGAAATGTATCCAAAACTGAGAGGTCGGGGCTATTGGGCGGCCAAGCATATGTTCCATTTCGCCCTATCCATTCGTTATGGCGCCGATTTAAAAATTGAACCACATCATGCACGGCATGAGGAGGCGCCCCATCATGTTGCCAAATTAAATTCTGATATTCTGCCAATGGTAAGTCTTCCAAAAAATTTTCAATTTCGTTTTCTAAAAACTCATAATATCTGTGCCCATTTAAAGTCCCGTTAAAAAATATTGGTCCCAAAATTTTATTGTTTTTTAGAATAGAATAGAATAGAATTCCTCCCTTGACATTTAATAGTCTGGAACTTTTTTGGATTTTCAACGGCCCAGTGGTGACTATTATGTCTGTTGAATACTCCCGATGTTGTGAAAGTAGCTTCGTCGGTCCACACAATATTTTTGAATAAATCAAGGTCTTCGTTTTCTTGCCGAATTACCATTTGAGAAACAAATTGGAAGCGAAGTTCTTTTTGTGCCGGTGTTAGGTGCTGAAGTGGAAGGATACGAAAAGCCCTAAATTTATGAATTTTCAGAGTCCTGTGAACAGTCCCTCGGGTAACTCTTCTGCGCCTTACACCGCCACCGTACTGAACTTCCCGAACTACATCCGAAATAGATTTGGTTGGATTAACTTGAAAATAATTTATAATGGCCTGGTCTCGATTTCTTCTTCTTTGTATATTTCTTTTTCTATCATGTTAAGTTTTATTTTCCTCAAATAGGTTTTTTATCCTTAGAATTGTATTGATGGATATATTTCTATGAAAATTTGCAATAAATCTTCTTGTTGCTTCCCTTGCATTTTCTTGGCACTTGTAAAATAGCATAACAATCTGTAGTCTCTCGTCCAAAGAGTATTTCATTTCGATCAGAGTCAAATATATATTTTTTAGGTGAAGACTTCAACAATAATTAAAATAATGTCAATTTTTATTGACAAAGCATTCAAACGTCATTTTACCTTGATCACCTATACCAACCTATCGTATATTTTAAACAGGTGAAGCTAAAATTTTAGTTTGTAAAACATTAAAATGTAATATAAACAGCTATCGCAAAATCAAATCTTTTAATCAGAACGGACATAAAAAAAATCACTCTTTCCAAAAATCGTATAAAAAACGATACATTCCATTTAAAAAACACCTGATGCATAGCGTAACTCTTTTGTTTCTGGTTCAAATATTTTTTCGATGACATTTTTGGATTCTACAAGAAAAAATACATCGATTGGCTATTTTGAATTTTTCCAAAATACAAGGAAGGTCGAAAATAGGTCCCTGTTCAGTCCTCGCTGGAACACCCTGTACATCTGTTTTATTGGTGAAATAAAAGTATTATTATTATTATTAATGAATATATAAAAAATATCTTTATTATTCGATATTTTAACACACCTATTTGCATTGGATCCGATCAATAATTAACTAATTAATAAGTGCAAAACTCGTGCAGACCCTGAACGGTCCTTCCTGAAAAATGAGTCATTTTACCATTTACTGACTAAAAAAACCCGAACAAGAAAGAGAATCAGCAAATCTCACATTACGTCACGCCGAGTGCTTTATGGGCATCCATCTATGCCCATTTTTTGCATCATTATTATCGTACGCTAAATTTAGAAACTAATTTCCAAAATAATGACGTAAAACGCGCAAGGCCGGTACGCCCATGTCTGCGATCATTTCTCATATTTGTGTAATTGATATAATGGCTCATTCAAATGGCCGTATTGTATGTAAACGCCCTGTATGGACACGAGTCATTACGTTACGTTTTGCAATTATCATTACTACCACAACGGAGTTATGATTACGTTATGCTAATCGCTGATGACGGATTTTATATACGGGGCGAATTGAGATTTTATTAGCGTTAAGTCGCATACATTCGGTGGGTTCGGAATTTTCGTTTCTCTGGGCTCTGACTGTTTTACCATCTATCTACACAGTTTGTAGTAATTATATTGCTAAAGATCATTTCTTTATTCAGACATCACATCATATACGACTGGATCAGTCCCTACTTCCGTATTTTTTACCCCTTTCTTGTTTTTTAGGTGACTTCCCGAAATCCGAAAAAAATACCCCATTTCGAGAAATTCATAGCGACCTGCACTTTGAAACATCGGGGTTTCCAAAAAAGTGCCCATATCGGAGGCCACTGCCGGCTTATTTTAAGCCCCATCGAAATGTCGTTTCTATTAAAAGTACCACCAATTTATCCTGTACCATTGACGTATAATACCATTCTCCCCCGACTTACCGTTACCGAGCTGGAGCGCGTCGAAAGTCAAAAAATAAAAAGAGAAATGCGCGTACAGTAATAGCCTTGTACCTGAAGGATATTCAGATCTACGTGAACAGGAAGATTCAAAGGTTGGATAGTTGGTTTTGTTAAGCTCTAGGGACAGACCGCAAAGGCTAAATCCTCCGCTCAACTACTATTACGAGCGGACAGGAAGAGTGCGCCGGGAGGAGGTGTGGAGAATCACCTTTCAATGAAAGGGAAAATATATCATTCAAAATGTACAGGATGTCCCATTTTGGGTACTTTTGCGGGGTATCTTCGTTATTTTTATAGATAGAAAGTTCCGGTTTTCGCGACAGTGTGCTACTTTTTGTTTTTCAGATACAGGGCTAAATTAAAAATGTTGCATTTTCAGATAACTTATCAAAAATATAAAAACAGTTTTTGATATAACTTTTCCCGTAGAACTTAATTCCTCCTTCGGATTTAGTATACAGGGTGAGGTCAAAAAGTTATCGAACTCTATTTTATTTTTTAAATGGAACACCCTGTAAATTGATAAGCTATAAAATTTGTTTTTTTTACCTTTTCAAAAATATATAATAGTATGCACTTTTTCTCAGAAACATGCAAATAAATGACAATTTTCTGAAATTAAATGCATAATTTAATAGCAAGCCATGAATAACAATAATAAACAATTGAAAGTTACATATTGCTAACGAAGAATCGGATACCTCATTCGCAGATTTCGAAAGGCTAAATGAATTGCCTCTGGAAGTTCCGCTATGCCGTCATATCGTGTTTTATACAGGGTGTCCCGAATTGCAGTGTTCAAACTTTAACAGCGCATTCTGCATTCAAAATAAGCCCTAATTTTCTATATAAACATATATCGGCAAATGCTTCGTTTTCGAAATACAGGGTGTTAAAGTTTTAAGAAAAAAATTGTTTTTTAGTCATAACTTTTTTAGTACTTGAGATATTGTTATTAAATTTGGTAAACAGCATTTGAGTAACAAAAGGCATTTTTTGATTTGAAATATTTTTTAATTCTTTATCAGTGGCGTCGGTACAGGATTTTTTATTGAATATTCTTGAAGAAAAAATGGTACGCTACTGCTTTTTCTGAAAACAAAAATCATTCCTAAAATCCCCACTCAGTTTGGAGCAAATTTGATCCCTTGCCTTTTTTTTGTGCGATGCAAGGATTTCGAGTTAAAAACTAAAAACTATTTTTATGTATGGCGTAGTTAAAATTTCCATTATTGTTAATTATTTCAGTGGCAAAACCTTTAACATCTTGGTATGCCATGATTGCATTTTTGTGACAATTAAACAATTGCTAATTTCGTCTTTAAAGTATGACATTTGAGTTTTTAGAGTAAATAAATGTCAGGTACATTACAGTTTATACAAAAAGGTAATTATCAGTCTAACTAGTGATTTCAAAATGGTGTTATTCAGTAACTTTGAGTATGCTGATATTCATTTCGTTTATGGTTTCTGTAATGGAAATGCAAATGCAGCAGTACGGGAATACCAACGAAGATTTCTAAATAGAAGATTACCTTGCAAACAAGTATTCATTAAAACGCATTTAATGTTTAGGAATTTTGGACTCAAAAAGAATCCGAGAAACGAAGGTAGGAGAAATGAACAATATCGAAACGTAATTTTAAATAAGTGTGACAACGATAGGACATTAAGCCTACGAAGAGCAGCTCATAATTTACAAGGCGACGCAGTTTTTGTTTCTAAAAATAAGGTTTATCGCGTTTTGAGGAAAGATCACAGGAAGCCATTTCAGATGCAGCCAGTTCAAAACTTACAATCTGGTGATGCCGAAAAAGGTGTCAGTTTTTGCAATTGGTTTTTGCGCCAAATAGAGGAAGACGAGAACTTCTCAAAAAAAATTTTATGGACTGATGAAGCCACATTTACCCGAAGCGGCTCAGTAAATTTCCATAATTTACGAATCTGGAGCCATGACAATCCACGTGTTGTACGAACTAGAGCATTTCAGCAAGAATTTTCTGTTAATGTTTGGTGTGGTGTAATAAATGAAATTTTTTGCGGGCCCCATATTCTACCACCACGCCTAGATGGTCAGTTATTTAATGATTTTCTGCAAAATGAGTTATTTCAATATCTAGAAAATATTCCTCTAAATCTTAGAAACGAATTCTGGATTCAAATGGACGGGGCTCCCGCGCATTTTGCACTTGTAAATCGCGAGTGGTTAAATAATAATTATCCAGAACGGTGGACTGGACGATTAGGAGCTACAGCCTGGCCACCACGTTCCTCTGACCTCACACCTGTCGACTTCTTTGTGTGGGGTTACTTGAAAAATTTAGTTTATTCCAGACCAGTTCATACAACAGAAGAACTGATTCTAAGGATCGAGCAAGCCTGTGAAACTTTGCGAGCCAATACGAATTTTATACGCCATGCCACTGACACAGTTAAGATCAGATGCCGAAAATGTGTCGAAGTTAGAGGAGCTCATTTTGAGCAATTATTGTGAATTTTAAGGCCCACATTAATCCTTAATGATATTTAAAGTGCTCTATAAATTTTTTTCACGATCTAAGTTAATAAAAGTTATGAATTCTGGGTTTTGTAAAATTAATTACGAACTTAGTTAATAAAGAGTAGTTTCTGTAAAATGAAGTATCATCTTCAAAATTGAATTAATTCTAATTACCGTTTTACAAAATGAATCGACGATTTTAGAATTATAAACTCATCTGTCATACTTTAAAGACGAACCTAGCAATTGTTCAATTATCACAAAAATGCAATCATGGCATACCAAGAGTCGACAATGAAGGAATGATGGTAAGTACCAAGGACATTAGATTTTAATAGGTTGCCTGCTAACTTCTGCGGTGTCACCCTGATAACCCAAAATTTTAGAAACCTTACATACGTTGTTCAGAAATTATGAACTCACCCGAATGCATGAAATAAATATCGGAAACCAAATAATTTTAAAAACTTGCTGTTACAATCCCACCTTAAAGGTTTTGCTACTGAAATTAAAAATAATGGAAATTTTAACTATGCCATACATAAAAATGGTTTTTAGTTTTTTACTCGAAATCCTTTCACCGCACGAAAAAAAGACAAGGGATCAAATTTGCTCCAAACTGAGTGGGGATTTTAGGAATGATTTTTGTTTTCAGAAAAAGCAGTAGGTACCATTTTTTCTTCAAGAATATTCAATAAAAAATCCCGTACGGACGCCACTGATGAAAAATTAAAAAATATTTCAAATCAAAAAATGTCTTTTGTTATTCCAAGGTTGTTTACCAAATTTAATAACAATATCTCAAGTAATAAAAAAGTTATGACTAAAAAACAATTTTTTTCTTAAAACTTTAACACCCTGTATTTCGAAAACGAAGCATTTGCTGATATATGTTTATATAGAAAGTTAGGGCTTATTTTGAATGCAGAATGCGCTGTTAAAGTTTGGACATTGCAATTCGGGACACCCTGTATACTTCATTTTGTATATAGCCCCATAAAAAAAATCTAAAATTAAGCGATCTGGAAATCGTGGAGGCCATCTAACAGGTCCGTTGGTACCTATCTATCTTTGAGGAAAGTTATTCTGAAGAACCACCTTTGCTGTAGGTAAACAGCATTATACTGGGCTAATAGAATATTTTCGAGTAGTTCTGGAATAACTTCCTTTAAACTATGTCTGCCCAAAATAAAACATGACACACTAACGCCAAAGCGTCCTTTCAAATATTAAATGCTGATTTTCACAATGTCAGTTCCTGGTATTGTGACGATTAAAAATTCCTCCTGCACTTAAAAAAAAACATTCGTCTGACCAGATAACAGGTCTGCCAAATAAATCGTTAGCATTGTTGCAATATCACTGAAAACGGTTGCCCTCTTTCTGGACATCTAACAGGCAAAAACTTATAATGATATTACAGATTTTCATCATTTTCTTCAGAATTTTCATTACTCTGTATAAAACATACCAGCATATTATATTTTTCATAATTTTCATACATACATTTCGTAACAGAAATTGATAAGTATCAATTAAATAAAAACACCAAAAGAACGTTTATAAACGGCTCTATAAACCAAAAGCTGATCCAAAAACCGATGAGAGAGACAAATATTTGTTGTCATAAACAATAGCCATAGCCTACTATTAAATTATCCATTTAATTTCAGAAAATTATCATTTATTCGCGTATTTCTAAGAAAAAGTGCATTCTATTATATATTTTTGGAAAGGTAAAAAAAAGACAAATTTTATAGTCTATAAATATACAGGGTGTTCTATTTATAAAACTAAAGTAGGGTCCGATAACTTTTTGACCTGACCCTGTATATTAATTCCGAAGACGGAATTGGGTTCTACGGAAAGTTATATATAAAACAGTTTTCACATTTTATTTATTTATTTATTTTTTATTTACTTTAAATGCCTAACAGGTTTTAAAAAGAACCCAATTGCAAGGCATGAAGTACACAATTTTTACATTTTACAGACAATAGTAAAAAAAAATAAGTAATAATACCCTATGAACTAAGATAATCTATGTATATTTTATTAACACGATAACAATATATATTTAATTATTAAACATTTAACACGACAACAATATGTGTTTATTTGTTAAAATATGAACAGGTATTTAACTATAAACAATTTCTCAGAAAAAATGAAATAAGTTCATGACAAGATGTGGCTATTTAGTCCGGTAAAATTTTAGGAAGTGCTGTTAAATAATAATAATAATAATAACGATGTTTAACAATAAAAAATTTCATCAATAAAACTGCATACCCTTTCATAGCACATTATCCATCAAATCACTTATTTTTTCAATCCAAAAAAAACCGTTCGTCTAACAAAAAAAAGTCAAGAGGTTCTTTTTGTTAGCAACTAATAAGTGCACACAGGACAAGTTACGAAAATGATTTTTATTTTGACAAAAAGCAGTGGCGTGCCATTTTTTAATAAAATAAAATAATATACAGTTTGGTCAATATCAACAATCAGAAACTCCCGCCACGACACATAAACACCAACAACATAAAACCAAAATTCAAAAAAAGGTAGATGATAAATTATTTTCATTAAACACAAAGTGATAGAGAAATTTATCCCCTTTTAAAATATGTAAAAATGAATATACCATTACATTTGTTTTTTTTGAGCAAAAAACCACCGACCAAACAAGAGATAAAAAAAAAGTTTTGATCTACACAATAATTCACGGATTAACGCCATCTTAGCGGAACAAGCTTTGCATTGACAACACAAGTCAAAAATTCAAAACCAAATAAGCGTTTTGTCTCAGCCAAATTAATGAAATTATTTTAAAACCTAGCACACTCTTTCATATGAGGAATAACATACTTTAAATTCAAGTTTGCTAAATTACCGACCTATTACGTGCCTTCCAACCCTATATAAGATCATCATAGACAGTTACCAGGGAGACAACATCTAGCACACAAAAACATTTGTTTGAAAAAACAAGGATTGAGCAGCTCATTATAGACAGTGTCATCATGGAACAAACCAGGAAAAACTATAGAAACCTTCATACTGGTTACATAGATTATTAAAAAGCCTTTGATTCGATACCCACAACAAAACATTTTAGACAAAAAGTGTAGGGAAATGGTCACTAAATATGAAAATGATATCATCGATATATTTTCATTAGGCAAAATTCTATAAAAACCCCATTTTTCTACTTGGTGTTGGTTGTTACGCCCTCTAGCGGACGTTTGACAAACTCGAAAATAATTTTCAGCAATTTCTCTTGGCGACCTTTTATTACGATTTTTTTTCTCAAATCTATACGACCAATATCTTATGAGATATGGCCGCTCGCTACCCTTAACTGATCACCCTGTATATTGTAATGTTTAAATTCATCTTTGAATTGTACTTAAATGAGAAATTAAAAATCATAATGTTAAGAAAACATTTTATTTCATAAGAAATATGTCAAAATAACAATAATAAAGGGACATATGAACAACATAAAGAAAACACACTTTCTAAAACTTAAAATAATGCTTACTTTAACTTAAAAGAAACTTTACACAAACAAAATACTATTATTCCCTAGCAACAAAGTCTTTCGGCCATAGAATTGTCACTATCTTCACTATACTGGTCTTCGGAATCTTGGCATCGGTCGCACTTATAAAAGGGATCTTTACTTGCATTATTGCAAGGGCCGCACATCCATTTTTGACATTGGACACATTTAATCGACTCAAGCCTTCCTCTAAATCCCACATTTTGCATTTGAGTTGCTATTTTTTTGCCTTTCACTCTTCTCTCTTGGGCGCACTTTGGTCTTAACTTTCTTTTTGTTTTGCGTGACTACTCCGACAGTTCCGGGAATTGTCTCTGTCGCATTTTGCAAATGAGAGATAAAAGGGTCATTCTTTTCTGCGGAGTCAATTTCGCCTGCTTTATTCAAAGCTAAATTTTTGCCCCGTTTTTTCTTTTAATTTTGTCTACCAGTTCCTCGATGTTCTTTCAAAAGATCCACCAAGGATTCATCTAGAGCTCTGCCTATAGCTGTGCTATCTTCCTCTGCTAATCTACCTGGAATCCATTTTAGCACTTCGTTTGGATTGGGTGGGTCAAGCCCTGTAGCTCTAAACCCCGATATTAGATTTTGTCCTACCGATTTGGAAATGGCATTCCATAATCTAGAAAGTAAGAGGGGAAACTGCTCTTTTGGAAGATTGCCCGGATATCGGCTTTCTTTTCTCCAGTCGTCAAGAACACTTTTTCATTGGACCAAATACAGCAACAATACTGGCACCTACAACAATAGCAGTAGCTTCAGGTTTGCGAGTCTCTTTGATAATTTTTTGGTTATGGTAGAAATTATTGCCTTGATACTGTTAAACAGTTCAATTAATAGAATAAATTACTTTGTTGTTAACAGAAAATAAATATTATAACATTCGGCCGGAGCGCGGAGCAATATGCCAGACGCATTTTTAAATTTTTCGCTTTTTAATATCAGATCCTTGTGTGCGAAATTTGATTTGTTTTCAGGGATGGTGACTGGGAGTTCGTTTGATGTTATTGGCCTCTCTAAAACATGGCTAAGTCCTGGTATTCCTGACAGCGGTTTAAAAATTACTGATTTTAATATTGTTAGGAAGGATCGATGTGGGAGAGGTGGTGGCGTGGCATTTTTTGTAAAAAACTCAATTAAGTATACTCTCTTAGAAATTGGTGAAATAGATAGTCCAATGGAACAAATCTGGATTTCTTTGAGGTTAAAAGGTAAAAAAATCTGCATGGGTTCACTATATAGGCCGCCTAATGCACATTTCAATCTATGCCTCGATCATTTGGAAAATGCAATAGTAAGTGTCTTGCCAGAACATGATTTCGTGTTTTTTGGGGGGGATTTCAATATAGATTTTTTAAACAGGTCTCACTATAATTTTATTTCGTTTAATAATCTGCTTAATAAATATGGTTTAAGTCAGTTTATCAAGAAGCCTACACGATACCTCTAGTACACTCATAGATATATTAATATCTTCAAATTATAATGTTATTCGCGATGTCTCTTTTCTTAATATGGAGGACATTTCTGATCACAACCTGGTAAGTTTTGATATAGATATTTCTAAAAGTGAGTTAAGACCCTTTTATCGTACTTACAGGGATTTCAATAATTTTGAATCATTTTCTGTTTGACCTATACACGGTGGTGCAACCAAGATGGGGTGGACGATTGTGGGCAAACGGAGAGGAATTTGAAAAAAAAATTGGGATATGATTAATAGTCAAGAACGCTATGTTTTAAAATTATACCCATTATACAGGGTGATCTGAAAAGTTGGTGGTGAACCAAACTTGTGTTTTTTTAAATGGGATACCCGGTATATTATTATTTTAGTTGATTCTCCTATTCGTTGCGATCATTTTGATATAAGGTTAGTTGGGTCTAAAATTTATACCAAGGGAATGGGACGAGGTTAAAGTGGAAAAAAGGGTTATACTCCGGCCATTTTTTGAAAACAATTGAAGCAGTTATGGAAAAACCAAATATTCTATAAAATGTATTGTATCTAGGACTACAATAATCGCTTGTAAGTCGTTCAAAATTATTCACTGTTATACAGGGTGGTCAAGTTTTGCAAATTTACCTTGGATTGAATTTTTTTAAATGGAACACCCTGTATATTTTACTTTCATGTTAAAGATAACATTACTAGCTTTCAGAAAATACCATATTTGATAACTTTCTGACCAACAGTTTTTCAGTAAATTAGCTGTGAAATCAAAATTTCTTCATTTTAACACGAATTACTCTGAATTCACGTTGTTAAAATTGACAATTTAATATTAGGAGGCCATGATATCATCATAAATTGAACAAAAGATTGACAGTCCTGTCAAAACAGCAAAGTGTCAGAATATTGTCATCAGTAAATAAATAAATATTGTTCTTTGATGATGCGATGCCGAAATAAAAACAAGATAGAAGCTTTTGCAAGTTTATCATAGAGATTTCAAGAAACAGGAAATGCTGCTTTCAAAAAAACGTAAAGTAATTAATAAACCAGTTACCAATGAAGATAATGCTTTGACAGTCTTAATAACAGATCTTTTTTTACAAAAAAAATAAATTTAATATAAATCAACAAAAACAATGTAATTAAAACTTATAAAAGAAGTTCAACTAAACTACCGTTTTGCTGAAGGCACATTTCGAGTCTATCCATAAATGAAAGTTTCACTTTTCTCAAAGTCAGGTCTGAAATGTTCCGAAAACTGCTTATTATTCTCAACTTCATATCTTCCACTGTGGTTGGAACCTCTTTATAAACTTCTTCTTTAACATGTCCCCATAAAAAGAAATCTAGTGGCGTTAAATCGGGTGACCTCGCAGGCCACTTAACTGGTCCACCTCGCCCAATCCAATGCTCTCCTTTCCAATTATTGAGAAAATGTCTTATATGTCTATGGTAATGCGGGGGTGCTCCATCATGTTGGAACCATAAGGAAATTCTTAACATTAAAGGTAAGTCGTCGAGCAATACGGGCAACTCATTTCTCAAAAAATTTAAATAGACTTCTCCCGTTAAATGCTCTTCAAAGAAATATGGTCCTATAACATGAGAGTCAATTATACCTCCCCAAACATTAATTGACCATTTATTTTGATGGTCCACCTGACGAATCCAATGTGGATTTTCGGTTGAATAATAGTGCATATTAAGTTTGTTAACCAAGCAGTTGCTTTTAAAAGTTGCTTCATCTGAAAGCAGCACCCTATCTACAAAACCTGGATTATCACAAATTGTATTTAAAAACCAAATTGAAAACTCTTGTCGTTGGACGTAATCGCGATCATACAGTTCTTGGTGTAATTCAATGTGGTAGGCATGATATTTATGTTTTTTCAGAATCCGTTTAATACTAGTGCGTTCAATATCAGTAGCTCTCTCAATTTCCCTGGTACTTGTGTGTGGATTTTCTTGCACTGTTAATAACACTGTCAAAGCATTATCTTCATTGGTAACTGGTTTATTAATTACTTACTTACTTCTCTCTAATAAACTTGCAAAAGCTTCAGGTCTTGGTTTTTTTTCGGCATCGGGATATCGTACCGCATAAACCCTGCTTGCTAGTAAAGGGTTTTTTTGACACTCGCCCAACATAAAAGTCATGTTTATCAACTCTGGAGTACTCAAACTCATTGTTACTTAACAATTTCTCGGCTTATCGTCAAAAAATAATGGTAATTGATGCCAATTCTCTGACACTTTGCGGTTTTGACAAGAATGTCAATCTTTCTTTTCATTTATGATTATATCATGGCCTCCTTATATTATAGGTAGTCAATTTAAGCAACGTAAATAATACCGTTTCTGTTAGAATGAGTAAATTTTGGTTTCACGGTTAATTTACTAAAAAACTGTTGGTTAGAAAGATATCAAATAGGGTATTTTCTGAAAGCTGGCGATGTTATCTTTAATATGACAGTAAAATATATGGGGTGTTCCATTTAAAAAAATTCAATCCAAGGTAAATTTGCAAAACTTGACCACCCTGTATAACAGTGAATAATTTCGAACGAATTACAAGCGATTATTGTAATCCTAGATACAATACATTTTATAGAATATTTGGTTTTTCCATACCTGCTTCAATTGTTTTCAAAAAATGGCCGGAGTATAACCCTTTATTCCAATTTAACCTCGTCCCATTCCCTTGGTATACATTTTAGACCCAACAAACCTCATATCAAAATGATCGTAACCAATAGGAGAATCAACTAAAATAATAATATACCGGGTGTCCCATTTAAAAAAACACAAGTTTGGTTCACCACGAACTTTTCAGACCACCATGTATAATGGGTATAATTTTAAAACACAGCGTTCTTGACTATCAATCATATCCCAAAAATGTTTTTTCAAATTCCTCTCCATTTGCCCACAATCGTCCACCCCATCTTGGTTGCACCACTCTGTATAATATCAACTGGAACTATATATTTTCAATAAATGATATTAATACTATAATAACTTATTTTTCTAATAATGTCACAAATGTTTTTGACAGACACTCGCCCTTTAAAACCAGGAAAATTACGAAACCACCGGCCCCGTGGCTAATTTCAAACTTGAAACTTATGATGAAACTCCGGGATAAAGCATTTTCTAAGTACAAAAAATCAAATGGCGCATAAATATTGAAATCAGTTATTGAGTTAGAGTCGAAAAAAGGGCCTACCTTCAGTATACATTTAAAAGAGACCCCAAGAGCTTTTGGCGTACGATTCAATACTTAAACTTAAATTCATGCAAACGTAACAATTTAATTAACTTCGAAAATGGTTCAGCTGACGATTTTAATATTTTTTTTACTAACTCCATACCACAAGTCGTTGGTCATAACCAGGAATTTCTAACTAATCATTATATAGCTCAAAGATTTGGTTGTTACAAAGATTTTCAGTTTACACAAATTTCTGAAGAATGTGTAGAAAAAATTAGTCACAAAATAAAAACAAATGCTGTAGGTAGTGATGATATCAATTTAAAAATGCTTCTTTACATAACTCCCTATTTAACTCCGCATATTACATTTATTATTAACAAATGTCTTCGCCAAGGACATTTTCCTAAGGAATGGAAATCTGCCATTGTGGTTCCTGTGCCTAAGAAAGCTAATGCCTCTGATCTGTCCCACTATCGTCCAATCAGTATATTGCCAACCCTTTCCAAAATTTTAGAAAGGGTTATGACGTCTCAAATAAGTTCCTTTGTGCATCTAAATAATATACTTCCTTCAACGCAGTCTGGTTTCCGTAGCCACCATAGCACAACCACCGCTTTATTAAATATCACTGACGATATCTGCACTGCTTGCGATAAAAATCTTTGTACTTGTTTAATTTTGTTAGATTATAGCAAAGCCTTTGATACCATTGATCATAAAGTACTTGAGACTAAACTTAAATATTTTGGCTTCGGCAATTCTTCCTTAAATCTTATTAAAGATTACTTTCATGATCGTAGGCAAAAAGTTATAGTAAATAATACGTTTTCCGATTCTATTGTAATTAATAGGGGTGTGGCGCAAGGAAGTATCCTGGGTCCTTTTTTTTGCTTATATACTTTTTTAAATTCTTAAAACACTGCCACTCTCACCAGTACGCAGACGACACGCAGGTATACTTTTCTTTTTCATCTGCGGAAGCTGATAATGCTGCTATTAAAATTAATTCTGACCTAGAACAAATACTCGCAGTCTCGAGATCTCATGAGTTAATACTTAACGAGGTTAAGACCCAAATGATAGTTTTTGGTAGGGACAGAGACAGGGTACTTACAAACCCACTTTTTAAAATTTTAATTAATAACGTAGATTTAGTTGGCACCGATACTGTAAAGAACCTGGGACTTTCTTTTGACTCCGACTTACGTTTTGCCTCTCACGTTACATCTCTTATACAAAAAACCTTTGGTAAGATTGTTATATATGCATGGGGATATTTTTGATAGGAATGCGAGACTGAGACTGACAGATTCTCTTATTTTATTCCATTTAACCTATTGTGATATAGTATACCAGAAACTTCAGAATGCATGTCTTAAATTTACTTTTGCTTTGCGCAAATACGATCATGTTACCCCCTCCCTTGGTGAATCAAGATGGCTCACATTCAAGGAAAGGTTTCAGGTTCATTTAGGATTACTTGTTTATAAAATTCGCCAACACCAAATCCCTACATATCTCTTTAATAAATTAATCAGAGGCTCTGATATTCACGATCTACACACCCGTCATCGTGAACTTTATAATACTCCCAGACATTCCAGATGTTCCAGCGCTCTTTTAGTTACAGTGCTGTTATGCTGTACAATAGTCTGCCAAAAGACGTTAGACGGGCTCCTAATGCCTTCGCATTTAAAAAACGGTTTAAGAAATGGCTTTTAGACAATCGTATTAGAATATTGTGATCTTTTCTTTTCTTTTTGTTTTATTTTATTTTTTTGTTCCTCCCTGCGTTCACAAGGATCTAACTTAAACAGTTTATTGTTATTATGTATATATGTGTATTTGTTTCTGTATATGTATAAATTAAATAAATTGACATTGTAATACACACTTGAACTTATGTATAATTAATATTTTTTTGTGAATTACTATTTAAAATTAATAATGTACTAATTTTTATTAAATTTAGCTTTTTAGTGACTTAGTTAGGGTGGTTGTATTAGAGCAGCTTTAGTTGGATACCGCCACCCACATCGGATTTCTATTTTTGTAATTTACTTATATATATATATTGTTCCAGGAAGGGAGTCCAGCTTCTGTCCAATTTTCATATAAAAGGCAACAAATTACTGTTGGCATTTCCACACACCATTATACTAATTGATGTTCGAGAGTGATTTTGAACTCTCTTGGTATTTCTAGGAACGACGACCTTTTTGCTTCAGGATCGCCGTTATATTTGTTTCGTCGTAGTTGTAAAGATTGAAATTGGCTGTATCATTTAATGCATTGGTAATATTATCGAAAAAGTTTAAAATATCTTCATGACCTACGGAAGCTTTTGATCTTTTGATATTGGAAGCAAGACGAACTGAGAGCTGGTTTCTCTGGGTGAATGAATTGAGGAAATCTTCTCTAGGAATATTGTTTTGAAAAGTGTAACTGTTTTTCCCTGTTTCTGAAGATAGTATGAGATAACGGTCCGTACATCCAACCGGGTTAGAGGAAACCCCCAATCAGCTACAATACCCAATGTCTCTGCAATAGTCGCCTCTTGGACACTCTTGGATGGCCAACTGGTCCTGAATTCCTTCCAAGAAACTTCCTTACTAATGTTGTACGAGATATTTTGTAGGTTTTGGATGCCAGTTTTTTTTGACATACCAGCTTGAACGGCCGCCAAAGCATTTTCCAAGTCCTTATCCTTGAAGTTACTATAGGGTTTGGAGTCAGGAGTCCTTTTGTAGTTTCGCATCATTTTCAGTTCTTAGTTATCTGAAACAAAGGAGAAAAACCTGTAAAAAAAGGAAAAAATAAAACAAAGAACAAAAAATATATAAATAAACAAAACAATATCGTTGGTGTCCAAGTTACCCCGGAGTGACCAAGTAACCCCGGTTTACGGTACTCAAAAGGGGACACCCTGTACTAGGGAAATCTAATAAATTTGACCTTAAAGATGCGATAAATTTATGCTGCAGTATATAAATGAAGCGTTTATTACAATGCATGAAAAATGTATGTTTTTTAGTATGCATGCAATTACGCAAAAATATGCATTTCAAAATTCAATATACTTTAGAAGTCTTATAATTTACAGCGAAATTATTAATAGCTAACCATTAATTTAATTAAATATAATAGGTATTTTTGGCGCAAAAGTTTCCTTACGTTACATATTTTAACTGCACTAAGCTTCAATTGAGTAATTTCAATGAAAACAAAGCAACATTGTTGCGAACATTCCCGGCGTATTTTCGAAAACACAGGAAACTCAGTTACGGAATGACTCAATGTGTTAATTTGGACCGTATCTATTTCTAATTCGAATTTAATGTTTTTCGCAAACGGGATTACCGCATCTTAACTCTTTCATTAAGGTACCGTCGAGCTAAATTTAAATGTTCAGTTCTGACACACCGGTTTAGCATTGAATGACAACTGAATCAATGCACCTACTTGATTTACGTTTTGTTTCGAAAAAAATCAACGTCTAGGCGGTTTCATTTCAATTACCTACCGAGTGTCCCTCGTTAAGCTTTGGTGTTTTTTTTATAAGAATACTTTTTATATGCAACCGGGAACCTTTGTTTCACTGAACTAACAAAACAACTAGTTAATTAAATACGAGCCCTATCTTATTGGAGTTGGCCCAGCTAACAAAACTGTGGTTTTTAAAGAAATTTGCCATATTAAATAAATACTAATTATTTTTTTTGTAACAAAGGAAAAAATATCTTAGAAATTCAAAAAACTGTCGATTAAAAAAATCAGCGAGACCAAATAACAGCAAAGTCCCCTGCATTACATCGCCTTTTCGACTGATTACTGCTTCGATACGTCTTGACCTAATACCAGTCAATGTTTGGCAATCATTTTATGTAAAACTGTTCTAGATTTCTTGGAGACGGGTTGGTAATTCTGGAATGGTTCTTGTGGGATTTGATCGAAGCTTTTCCTTCATGATATGCCACAAAGATTCAATCGGCGACAGGTGTGGGAAACCGGACGTCCATCTTAAAAGTGAAATATTGTTTTCTAACATCCAATCTTTTACTTTTTTAGCCGTATGACAAACGGCACCATCTTGTTAACAAACGGCCGCGAAGTTTTTAAGAAAAACTGATTTTTCGTAAAAGTCAATCACTTTTTCTTTCTTATAAAAAAAAAGTAGGCATCTGGTCAGAAAACTAATTAGGGCATCGGAAAGTACTTGAAAAACTACACAAAACAGGCTATTTAGGAAGGGTCCTGGATTATATACAGGGCGTACAGGGTGTCCGGATTTGGTTGCAAAAGCAGAGTATCTCGCTTATTTTTAAAGATAGAACCTTGCGGTTTTCACGAACCTAAGCTAATTTTTTATGAAACTCATGAAGCCGTAAACAAAATTTTCATAGCCTTCTTCGTTTATGAGATACAGGGCGAAATATAAAATTTTGCATTTTGGGACCCCCCTCGTGTCTCGGTTATCCTTTAACTTAACGCAAAGGGAAAAATTGCTGCTTATGCAGTTTTTTACGCTGGATCCAGTGGCGTAGTCATATTTTTTATTTGAGTTGTTATTTTTTAGATATGACGCAAAGTTGTGTTTTTTTTAATGGGACACCCTGTGATTTGATTGATTTGTCCTTTTAAAAGCTTCTCAAAAATGTATAATAGTATGAGTCTATTTTAATAAACAACAACAAAAATCCTAATTTTTATAATTATCATCCCAAATTTTGCAGTTACCCATGCAAAACAATGCTGCCTTTTATTTAAAGTCGTTAACAATATCTACATCCTAACAATAAATCAAAATAAATATGTAACAAAATCTATTTATCAAAATATGTATTGATAGTTTCGCACCAAAAAAGTACCACCTACCTAGATGTATGTAACACAAGAACAAAACAGTAATAAATTATTATGTAACAAGCCTTTCAGCAAAAATCAACTGTCATAAGAACTACATTAACCAAGGAAATCAAAAGAACTGTTCAAACTGATTTTCATTTTGTTCTATGCATGCTTCGCACAATTTTCGTATTCGTTTTAGGGAATTAAGCAAAATAACGGGATGATTTTGTAAATAGCGAAAATTTTCTCTTATTGCATTTCCTAAATCTTGGACATTATCATAGTGGTCTTTGTAAATTCTATTTAAAATCTGGGGACCTAGGAGGCCATCTTATAGGTCCATTTGTTCCGATCCATTGATTGGTAAAATTATTGACCAGAAATAATCTCGTCATTCCAGAATTGTGTGCAGGAGCACCGTCCTGTTGAAAATAAATTTCGTTAATTTGCGCTAGAGGAACATCGTCAATAATTCAGGTATAGCTGCCTCTAAAATTTCTATATAGCGATTGGCTGTTAGATTTCCCTCAAATATATAAAATTTTATATGTGTTCCTAATATGAAGCAGGACACATTTAGACCAAACCTGCCCTGCTGTCTTCTGGGAAATATTTGGTGTTGATTTTCCTGGGACCAGAATCTACTATTGTGCCTATTGAGTATACCAGAATTACTGAAATGTGCTTCGTCTGACCATATAACCTTCCTTTCAAAATCTCTAACCATATCGCATCTTTCTCGAAACCAATTGCAGAAGACTACCCGACGCTCTGCATCCCCTGGCTGTAAGTGCTGCACGAGCCTAAATTTGTATGGGTGGTATTTGTGCTTTTTTAGAATTTCTTGAACTCTAGTTTTTGGAATCCCTATGCTCTTTTCACTGGCCCTACAAGAGTTTGTAGGGTAAGCTTCTGCATCAGCCAAAACCGTAATTTCCTCAGCCTCCCGATTTTCTTTATTATATGTTTCGTACGTGGTTTGATAAATGATTAAGTAAATTCTTTTTTATCCGATAAAAAGTGGATATATTAGGATGCCTACTTTCTGGATATCTAAATAAAAATGAAGCAATAGTATTTCAACATACCTAAAAATTAACTATTTACCTGTTAAAATGCATCTCAGAAGCCGCTTCAACATTTTGATTACTTAATATAAAACAAGCTAACATATCGTACTTTTCATAATGTTCGAAAGTTTGGTTTTCTTCCATAATAATACAAATATATTTTTACACAATAAATAAATACAAAAAACTAGCGCTTTATTTTATATACGCGTATAAAATTGGGAAATGTCATTTGCTTCCAAGAAAACAAAAGAAAATGGCATCGTTTTGCATGGCCTACTGCAAAATTTGGGATGATAATTATAAAAATTAGGATTTTCACCAAAATTCCCAAAAAAGGGTAAATTTTTTAACGTTATCCTGTTTTACAAGAAAACTAATACATCTAAGCCTGTAGTGTATTTTTTTTACGAAACAAGATATTTTTAGGTAGACGGTGACCCAATTCTGAGTTTATAACTTTAACGGTTAAAGTACTGTAATTTTTTAAAGTTAATAATTTAAATTCCAAATTTAACCTCATTTTGCCGGTTACTGCGAATTGTAATCAAAATTGTTTCTAGATCTGCAAATGGAGCATTTATTTGGCTACAAAAATTTTTAATAACATTTCCTTCTAAATACTCAGCAAGTGGTTGAAAATTCGATCTAAAGAAAAAAAGGCCTTAGTCTAGGATGATAATAAAATTTACAGAGATATTCGACATGCCAGTTGTGATAGATCTCACGGCTGAGTTTTGGTTTGTGTAAAGCAAATATTTCTCTGATATTTTTCATCGCTTCGATTTAAGTTTGTGCATTTACGCCTTAAAGAGTCGTTTTCACGATTTGTATTTTAAACTTACGTATTTAATAATATATGTTCATTTTCATTGTGTTCAGAGAATTCTCTTGTGAGAAGAAAACGGTGTTTTTCAATGCGAATTTGCCTGAGTTATTGACAAATCGAAGAAAATATAACCGTGGTCCAACGCATCTGCCCAGGCGGCTTCTGTGTAGTGACCACCATTTCCGTTTTATAATGTAAGTGTTTGGTTATTATTTTTCTTAAACAAAAATCGAAGTTTTGCAATTAGTAACATCCTAGTATCATATTTTAGATATATTTGATAACGATGTTGTATTTTAACAATATGATGATTATTTATTGGGTTTTGAACCGTTTTTATTTGATTTATAGGTGTAAATATGAATAAGTTCTTTCGAA
This sequence comes from Kuschelorhynchus macadamiae, assembly GCA_030620095.1. Classification (NCBI taxonomy): domain Eukaryota; kingdom Metazoa; phylum Arthropoda; class Insecta; order Coleoptera; family Curculionidae; genus Kuschelorhynchus; species Kuschelorhynchus macadamiae. Next base: position 147,960 of record JAUTXW010001186.1, on the reverse strand, counting down.
GAAGTTATCAACTTTTGAAATTCTCATTTTCGTTACTGATTCAGTCAATATTTGAACTGTGCTATTCAATTTTGTATACTCATTACCGGAATGGGTAGATTTTCTAGCTTTTTGATATTTTTATTTTCAATTTTGTATCTAATAGCTACATTTTTTTAAATGAGATTTTTAAAGATAAATGTATAGCATATATATATATTTGACAAAACGAACTTAAGGTAATATCTAGTGCTTCAAAGAAAAATGGCTACACAAATCGCACCATAGAGAAAGCTATTAATGCATAGGTTTCCCGAACAACGAACAACAAAAAATATGAGCCGGGAAAACAACGAGTAGTCTTATCCATTCTATTAGTCCATATGTAACAGGCACAACGGACAGAATCGGAAGAATTCTGAGGAAACACAACATACAAACAATACACAAGCCACAAACAACTATAGGTAAACTACTCGGAAACCCAAAAGATAAAATCAAACTGGAAAACCACGGAGTGTACAGTATTCCGTGCCAGGACTGTGAAAAGTTGTACGTAGGGCAAACTAACAAGCGAATATCAGCAAGAGTGGAAGAGCATAAACTCAGCATCAGAAATAAACAAACAACCTCAGCTTTATTCCTACATCATCAGGAAACCGGCCATAAAATAAATTTCGATGGATGTAGGGAGATTGCCAATATAGAACATTATAAGTCCAGAATAATCCGAGAAGCCATAGAAATTGAAAAACAAGGTCATTTGAATAAAATGGACGAATCATTAAAACTACTAACAGTATGGAAGACAATAATCGACAAATCTAAAATCGCAAAAACTCAAGCGCAATTAGCGCAACAACAACAGCACCATCCGGAAAACATAAATAACGACCAACGCCTGCGCAGATATAACCTTCGTTCCCGAGTGGGGGTATAAAAGGAAGCGTCGCAATATGTATGAATGTATCGAACTAGCGGACGTTTGTTAATCAAAAATAGCCCTCAAGATTATGATAATAGTAAAATAGGATCGAAAATAAGTGTGTAGGACTAGAATCCTAAGGTCACGCACACGACTAATGAACGGACCCAGACTCCACAGGGAGAACTCCAAATAATAGTGTTCCATTGGTTCGAAGACCATAATTTGTATTCCTTTGCCCACCCTAGTCTATTTTTTTATTTGAATCTTTGTCAGTAAGGGCTTCTCTTTTGCCTATAAAATATTGAATTAAAAAAGTTTTAAATTAATTGTTTTCCCGTTGCCTGATTTCATAATATTTTCAATTCGTTATAATTAGCATTCCGGTTTTGCTTGATATTCCTTTTTAAAGCTCTTAAATTGGTATTGGAATAATGCGGATGTTTTCCAGTTCTCGGTTTTTGAGCCACAGATCCAGGGATTTTGTACAATTTAATAATATTTCGAACTCTATATCTTGATTTATTAACACTCTCATCGATTCGGGATGCATTTTGCCCTTTTAAATGCAAGTGAATGATCACTTTTCTGCAATTGTATGGGAAAAATGTCCTTTCTCAAACTAGTGCAGTAAAGTGTAACTTGACACATGCCGATAAGTGCGAAAAAGTGCATTTATCCTCCTGGTTTTTGACGATAAGCTTGTAGTACGAAAGATAAAAAATCCGAAACGAAATTTAAATAGCATGACATGATCAACCGTTTACCAGACATTTTTCGGTCGATAACCCAGTTTTTCTTTCAAAACAATAAATGATCGAACAATTTTTTTTCTTTGAAAATTATTGTTCAGTTTAATATCCGAATCGAATAATAAAAATACTCGGTAACGTTTTTTTTATTAACACTGTAGAAATAACGCGAGTCTCTAAATATCCCATAGATACAGTGTCGTCCCCCACGCGTGGCATAAATAGAATGGCAATAATGTCAGCGAATCTGCCAACAATAAAAATAGAAAAACCACCGCGAATGTTTCTGATCCATTTCCACCTAAATCGTGTGATAATGCGAAAATAAACCATCATCATTTCATTTTGTGTAAGTTTTTTGCAATCCATGTTAGAGAGTTTTTAAGACTATTTTAATATAAATCAAATAAGTACGTTGAAACAAAAAATTATATATTCGATTGTATTTTTGAGTTACTGCTCTGTTTAATTTAAAAATAAACTTGTCAACAAAAATGTATTTTAATATAGAACGGAAGCTTTTATAGCTTTGGTCAATTAAGAAATAATGATTCTTGGGATTAGACTGTGTCAAATTGGAATTATTATCCGACGTTTCGCTTTCGATTGCACGCGGCATTTTCAGGGATCTTTACTCCACGAGATCTGAACACTGAATGAGCTCGGAGAGATTCAGGCGGGCTTTTACACCCGACTTGTGCTTGCCGAACCGTGACCCTGTAGTCAGTTCGGTTTCCAGGTGTGATGTAGACCATAACCCGTATCTCTATTTTCTATATTTAAAAATTTCAGTACGTTTCCTAATTTTCGAATATAAAATCTCAGAACCGATGCTAGAACCTTGGTTTCTTTTACATTTATAATGTGGCCAGTGGTATGCTGGTGTTCAGCTACAGTAGATTGAACAATTTGTTTCTTTTTGATACATCGTTCATGTTTCTTAAGTCCAGTTGATTTTGAGTGTCCCGTTTCTCCTACATATACTTCTCTACAGAAACAACATTTTATATAGTCCTTCTGTTCGAAAAGGTACAATATCTTTTGGGGATTGCAAGCATTGTGTATTGAAGATTGTACGTATGTTGGACCGCCGAAGTAATCATCTTATTTTGTCTGTAGTGCCATGTGTGTAAGAAAGAACAACACTACCCAATGGAGGCTCTTTATCATTCTCCTTTGGATTATTATATCTTTTAATTGAACGCGTAATATCTTCAGTGCCATTCCCTCTCAGAGCTTTGGTCAGTTTCGATGTTTCCGATGTTAGAGAATCTTGATCAAAGATCGAAATGGCTCTAAATACTAGTGAGTTAATAACTAATTTCTTAATGGTGGTGGGAATTTGCATTTAAGTATACGTCGGTTTTCTATACACAGAAAGTCCTAATTTATAGGTGTGTGTTCAAAGGAAGGAAAATGGTGCATTAAGGCCATGCTTTAAAAAATAGAAGTAAATGAGGGTGATTTGGTAATTCACAGAGCCTATAAATATTCTATGTTGTTAAGAGATACATTTTTTGAGATTTCGATCGATATTTTCATTATTCTAAAAAAATCTGGACAACGTGCAGCGATTCACGTTAACGATCCGTTGGGCAGTATCATTTATGTGTTATTGATAGTGTCATCTATACGGGAAGCTTTAACCAATCAGAGCATATATTTTGATGTACAGGGTGGTCCACTTAAGATGCTCCTATAGTTTATCTCAATAAATAAGACACTGAGAAAAAAAAGTTAAATACAAAAAGTATTTGACCGTAATTTAATTTTTTTTTATATATATTTTTAGAAATTCTAATTCTACGCTTGATATATGAGTATTTTTTGTCATAGCATACGAAATTTTGAGTAGTTTTTGAGAAAAATTAACCTTTCTAATTTTTTTTTTTGGAAAAACAGGTTTTTGGAAAAATGTGATTTTTCACACCTGAAAACTAAAATTGTGAATTTTGGTTATGGACCCTTGGGAGTGGTTAATATTTAATACTCTGACCTATCAAGAGCGAAGATCCATTATACAGGGTGGTCACAAATGACCATCAAACAAAATATTTTTGTAACTAAAAAAACTTAATTTTTTTTAAATGGAACACCCTGTATTTAGCACTTTTATTGTGTTTAGGATTTAATTCTGCATCATTCCATATATATATATATATATATATATATATATATATACAGTTTATATTCTAAAAATTAGTAGTTTAGAAGGACCACTTTCAATTTCGTGAAGTAAAAATTTTTTGTTTTTTTATTTGAGAATACAACAAAATTTGTTTTACCTTGATTTACAATCAAACAATTCTTTTTAGACCATAACATTATACCATTAGAAACCAAAGCTTCTGTTCTTTTAAGAGATACTACACTTTTTTCCACGATCACAATTTTTGTATCATCTGCATATGATATGACAGAATTACCAGCAGAAATATTTTTTAAGTGGGAAATAGGGTCATTAGAATAAACAAGATGTAGCAACGATCCAAGAACTGAATCCTGCTCCACATCCCATTTACATTGTTGTCGCCCACTCAAGTAAGACTCCATGCCTGTTCTCTAATACCATAATAATGTAGCTTTAACAACAGTAGCTCGTGGTTGACCATATCGAATCCACAAATAAACCCAATAGATGAAGTTGTTTATATCAATTGCATCAACAATTGTCGTCTGGAATTCCCAAAGGGCACTTTCAGTATTTCGAGATTCTGTAAACCTATGGTGAGAAACACTAATAATATTATTTTTATTAAAAAAGTGAAGTAACTGATGTTTCAAATTCAATTCAAAAATTTTTGAAATACTTGTCATCAAACTTATGCCTCTTTAATTTGAATAATCATTGGATCTCCCTTTTTATATAGTAGTATCACAGTTGCCCATTTTAACTGTTCAGGGAATACCGCATATTGAGCGGATAAATTCTTCCAATATGTTAAAACTTCATACAAAGCAAATCCACACTTTTTCAACAAATTATTTGATATGCCATCATGTTCTGTGGCATCTGAGTTCTTTAGGTTTTTAGTAAAGGTTAAAACATCTTGTTTGCATATGGATGACAGAAAAAATGTACTTTATACAAGGTGGCACACAGTTATAAACAAATGCCCTTGTCAATATTATTAATATGGGGTAAATGAGTAAAATAATGATTAAAATTAGTTGTTAAAATCAGGATGTCCGATACCCTTAAATAATGGTAAATCTGAACACCCATAAATACTACATTCTACTTATATTTTGTGTTGCACAATATGATAAAGATATTGTTGCATGCAAATTTAACCAAAAACGTCTACAATGCTAATCGGAACAACATCTTGACGTTAACATATGCGTCTGTCCCGGTTGTCGGTGCACATTAAGAATCAAATTTATGCGAACGAGAAACATGCTACAAATGTAATTGTGCCAATGGATTTGTCTTTTGGTATTTAATAAACTAAAAATGATCCGTTTAAGAAATCGCAAGCTGTAAAAACGATCATACTGAGTGTCTCAGTAACCCGACTGTGGTGAAATATGTCCTGTCGCCAGGGTTGAGATGATTTAAATCATCTGATTAAAATTATGATTTTGATCAAACGATTTTTATTTTTTCGATAAAAATTGACCTTTTCATTGATTAAACATCTATTTACGAAAATAACATTTTGTAAAGTGCTTTAAATAAAATCAAACTTTTTTTTTTGAAATTCTTTATTTGCAAACAGTTTACAGTGAAAAGTACAATTCTAATAATAGTAACCCTTAATCAGTGCTAGCCTACTGGTCTCGGGGATAAATACATTTTTTTGGAACTGTATTTGGTTCTATAAATGAAACATACCTACTAGATCAAAAAACAAGAGTTATAACCACACTACACCACAATTTGTTACGTTCTGGACGCGCATTTCGCTCACCAAGTTAGCATCATCAGATGATGATATAAACTAAACTCCTAACCGATACTATTTTTAGGTAAATGTGGTCACACTTGGTTTCACCCGACTGCAATTTAATGCTTTTTTACCACATTTAACTATTTCTATACTCTCAAATGCATCTAATAATCTATTATTAGATACATTTTTAATTAACTTAAGCTTATTTATTCCTACTTGGTGATCGTTTTCCAAAGCATGTTGGGCAACGCTTGACCTTTCTGTTCTTCCGTATCTTAAAAGTGCCATGTGTTCTTTAAAACGAATGTTTATGGAGAGTTTAGCTTGCCCAACATATTTTAGATCGCAGTCATTAAAGCTAATTTCATAGATTCCACTCCTCTCCTTCAAGTCGACTTTGTCTTAAGGGTTTCCAAGGAGATTTTTCAAACTGTTCTCCGTTTTGTAGGCTACACTAAAACCTATGTTTTTAAATACTTTTTCTAGATCTCTCGTATATCTGGGATCATATTAGATTACTATGAACTTATTGGGAGCCTCAGATTGTTGAAGAGTAGTGGCGGCTTTTAACATTTTCTTATGCTTATGTCTATGTACTAATTTATGTACAAAATTATCATTATATCAATTACTTTTAGCTATATTTTTAATCTGTACTTAATGAAAAATTGACTAACCTGTGAGTTAAGAAATGAAATGGTGTCATTTTGTGTTGACAACAATGAAACGAGCCAGATGTTATATACCTATCAGCATTAGTAAATTTCCTATAAATATTAAATTCTAATATATTGTTATTTCTAATAACTAACGTGTCTAGAAAAGGTAATTGCCCATTGTTCTCCTTTTCGTAGCTAAAATTAATGGAAGGATATTTATTGCTTAATGTTTTTAGGAAAGTGTCCAAATTTTCTATTTTAGTATCAAAAAAAGGAAATATATCGTTTACGTATCTATACCACACCCTTGGAAAATATTTGAGTTCTTTTTTGAATTGAGTTTCTAATCTACCCATAAACAAATTTGCAAGGAACGGAGATAAACAATTGCCCATCGCAGTTCCCTCGAGTTGTTATATTATATTTATTGTTGAACTGAAAAAAATTTGATTCATACATAATTTTGTGAGAAGCAAATATTCATCAATAATTTCTTTCTTCAAATTATTGATTTCAAGTAGTTCCTTTAGGTACTCTGAAGCTAATGGTATGGGTACACAACAATGAGCTTACATCAAAAGATATTAAAATTTCACCTTCTTTTAAGTGAACATTTTAAATTTTATTTTAGAATTCTAACGAGTTAGTAACCTCAAAGTTATCGTACGGGAAATTTAATTTGCTGAATTCTCCTACTAACCATTTTGAAATATTCTACGTTGGTGATCCAACAGCTGAAACAATAGGCCTCATGGACTTCCCAGGTTTATGGATTTTGGGAAGGCAATATAGTTTAGATAACTGTGGGTTACTATGTGTTAGTTTAAATTTTAGTTTATCGGACACAAGGTTTTTACACTGTTTTAAGGTATTTTTTACTTCTGTTACTATTTTTGATAACGGGTTTTTCTCAATTAAATCGTAAGGACCAGTTTGAATCAAATTGTCTACTTTTTCAAAATAATCTATTTTGTCTAGTATAACAACCTTATTTCCTTTGTCAGCTTTTAAATAAAAACATTCTTTTTTCTTCAGTCCCTGGATAACTTCAGTATTTTTACGAGAAGCATATTTTGACTTGTTGTTAACGTTTTTTGAGATTTGATTTCTGCAAGCTTCTCTATATTTTGACTTCAGTGTTGAATGGAACTTTCGATATTCGCTATTTTTTTTTTACTGGAGGCTCTGCAAAATTCAAACCTTTATTCAAAAGGGCGATTTCTCTATTATCAAAGGACTGACAAAAAAGGTTTTCTACAATGTTCTCAACTTCCGAAGAAATTTGTTTTTGTGGTTTCAACTTTCTCAGTTTGTTTTTTTTTGCTTGCTTGCTTTGGAAAACAATCACCAAATAGGAATAAATAATCTTAAGTTGATTAAAAATGTATCTAATAATAAGATTATTGGATGCATTTCAGAGTATAGAAATAGTTAAATGTGGTAAGAAAGCACTAAATAAAGACAAAGGGCCTATTTCCTATAGTCCCTTCTATTGTTTACTTGACAACGGTGCAGTCGGGTGCAACCAAGTGTGACCACATTAACCTATAAATAGTCTGGGTTAGGATAAGGTACTTTAGTTTATATCATCTCCTGATGATGCTAACTTGGTTAGCGAAACGCGCGTCCAGAACGTAACAAGTTGTGCCCTTAACTTTTAATTTGACAAAATGTTGCCAAATACTTCTTTCCTTCCTCTACCATTACAACAAAAACAAACTCAGTACCTTTTGAACTACAGCACCTCATAATCTACGCATTTTCTCTACTGTCATTGCTAAATAATGAAATTGGGGAATGTTTTAATTATAATAAGTTAATTATAATAAGTATTTACCTGCTCGGTAAAGCTCCCTGACTGCGGGAAAGTAGTGTAGCTTTTCGCGGTGTTTCTAGGAGCAGTCCATCGACTTTCGCGGAAACATCATTAGGGGGAAACAACCTATATAATTGGCCATTCGCTGGCATTCGCAATATTTTTAGCCCTTTTGTCTTCTTTTCACCTCTCTCCGAATATACAACACACATTTAGTTTTTTTTTTATAAAATTTTCAAATTGATACATCGATCTAATCTAAATTTTTCAGATTTTCTCAATTATAGACATACTCATTATACAAACTTTATTCTTTGTGTACGGTTTGGACAATACATTTTAGACAACTATGATAACAGTTGTCACTACTACCGTCACATATGTATGTATAAAGCAAAACGTCTAGGAAGATGAGCGTCAGCATAAAGTGAATTTTGAAACAATATTGTTTTTAGCAGTTTTTATCTTAATCCACATTATATTTTTTGAGTTCTTTGGGTTCTCTGGAGATCGTAGTGTTTTTTTTCGAAACCTTTAAAACGTTATTACTGAGTCACCCAGTACAGAACCATCGAATATCGTGTCGAAGTAAAAAGCATAAAATATTCGTCTGTTACATACTCGATTAGCAGCAATTTTTTTTCTCGCTACAAACGACTGGTTCTTAATATGACATATATGACCCAATTAAGCACATCTGGCAATAAGTTCTTCTAATTAATAAGCATGAAGAACTTTACTTTTTTCCTGTCGTGGTCCTCTTTTTGCCAATGTATCAAATAAAACGAGTTTTTTTTTTCTTTCTTATTTCTCGCTGGCCCTGAGTATATTAAACGGATCCATTTATTATGGTTTATGAAATGTTTCCCAGTTGAAAATAAAAAGAGCAAAGTTGCACATATGAATTTTGCCCAGTGATTGACGTCCCTCTTTTTTACACTAATTTGTTTTATGAAGTAGGCCATGAGAGGAGAAGAAACGCTATGTTTTCCGGATATAATTTACAGAATTGTAACAAAAAATCGCTAAATTTCCTTTATCCTGAACTTCCCTTATTATGAATCTTTCCTTTTATTAGGAATAGTGAAGTGTAACCCAATTTAGTTCACTCCACAGTTATTTAGTAACACGTAATACATACATGTAATTGTTTCAAACATTTTGTTAGCCGCCATTTTGTTCCAACATAATGAATTCCTTTTATTATCAATATATCAGACTTAATACTTGCACACAGATCTTTCAAGTTGATTTTTTAAGTATCTTATTAGGCCACCATTTGGTTCCGCCATTTTGAATTAGTACCACAATTTTACTAGTTCATCTCTATACCACAATTAGTTATGACTAGGCTTAGGATATATATGCATTTGCATGAAGCATATGCAAATGCATATTTTGGTATTTTTTGTATTTATATGCAAATTTTGCAGTTATTACAGGAAAAATGCATAGGGTAAAGTCCGGAGAGATGCCGCGGTGGGATAGATGCCGCAGATCACGTGGTACTTGCTGTGTCGGCGCTCAATTAGCGTCGCCATTAAAATTAGAAGCAGTTCGGTCAGTAGTGTGATTATACTTGATGAATCAACAGCGTCGGCAGTGACTTCCTTTAAACTGACACGTTAGAAATTACTGGTGGCAATTTTTTAAGGTAAAAATTTTACAGCCAGACTTTCACGCTTCATTAGCCGTACATATTTGATAAAAAATTGGAGTTTATTTATATTTCTTCTATTATGTAGGCCATTTTAAAGAGTTTTGTGTATAGGTAAGGTAAAGTTTTTTTTCCGCCGCATGAAATCAGGTGCAGCATTTCTCCGTACTTAAAAGGATAGCCTCTTGGCCCAGGAGGTAAATAATTATTGTTAGTTTTAATTGTAACTTCTGCAACATGCTCTCAATAATTGCTCTGAACGGTGCATTTTTTTATTGAGCACTATAGAATAAATAAATAATAAAACATAATTTTAAGGGTTTCTTTATTTGAAGGTGTTTTGGGACATGAGAACGAAAGAAGGCTGGTAACTCATATCAAAAAACTCTGCGCTGCTGGATTTGCGCCGGATCGAAAAACAGTTCAAACATTAGCATATAATTTAGCAGAAAAGCCCAAAGTAAAACACACATTCTCACTACAGAATAGGAAAGCTGGAAAGCAGTGGCTTAGATCTTTCTTGGAAAGAAATCCGGACCTATCCATTCGACAGTCGGAAGGACTATCGTTAGCAAGAGCCCAAGGAATGACTAGGTCAGAAGTTGCTAACTTCTTTCATCTATTAACCAACGTTTTAAATGAAAATAACTTAATTAATCGCCCATCCAATATTTTCAACATGGATGAAGCAGGAATCCAAATCATAAATAAGCCTTCCAAGGATGTGCATATTTGACATCTCGTCGTCCTTTATAAACTCAGACATTTTTTTAAAATGGCTTACTGAACATTTTATCCCAAGAAAGCCCGCAGGGAAAACTGTATTGATTATGGATAGGCATTTATCACATTGCTCGGATGTTGAAATGCTAGAAATTGCAGATAAAAATGAAATTATTTTATTGTGCCTACCTAGCCACTGCACCCAGGCCATGCAACCCTTAGACCGAAGTTTCTTCGGCCCTCTTAAGTGCTATTGGAATCAAGAAGCCAAAACATGGATGCTCAATCATCCCAACAGAAATCTAACCAGATATCAAGTGGGAAAAGTTCTTGGAAAGGCGTGTATCCGTGCTGCTACTGCGTCAAATGCAATATCGGGGTTTCAAGTCACTGGCATATGCCCCCTTGACCAAAATGCAATACCAGAACATTTTTATGCGATCTCAGATTTGTCACAACAGAATACAAATAATGATAATGCAAATGCCCCCGTTCAAGAAGAAACAGTTGCCTTAATTCGTACACCTAAGAAATCAAGATCAGCCGATGGAGAAAACACTTACGAACCCCAACCAAGTACCTCTGGATACCAATCAGATGACGATGACATAACACCAAGTAAGTTTTTACAAGATATGAGACCAATCCCAAAAATTCCTGTACCACTAAATAAAAGAAAACTGTCAGCTACCGTACTTACTTCACCTGAGAACATTAAGATAAAGAAAAGTAAACCCTTGCAGGAAAAAAAAGGAAAACCAAAAGAAATCAAATTTAAAAAACAATCAGAAAAAGGAGAAAGAACTTAAAAAAACCAAAGCTACAAAAAATATAAAAGAGTCAGATGATGAGACTGATGATGAGCCACTGGCTATCTTAACCAAAAAGATAAATAAACCCATGCCGGATATCCAAAAGCTGTGAAGATAAGTCTCCATATAACAATGCGCAGTGCTACTGTGTAGAATGTCTCGAAGAATACAACCGTACAAAAAAAACTGTTGATTGGATATGCTGCATAAAATGTGAAAAATGGTTACATGAGACTTGTACCATATACCTAAACTTATGTAACATTTGTAAGAGAGATGAATTGAAAAAAAAAGAATTTTCAACAATGAGGCATCTGTCCCTAATGGAAATTCCAATAAGGCATCTCTCCGGACCTGCCATGGCATCTCTCCCACACCCGGTAGGAGAGATGCCACAGAAATTACTTTTTTTGTTATTTTTTATACCTCATTACAAAAAACTTTTTCTTGTAAAAACGTTAATATCTTGTTCTTTATCATCCAAAATACTTTGTAATTTTTTTTAGCGAATAAAAATTAAAAAAGTGTGGCATCTCTCCGGACTTTACCCTATATTCTAATTTTTCTGAATATATTTTTATTTCCCCAAAAAAATGTGATATATTTCAAATATAATCCATAATAATAAAATATTAAAAATGTCTAGTTGCTGGCAGGCAACTATAAAAATGTTATAGGTACTCAATAAAACATCTGTGCTTTAAAAATTATGGATTTACAACGGATTTACAATCATAAATACGCACGTTTTAAGAATGTTAGAAATAATTTTTTAATTCAGTTTAGTTTACACATTGTGGCGTGAACATTGTCCAATATGCCGAAAGAAAACCGCTCATTAGGTGCGGTATTAAATCAATTCGTGAAAGATTTTCCTGATTCTACGACTGACGGTTTTGCGCTGTTTTGTAAATATTGTGATGTTTCTGTTACTGCGAATAAGAAATTCCAACTCAGGAACTACAAAGTATCAGATCCAAAAAAGTAAAAAGTGTGCTGAGAAACAAGCTTTAATCACCACAGCATTTTCACCAGGACCGGGACCCAAACGATCGAAGTTCAATAAGGATTTGTACAAGGCATTTATTAGTGTGGATATTCTACTGAATAAATTAAGTAATTCTGCCCTAAAGTCATTTTTAGAGCAGTACACGAAGACATCAATTCCACATGAATCCACGTTAAGGAAAAACTATCTTCCAGATTTGTGCAATAAGACAGTTACCAAATTGCGGGGAAAAGTAGAAGATAAAATTATATGGGTGTCACTAGATAAAACAACTGAACTGGAACAGAGATGTGTTGCTAATTTTGTTTTTGGTGTGTTGGGTGTAGAAGCAGAATATTTACTTACAATGAAGATCTTAGACAAAGTGAATCATTTAGCTGTTGCTGGATTTTTCAAGGACTCTCTCACTCTTTTATGGCCCGGTGGTATTAAATATGATAGAGTGTTAGTGGCAATTACAGATGCTGCTCCATAGCAATGAGTGGTCTACAAATATTGTATCTCAAAATGATACATGCCACATGTCTTGCCCATGGACTTCATCCAGTTGCAGAACAAGTTCGTGCTTTTTATCCACGAGTGAACGATCTGATTTCCTCCATCACCAATTGTAACTAGACGGGGAACTTGGATAAACGCTGCCATTTATTACGCATAACATTTCGAGGCAATAAAAAACATAGTCAACCAGTTTAATGCGGAATACTCACATTGTATACAAGAAGCACAAAACGTTTTGCGCAAAGCAGATGCACTTAAGGATTTAATTTACATTAAAAACAATTTTTGTTGCTTGTCGCATACCATAAAAAAATGGAGATGAAAGGACTTTCTTTGTCAAAAAGTGTAGAAATGATAGAAAAAGTGAGTGAAACTATAACTAACACTAAAAATAAAGTAATTCCTCGAAAATTTGAAAAATATTAGTGCAGTTTTGGACAATAAAGAGACATTGAATCCAGATAATGAAAAAATTTTAATAAACAGTGATTTGAATTTGTTTGAATATGTTCCAGTTGTATCTTGTGATGTTCAACGAATATTTTCTGAGTATAAAGTACTATTGTTAGATCATCATATAGTTAAAAAAATGTAACTGCAACTTGTTGAAAAGCGTAAACAATAAATTTTAAACAGGTTTATTCTTTAGTTAGTTTGTTTAGTTAGCTATATAGTGAAATTTTATTTAAAAAAATACTTTTATTATATAGTTGTACTAATGTAATAATTACTGCTAAAAATAGCGTCTTAAGGATACCTTGAAGTGTAAATAATATATTATTTTAATTGCTATCCTTTTGCTTTATTTCTGTTTTTTTGATCCGATAATCAATGCATTTTTAAGTGCATATTTTTAGATTTTTAAATGCATAATTATCCTAAGCCTAGACTTATGACACACAATTTGAAATCAATCCATTAAGTAGTTTTTCAGGCTAAATTTTTAAATATTGTATTAAGCCGCCATTTTGTTTCACCATCTTGGATTTATACCAAAATGTTATTGGTTGTTTCCTACATAATACTTGATTTTTGTGCAAAATTTAACAAAAATCGAATAAGTAGTTTTTTAGTAATATTTTTTTTTAAGATTTTACTAGGCCGCCATTTTGTTTCGCCATATGGGATTGTTACCAGAATGTTATCAGGTCATCCTCATGTGGCCCTCAATTTTTGACCAAAATTCAATCGGATAAGTGGTTTTTTAGCTATGCCGCAAACAGATAAACCGATAGACAGACAGACCGACGGAATTGAAAAAACATGTTTTTGGTATCTAACGACCCTGAAATATGAAGATGTGAAAAAATCTCAGTGGGAGAGTTTTTTCACGAATACAATATTTACTAGGGAAATAAATATGTATAATGTTTTAGCAGCTATAAACTGCAATTTAAAAATACTACGCGCAATTGACAGCCTTGATGATTGCCGAAACTTGAGCCTTGATCTTCAAAAACATACTCAATGGTGTGAAAAAAACAAACTGCTCCTCAACATTAGACTTTTAGACTTCGCGACAAAGTATACTTTTAAGATTTAAATGATCCACCCTTGATAGAAGACAATAACCTTTCAGAATCTTTTCAAGTTTTAAAAATCGACTAAAGCGTTTCGGAGATACAGTCTCCTAAAAATGACGAAAAAATTTGCTATCCCGACTAATTTTTTGAGCAGTTTATTTATAATTATGTGTGTGTGACACTTGATAATTGTTACTGTTGGATATTTATTTTTCTGTATATCTTAACATTGCTATGTATCCTGCCCAATAATTGACATTGCCCTGTGGGGAAATGTAAATAAATAAAAAATAGAATACCGTTTACCTCCTTTCTTATATTTCATTTTTGTTGCCTAACGTTTAGGAATATTACATAGTATTCCAGACTCAAGAGAAACTAGTTTATTAAGAAAACTTATGAGTTTTAATTTCGTTTAATGATGGTGGATCGTGTAATTCTGGTTTGCACTTTCCTGTTTTCAAAACAGTTCTTCAAGTGTATTAGTTTTGCACTTTTGTTGCTTATTACATCCCTAATTGTAAATAAAACAAATACAGTTTCCAAAAATAATTCAGTAAAAAAATGCGATGCCCTAGATTTTCTCGCTGTGTGTGTTTAAACCGAACAAGAAAACGCCATGTTACAAAAGAACGGGTGTCAAAATATCGGTTGAACTTAATGCAAAATCGTTGTTCATGTCGGTGAGTGTTTTATTATTTTGATATTGGCACTGCAGTGAAATAAATGTTTGTTTTCTATTTTTTAAGTGTTTTGCGATTAAAATAGGTTTTGTGTTAGCACTAATATTAAATATTTTTAACAATACGATTTAGCAACGTTACCAGCGTTACCAATTCAATATGCCATATCTTGAAGGCTTATTTCAGGAAGATTTTTTATGATCGAAGAGTTTTCCTTCGGGATAAAAATGTTTAAATTATAATAGGTTAACAAGTATTGTAAAACAGGACAAACTATTATTATGAACTATACATCATGTCTTTGTATATTCCTCAAAAAATGACAATATGAAATTGAATTATATGTTTAGCGGTTAATGACCTTTCAATTTATAACTTTTTGAAAAATCGTTTTTCTCACATAGTGTAGGAAAGATAGCCTTAAAAAAATTGAAAATCATATCCAAAAAAGTAGATTTTTGTAAAATGAATAGGGCTTGCATCGTACCAGATGAGGCGGCCAAAAATTATTTTTCAATTTACTGGGCATTTTGATAAAAGCTTGATTAAGAAATCATGGTTGTTAGGCTTAGACGTTTCGTCTACAATTGCACGAGGCATTTTCAGGGATTTTCACTGCATAAGATCAAACACTGAATGATGAGACTGATGCAAAAACCTTGGTATCTTTTACATTAATCATGTGTCCTGTTGCGTGCTGGTGTTGGACGACAGCGGATTGAACCATTTGTTTCTTACTTATGCACCTTTCATGTTCCTTAAGTCTAGTAGACCCAGACCGTCCAGTTTCACTTATATATACTTCACCGCAGGAACAAGGAATTTTATTAATTCTTTATGATTGCAAAGGAATTACATCTTGTGGTGTCCAAAATTCTTGTAATTTTATCTGTATTATCCCGTATAATAGGTAAACTTGCATAAATTAATGGTTGAGTATCCAATACTGGTTTAGGTCTGCGATTATTATAATACCTTATCGGAGGCCTGATATGTATCTCTGTGACGTATTAAGCTTTTTAATAAATTTGTTCGTCGAGAAGGGAGTGTTTTCCACCTAACTAAAACTGGCAACGTCATCCCTATTTATAAGAAAGGCGATCGAAATGATTTTGCAAACTACAGTGCAATAAGTTTGCTCTCGATTTTCTCCAAGGTCTTTGAAACGAACCTAAAGAATCAGATTATGTCCCTCTTCTCAAAATGTAATATTTTGTTTGCTGCACAGTATGATTTCACCATGTCGAAAAGCGCAGAAACGGCACTGTGTTCCTACTAAAATAAAATTTTTCGTGCCCTTGAAATCAAATTATTTGTATGACTATTTTCATAGATTTCACTAAGGCTTTCGACATGGTGGATCATGAATTGCTTTTACTTACCGTTAGATAATACAGGAATCTATCTTGGCTCTTTTGTTTTATTTTTGTCAACGATCGTATTCTCTTTCTAATGCAAACGATCTTATTCTCTTTCTAAGTAAAATTGCATTAGACAAACACTGTGAGTGTTATGGTGATGATACCCAAGTACTGATCGTTAAGCCCAACCTACCATCGTTGTTACTGTCTGCCGAGGAAATGTATGGCAAATTGTTGCTGTGGTCACAAAGAAACAATTTAAGGGTGAATGGATTTAAGACCCAATTCGTTATATGTTTTCCTCCGGTAAGCAAATAGGCAGCGATTTATGTCTGTTCGCACTGACTGCCTTAAACCCTCCAACCTTCCATGACACCCAAGATGCTTGGGGTGTACCTTGACGCTGGATTTCAGTGGTAGCAACACATTAATGAACTCTGCAAGTCAAAATCGCTCTAAGAATGAACATAACATCCGTATGAGGGGACTGCTGTTACCAGAGAGCCGTAGATCGGCTTTCTATCAAAGATATATGCCTGTAAATATTATAATGCACTTTGTCCAATTATCAGAGACTCTCCTAATTTAAATATTTTTAAGTCTACACTAAGAACTTTTTTATTGCAAAAAAATTGTTACTGTCTCAACGATTTCTTCTAAGATTTCGCCATTTTATACCCCTAGACTAGGGGTGCTCAAACTTGAACTGCTGGCGATCTACCTCAATATTTTTAGACTACTTACGATCGACTCTGAGAGGCTGCAAATATGTGTGATGCAGGGTTGTCGTACATACATACACCCTACCTACCTACCTACCTACCTACCTAGGTAGGGAGTACCGTAGCATATATAGATATTAGCTTTCCGCACAATATACATTATTTTAGTCAAGGTTTGGGTTAGGTTTAGTTAGGTTCTTCTCTACAATATCAATGAAAAAACTCATAGTTATTCAAAATTGCGAGTTTATTGGTTGTTACAAAACAAAAGAATTACATATGGTGTTAAACTTAACTAAGGAGTGACTTTGGATGTTGAAGCGTGGCACTGCATGCCCTCAGCATACTTTTCATAAGATGGTACGTAACCATTGAGTGCTAATCGCAAGCATGATGACATATGATCGTCAGTTAGTCGATTGCGATATTTTGACTTAATTATCTTCATTTCAGAAAACGCAGACTCGCACAAGTAAGTTAAAACTCAAACATTTCTGTCAGTTGAAGGGCGATTTGCCTTAGATTAGGATATTTATCTTCAGATATAAAACACCAAAATTTGTATCAGATGCTGTAGTTTTGAGATGCATATCTGATATAATCAGCACCAACTCATTTTCAACACAACATGAGTTCATATTAAACTGACTTGCTATTTCAGTAGCTAATTCCTCAATGTTTTTACATGAAAAAGAATAACTCATAAATGATGCTACATTTGCCAATTTACTACAATCATAAAAACGCATTTCGAATTGTCCCAAAATATTTGATAATTCAGCCTCATACGTATCATAATTCAACTGAGGAATCCTTGCTTTCAAAGACGGAAAATGTTTCAGATCCTTTCTTTTCAGTTGATCTATCATGAGTTGCAATTTACTTTTGAATACGTTTACTGCGCTAATCATCTCAATAACAGTTTTTCCTTTACCTTGAACCTCCAAGTTAATGGTGTTTAAGTTCATTGTGATGTCAGGCAAAAATGCCAAATCAGTCAGCCATTTTTCGTTTTTCAACATCTGAGTGTCATCACCTCTTTCGTCTAGAAAAGCTGTTATTTCGGGCAATAATTCTTGAAACCTTTCTAGGAATTTTCCGCGACTCAACCACCTACGTCCGTGTGAAGAACTAAATCAGTGTGTTCAGCTGACTCCCTATCTTCCAACTGCAACTTAAAGAGCCGCCGTTGCAAGCTACGTACACGGATGGAATTCACAATTTTTGTTGCAATGCCCATAATTTCCTCCGTGTTTAAAACTTTTGACCACAAAACTTGTAGATGTATAATGCAATGGATTGAAAAAAATGAAGGGAAATCTTCATTAGCTCTACACAATGCCACACTAAACAATGAACTGTAAAGAGAAGTATGTATCTGCCACGACTTCAATACGCCTTGTGACAGTCGGACGAGATAACTCAAGTTCTCTAGTAGCAGACATGATTTCTGTTTTATTTTTAAAATCTCCAAATAAAGTCTCACCTGCTTCAATAAATGCTTCCTTCACAACCGATCCATCTTCGAATGGTTTCTTGTGTTTCGCCAATATATGAGATATTTTAAATAACGCTATCGTAGCAGCTTTTGATTGTTTGGCTGGTCTTGTGAACATGGTTTGTTCTTTTTTCAAACAAGATATCAAATCACGTACTTTTCGTTTTCTTAATTCACTCTGTGGCGGAAAATCCTTTTCATAGTTTTTATGAACCGTTTTATGATGCTTCTCTAAGTTACCACGCTTAGGTATTGCAACTGACGCACGACAAATAAGACAAATGCACTGATCCTCCACCATACAAAACAAAAATTCTTCCTCCCAATCGTTATTAAAATGATACGTTTTAGATTTCTTCGCTGCACTCATTTTGTACTATTTAATAATAAACTTTGTATCGACGTAGTATTGCCTTCAAGTTGCAATTCAGAATGACTGCAATTCCAGCAGGCGCAACATTTATATCGGCGTGAACGAAAGTCTCGAATGTTCCCGTCAAACGCGCCGCCCGAAATTTCTAAAAAAGCGGCAAGAATAAAAAACGCGGCTTTTCTTTGACACGTACCGCGCGTTTCTTTGATAAAGCCGGATATTGCCGCTAGCAGAGTGTTATTTTATTACATAATAATTTTTTGTAGTTTAGTTAGGTACCTACTTATTAAAAAAAAATTTCTTCTCGAGATCTACTCAAAAAGCACTCGCGATCGACCGTTTGAGCACCCCTGCCCTAGACTATTTTATGTATACCTGTCACTAATGTCACTGTATGGTTTTCGTTTTTTTCCCGAGATTTTAACCTTTCTTATTTGGTTTTATTCTAGTGTAGATTATCTGACCTTTTGTTCAATTATCGTATTGTGTGTACTTTTTAAATAAATAAATAAAAGTTTTATTACTATTATTATTCCAAATCAAAAACTCAACACATTTTGTAGAAAAGCTTAAATATTTTACTTAAAATCCCGATGATATTTTAGTCAGTTTGGGTGTAAATCTCTGTATACAAATGTAGGTATTGACGTGTCAATTCCTATAATTTGTGACATATTTCAACATAAAAACCTTAATACAATCCTAATTGAATTGATAAGATAATGTATTTTTCAAGAGATCTTTTATAAGCAAACTTTGAATGCCTCCATGGGATCTCCGCTATCTGCTATGGATGAACATCTCTATGGATGCTTTCGAGGAAATTGCTTTAAGCTCTGCTCCTTTACAACCTAAACATTTGTTTAAATAATTAGATGATACTTTTTACCCTCATGGAGGAGAAAAGTTAACTACAATTTTACATCATCTAAATCAAGGGTACCACAGATGAAATTGCAAAAATTCTGCGGATATCCAACATTGGCGCAATCTTTAGTACACACCAAAAGATGTAATTCCTTTGCACTCAAAAGGAGTTTATAAAATTCTTTGTTCCTGCGGTAAAGTGTATTTATAGGTAAAACTGGACGATCTGTGTCTTCTAGATTTAAGAAAAATGAAAGATGTATAAGTAAGAAACAAATTATTGTAAAGATCCCTGAAGATGCCTTGTGCAATCGCAGGCGAAACGTCGAAAAGTAATTCCAATTTGACATGGTCTAAGCCCAAGAACAGTGGTTTCTTAATTGACACCAGCCATAGAAGTTTAATTTTTAAATTTAATTTTTTCTTATTATTTTTTTTTATTTATTGTTACTGTGTTAAAAATGTGCTAAAGTTTTTTTTTAATGTCGCAAGCTCAGAAAAGACTTAACTGGGCGAGACGACTTCTATAAATGTTCAGAATTATATGCATTATATATATAGTGCATCATTAAATTTATTATTTATTTAAATATTCCACTGAAAAGCAATTGTACCACCTACCAATCATTAATCTAAAAACCCGACACGAGACCTTGATGACTGAAGACAATTGACTAGTTGCTGAACCCACCACTCGACCAAACAGAATGAAACTGATTATTCAATGAAAGCACGGGTGTACGTGAGTTTTGTAGAACAAAAGATCGATTGTTTGGTAGTATACAAATGATGGTTAAAAAAAAACTGACGAAAAGCAAGAAAAGCAGTCCAGATGGCGTGTATCAACGCTGTAAACGTTGTGTCTGCAGATGTCAAAGCCTAGGTCAAGGCCACAAAATATTTTATAAAAGCTGCGGTTTTTAACCATACCTTATTTTGAAATCGTTTTACAATAATGATTTTAAGCAGGGAAAACACTAAATATTACCTATCGAAAAACATTAAAAGTCAGATACTTTCGAGAACGTTATACACGGGAGGCTAAAAAAAAATTAAAACATTTTTCTTTTAATGATAACTTTTTTATTTACAGTTATTTAAAATTTAAAATGTCTGGGTAATATTTACAACTGTGTAGACTATCGTAAAATAAATTCAAAACAAATGAGATTTAATAATTAGACTATTGTATAGGACATGTTAAAAGAAGAAATTATTATTTTTATTATATTAATTTATTAATAAAAATTTATTTTTTTTAAATATTTAGGACTCAACAACAAAAAAACCTCTTTTGATATTTCATTCGTTTAAGTCTTTATAACCAAATGTTTTACACCGTTTGTTATAGCCGCATATAATTGCTATTTTCACTTGGACATCTTATAAAGTTAAACAAAAATCATTGTTTACGTCATAAAAGTCAAAAAATAAGTCTAGGCCTAAAGATAAGTATATAAAATTAAACGAAGCATAAAAATACTCTCTGAGCAGCATGGCATACATTTTATTGTAAACTGCAAACTATTGTTTTTAGAATTAAAGATTTTTTTTAAATGTCAAGGGAAGGCCGGTCACAGATGCTAATTTAACTTCAATAGTAAAAAAAAAAGTGCATTTACTTGTTAAAAATAATAATAAATTATAGAACGCTTAAAAATAAAATGATATTTTGAAGAAAAAAATTTTTTTCTTATCCAAAAAACACATGAATACATTATTAACACTAAAAATAGCTTACTAAAAGCTTAACGAAAAAATCGTTTGAAAAATTGTTCAATATGTCCTCCTATATATTTGTTCAATACAATGCCGCCATTGATATTGTTTTGGCCAAAAGGTTCCCAGCAACGCACAATTTCACTTTTTAAACCGTCTATAGTATTTAAATTTCTGTTTATGTGCACCGCTGAATAATCCTAAAACATCTCGACTTCCGGTAGCATGATCTCAAGAACGTCATGGCAGCATATCTTGAATCAATTTTTGCTCCAGCATCTAGAAAAATTACATTTGTTTTCCCCAGTTTTGATACCCCATTATCCTTTTTCAATAAGCAGTCTATCTGCACTATTTTTTTCTTGTCAACATTGACCTAGGAATTTCTCGATATAAGTTTTAAGATTCGGATCTTCCTTGATAATCCGTGTTACTGAAGATCTTTTTATATCATAATTCTTTTTCAATAATCCGGGGGCTTTTACTGCTTCCTGGTAAGTTAACAGGGCTTTTGATATTTCTTCTTACTATTTCAATGTTCCTTTCCGTCCTTACACTGCGTGGCCTCCCACTCCCCTGTATCCTTTCAAAGTTTCCGTTATTTTTTCGGTTGGGAAATTCACGCACTATTTTTCTTGTATCATAGTATTTCTCCTGCCTCTGAAATTGTGGTACAAATGGAAGATATATCAAAATGCAAAAATATACAGGGTGTCCCATAAGAAAAAACACAACTTTACTTCATTACAGATTTTTGAGACACCCTGTATAAATGAAAATAATTTTAAGTTATGTAGCCCGTATTGTTCTACAACTTTTGTATTTGAACTTTTTTTATATCGCTATCCGTTATCAAGATATCAACCGAGAACGCACTATTGGGACACCCTGTATATATATATATATATATATATATATATATATATATATATATATAATATATATATATATATATATATATATATATATATATATATATATATATCTAGATATATATATATATATATATATATATATATATATATATATATATATATATATATATGTTTTCATTCCGGGTGTACATATTCACTATGTCGTTCTGAAAAGAACAGTTTTGCTGACGTTTCGCCAAAATCACATTTGGCATTTTCGAACCTTTCTTTCTCGCGTCCGAATAGAGACTCTATTATCTACTATCTATGTGATTTTGGCGAAACGTCAGCAAAACTGTTCTTTTCAGAACGACAGTAGTGAACGGATGTACACCCGGAATGAAAACACATTGTATTTTTCCATCCGTGAAGGAGTAAAAATAAACACATATATATATATATATATATATATATATATATATATATATATATATATATATACATATATATAGGGGTGGTTATAGGAGATAAAGCAGCTTTATAAGAGCGATTTTTTTTTATATTAATATTTTTAAAACGTGATAAAAACCAGTGACAGGGGGAGTACAAAACACTCTCTACTATACGATAACTCCACTTTACAAGCTTGTGGATTTACGAAAAACAAAATCAATTGTTTAATTAGTAACGTAGAATATAATAAATTAGGTTTCCTAAGATGAAAACGTATGTAACAGAAATATAAGAAGACAATATAAATCACAAAATAAACTTGTAGAACAGGGATAATTTCACCTAGAAATCTATACCGTGACACACCGTAGAAAACTAAACCTCCATATACGCGAAATAAAATCAAAAGTGAATCAATTATGTCTATATAAAGCGATGGCTAGTCTGCCTGTGTGTCTATTCTATTATGGACCACCAGGTCATTGTTTTCTCCGCGCCCTAATAAGGACTATTTTGTCTTCCTTAAGCGGACTTCCTATTAAAGATGCGTGTGTGGTCGACCTTATAGAAATCTCGCTGATGAAAGAGTAATTTTTTTCAACAATGATGAGTTTACTGGTTTTTTGTAAGCGTATACTCGATAATTTACTTAATGTGCGTTGTCAGCTTTCAGTGTACAGGGTGTTCCAGCGAGGACTGAACAGGGACCTATTTTCGACCTTCCTTGTATTTTGGAAAAATTCAAAATAGCCAATCGATGTTTTTTTTCTTGTAGAATCCAAAAATGTCATCGAAAAAATATTTGAACCAGAAACAAAAGAGTTACCGTATGCATCAGGTGTTTTTTAAATGGAATGTATCGTTTTTTATACGATTTTTGGAAAGAGTGATTTTTTTTATGTCCGTTCTGATTAAAAGATTTGATTTTGCGATAGCTGTTGATATTACATTTTAATGTTTTACAAACTAAAATTTTAGCTTCACCTGTTTAAAATATACGATAGGTTGGTATAGGTGATCAAGGTAAAATGACGTTTGAATGCTTTGTCAATAAAAATTGACATTATTTTAATTATTGTCGAAGTCTTCACCTAAAAAATATATATTTGACTCTGATCGAAATAAAATACTCTTTGGACGAGAGACTACAGATTGTTATGCTATTTTACAAGTGCCAAGAAAATGCAAAAGAAGCAAGAAGAAGATTTATTGCAAATTTTCATAGAAATATATCCATCAATACAATTCTATGGATAAAAAACCTATCTGAGGAAAATAAAACTTTACATGATAGAAAAAGAAATTCAATAAAAAATAATTATTAAATAATAAAATAAAACTACTAATAACATAAGTTTTCAATGTGACCGCCGTATTTCTCGAAACAACATCGATAACCCCTTTGTAGCCTTTCTAAACTTATTTTATTCAAATCTTTATTTGAAAGTTCACCGGTGTTGCGCTCTCGAATATATTTTTTTGCTCCTGCCCATGCAAGTTCAGTAGGGTTGAGTTCGCACATGTATGGAGGCAGCTTTAAAGGTATATGACCGAGGTTACGTAAAAGACCGTCAATTTTATGCTTTTTTACTCTAGGCTTGTTGGCTGATATTACTTCATATAAATGATATTTTCTCCATATTGGATCACATACAAGATTGTTCGATTTAAACCACGATATCATATGAGCTTTTGTAGAGTATTTTGTTGGCACCTTATCTTTTACGTGAGAATGATAAGGAGCATTATCCATTACCACGACTGATTTGGGGGGAATGTTAGGCAGAAGCTTCTCGAGCAACCACTTTTCAAAATTATCTTCTATTCATCTGTTTATGATAGTCTCCTGTTGTTAGTCCCGAGCGAAAAATTAAAGCAGCACCTGGAACAAATCCGGCTTCTGAACCAGCATGAACTATAATAAAGCGACTACTAGAGCAGATTCCCTGAACAACACCTGTAACACTTTCTCTTTGCCAGCATTTGTTCACTGTCATATCATTATCTACCCAGGTTTCGTCTAGATACACAATATTGCGTCCTTCTTGCCTATATTGCCTTACAGTTGATAGATATTTCACCCGCCAGTGAAAAATATTTGTTCTCTCAATGAGCAATTTTCGTTTATTTTGGCACTTGCGCCAAATAAAACCATTTGATCGTAAAAGCCGATTTAAGGTTTTATACCCGTACGGAAAATCTATTTTCTTTACAGCACGAAGTAGGGGTTTGCAGGTCGGAACCTTCTTCAAGTTTATATAAAAATCCTCTATTGTTCGTCGATTACTTGAAAATCACCATCGTCAATTTTATCTTTCTATGATAATCGGGGTCTTTTTTCACCAGGAGATTTTAAAGGTGAAGTAGAACAAGAGCGATCATTATGTTTTCTTTGAATTTTTCTTACACTACTTTCGGAAACACCAGTGTAAAATGCAGCGCGTTCTGTTCGATTTTGAATTGGAATAGTCAAACTATTATTTTCAGCTTCTCTAGTACAGGCCTCTATAACGCTCGCAATAACTTCACGTGCATCGCTTCGAATTGTTTTTCCTCTTTTGCTCGCCATCGTTATTTCGAAATAATAATTCAAATTCAACGCAACGCATTTATATAGAAATGAAAGACAAATTTTATAGTCTATAAATATACAGGGTGTTTTATTTAAAAAAATAAAGTAGGGTCTGATAACTTTTTGACCTGATCCGGTATACTAAGTTAGTTAAGTTATCTGATACCCAAAATGGGACACCCTGTACAAATAAGATCAGTTTTACCGGAAGTGACTCCATTTTTTTTAATTTTAAATATGAACCTGTATATCGTATGGTCTGTCGTATTCAGCCTAAAAATAAAAACGATATATCATTGGACAGTGGACAGCCAATTTTTGAAAATTCACCATTACCGCTTTTCCAAAAAAATACTGCCACTATTTATAAAATATTTGTTTTAAACAGTCCAAAATAAACTGATTTCTTCATTTTTACAATAGTTTAATCGAAAGAGCATTTCAGTCAAACATTTTTAATGGCACTCTCCGTATTTTTTGTTACAGTCATTTTCGGCATCCGCCAATTTACTTACCTTTTTAAAGATGTGTTGCATGGTAGCCTTAATTTTATAGAGTATTTTTTGACAAATCAAAATAGATTTTATTTATGGCTATTTTATAGTCATTTTGAAAATAAAGGTTATCTTTAAAAAATCGGTAAATTTCCTTTACCCAGAATTTTCCTCATTCCGCCATTTTTTTGCCATCTTGAATTCGTACCACAAATTTACTAGTTTATCTCTATACAACTTTGAATGTTTGCACAAAAAAATGAAATTAACCTGCTATGTAGTTTTTCCAGGCTGATTGTTTCAAATATATTATTAGGCCACCATTTTGTTTTGCTACCTTGGATTCATACCACCATTACCAGTTCATTCCTACATAACACTTAATTTTCAGGAAATTCCATAATTAGTATTTTCACTAATAATTTTTTTTTACTAGGCCGCCATCTTGTTGCGCCATATTAGATTTTTACCAAAATATTACCAAGTCATCTTCATATGATCATCAATTTTTAACCAAAATTTAAAGCCAATTGGGTAAGTAGTTTTTTTAATCTGTGGGGCGAACTGACTGACAGACGGACCGACGGAATTGATTCATGGAATTTAAGAAAATTAAAACATGAACATGTGTAAAAGGCTGATTTTTTCACTATTATAAACATTTCATTAGGCTGCCATTTTCTTTCGCCTTAATGGATTTTTACCAAAACGTTACTTTTTGTATTTATTGATTATTAATTTATTTTTATTTTGATATTTTTATTATTTTGCATAAGTTTATTTACATAACTTATTAAAACTCAAATTATGGCGTTTATTGTTATAGGAAATGGATTTTTTAAACATATTAGGCCGCCATTTTGTTTTGTCATAGAATTGACAGAATTTTACCAGTTCATTCCTGTTTTGCACTTGATTTTGGGCCGAAATTTTAAGTAGTAGTTTTTTGATACTGATATTTTAAAAATTTAATTAGGCCGCCATTTTGTTTTACCATAATGGCTCCTCACCAAACTTTTACAAGTTTATCCCTACAGCACTTTTGGTTTTTATGCAAAATTTGAAGTAAATTGCAGTTGTAGTTTTTTTTTTTGGTAATACTATTTTGAACCCTTTAGTCGGATAAATAGTTTTTTACTTCCCTCATAAAAGGAGAGTATTGTAATCGTGAAAAAATCAACCTCTGAGATTTTTTCAGATCTTTATGTTTCAGGGTCACTAGATGACAAAAACATGTTTTCTCGATTCCGTCGGTCTGTCTGTCTGTTCGGGGCATAGCTAAAAAACTACTTACCCGATTGACTTCAAATTTTGGTCAACAATTAAGGATCATATGGGGATGACCTGGTAATATGGCAAAACCAAATGGCGGCCTAGTGAAATGTTAAAAAACATAATTACTAAGAAAGAAACTGGTAAAATATTGGTAGGGATACAATATATTGGAACAAAATGGCGTTCAATAAAAATGTTTTCGAGAAAAAAAAATAATAAAAGAATACAACTTTGGGAGTATATATATATATATATATATATATATATATATATATATATATATATATATATATATAGACCGTGGAACAATGGGACCTCCTCTGCCTATCCAACGGTTTCCATAGACGTTATTTAGGTATATATATATATATATATATATATATATATATATATATATATATATATATATATATATATATATATATATATATATATATATATATATATATATATATATATATATATATATATATATATATATATATATATATAACACCAGCATAATATATGGCAAAACCAAATGGCGGCCTAGTGAAATGTTAAACAACATAATTACTAAGAAAGAAACTGGTAAAATATTGGTAGGGATACAATATATTGGAACAAAATTGCGTTCAATAAAAATGCGTTCATTTTATCGAAAAAACAGTATATATATATATATATATATATATATATATATATATATATATATATATATATATATATATATATATATATATATATATATATATATATATATATATATATATATATATATATATATATATATAAGGACAAATAAAGGTGAGGAACCCTTTATTGTTTTGTAAATGTTTTTTAGTAAGTATAACACATTTAAACAATGTGGGTTTGCTATTGATACAAAAACGTACTCTGAAGACGACACACATTTAGTTGCACCAAATCGTCATTCTGTTTGTTTAGAAGTTAAAATGTTAATAGCGAAATAAGAATTTAAAAACTTTTAAAACATGTCCATCGTTGGACTTCATTTTGTTAACTGAAAACACGTTTTTTTTGGAGGAATTTTAAACGCGAAGGTAGAGGGGACATAAGTGAGAGAGATGCAATATTATTTTTAATAAGAAGACAGAAATAGAGAGAGTATACTAAATTGGTAGTTGGAAGGCACAGCACAGAAGGATGACGGGTTGCCTATATTACAGTAGTGAGTATACAATGCCCAACTAAATTCGATCTAATTAGCGAAAATGTGTACATAGTAATATGATTATTCTACAATGGTAATATTAATTAAGAGGAAAAGTGTGAAAGGTTACCAACCCAAATTGATGAGTTTAAATGTGTTATACTTACTAGTTAGTTTCTAACCTGTTTTGTTTTTACATTTATTTGTAGAAAAGTCCTGAGGAAGGGACAAATTGCTCTCGAAAGCTTGACAAAACAATAAAGGGTTCCACACTTTTATTTGGCCTTTTATATACATAAACTGCATCCCCGCTAACCTAAGGTTTTCATTTTTCTTCTCGACTTTGCGACTACCTCTCCCTCTATATATATATATATATATATATATATATATATATATATATATATATATATATATATATATATATATATATATAATTCCGATTTTTTTAACTAGCCACACAAACCGACAGAATTGAAAAAAAACATGCTTTTCGGCATCTAGAGACTCAAAAACGTCCGAAAGATCTAATAAAATCTTCGAGGGTGATTTTTTCACACTTACGTTAAGAGGCAAGTGAAACCAACAATCCTGTATCTTGAAATCTGAGTGTTTTCAGAAGAACCTCCTCTAGAACAAATAGCCCTTTCAAATATTGAAACAAAATTCCCGAACATCTCGTATATATTTTCAATTCAATACAATATTTAAAACTAACACTTATTAAATTAAAGTAGGTACCTGTTATCCTATTAAAATTTCACAACGGTACTACCCACCGCGGAAAAATCCGAGACCGTGCATAATAATCACAATCATCATCTCTAAATCGAATAGTTTACAGACGATTTCAGGCAGTTGCCATAAATCATCAAAATTACCTCCAATCCTCATTAGAGATATCCTTATTAAGTAGATGCGTTGCATAATTTCCCAACTGTACAGCTATAACAATTACTCGCGAATGATGATGGCGATGTGAGAATTTGTTTTAGATGGTACGTGTGTGATCAGGGTCAACAAACCTCATGCTGACATAACTGATACTAGATACTTAGTTACAGTCATTAGGAGAAACAGTATCTTTATGACTTATGCGTCGTACAAATTGCCTTGCGATTCTCTATAATGTGTGGTCGAGAAGATTTCCGGCGTAAATTATTGGGTATAAGAGAATATTAAAAAAAAATAATGAATTCCGCTGCGAAAAGTTCATCAAATGCCTTATAATAACGACATTTTACCCACTTCCTTAGTAAATACAACACATTCTACTCATGCATATAATTATTTTATAACAACTTTATACAATTAAGAAATCATGGTTCTTGGGATTAGACCGTGTCAAATTAGAATTACTATCCGACGTTTCGGCTTCGATTGCACGAGGCATCTTCAGGTATCGTTACTCTACGAGATCTGAACACTGAATGAGCTCGAATTTTTTTTTTGTGTCGATGGGGAATGCTTTTACGCACGACTCCATCCCGGTTGGGATGGAGACAGTGTGGGACTCGCATTACTGCCAGGTTGTTACACTTGACAGATTGCCATACCCACTAAACCCCACCGAGCCCCCATCAGATGGACCGTCATTGGGCAAGCCCAAGGGTCCTTCGATGAGGTTGATGCCGTCCTTCCGGGGGTGACCCTCTAAAAGACATGGTCCTCTGGGGGGGGGGGTGAGTTGCCTCTTTGGCACGGTGTTTTGTGCCGCCTCTCGTTACTCTATATCTGAAAAGGAAAATATCATTAGTAATGTAGTCGTCTTACCTGTTGAAGTTACTCTTGTTGATCCGTCCTCCCGTCTGTCCGGTTGCCACTGTCAGCGTCTCACTGGACCTTCCAGTTTGCCGATGTCAGGTTCCTCCGTCCATCCGTGTGTTGGTCTTCTTGGTGTGTTCTCTTCTGGGCCCTCAGTGTCACTGCTGTTCCGTGTCCTTGCAGTGAGGAGCTGAGGAGGGGTGTTCTTTTACCTCAGGTTCAACTGCAGCTCGCGCCGGAGCCAGTTGAGGTACCTGGTATCCTCTTCTTTTACCTCAGGTTCAGCTGCAGCTCACGCCGGAGCCAGCTGAGGTACCTGGGAATCCTCTTCTTGGAGATTTTTCTTGGCCACATGAGTTGCTAAGAATTTTTGCAAGTGAGATCTAGCTTCTGAGGAGCACGGAGGCTCAGAAGTTTTGATTCACTCGCATCCATCCTCAAGCACTTTTAACGCAGAAGTCCGTGTCTTGGTCTTCTGTGTTTGGTCCTATTGTTGTGGTTTGGAGCTAGTGGATCGTAATTCACCAGATCTCGTAGATTTTCATTATGATGGTTTTCGGCTGCTCTGAAGGCTCGGGTAGCCTTTTGTTGCATAAAGTCTTCGATTTGTGTCCATTGAAGATCTCTCTGCAAGTCCTCATTCCTGATGAACCACGGGGCATCTGCCGCCATCCTTATCAGTTTGTTTTCTGTCCTCTTGATTTTTAGAAGGTTTGTTTTTGACGCATAGCCGTAAGCTGTGGAGCCGTACGTTAGTTGGCTCCTTGCTACTGTTTTGATGAGTAGCAGCTTTGTCCTGATTGCCATTTCGCTCTTTCGGCAGAGCAATGGATAAAGTTTATTCATTGCCTGTCTGGCTTTGGTTCTCGCTGCGTTGATGTGTTTGGTCGAAGTCAGTCGTTTGTGCATGGTCATACCTAGGTACTTGACCTCGTTGGACCATGGAATCTCCACTTCTCCAACTCGGATTCTGGCTCTGGCAGTCAGTCTCCTTCGTTGGAAAAGTATGGCTTGCGTCTTCTGGGGGTTGATCTTGACTTTCCACTTAATGCACGAGTCATTAAGGTCATTTATGTCCTCTTGCAATCGTCTTCCCAGGATGCGGGTGCTTCTGCTTTTGTGTGGGATGGCGGTGTCGTCTGCGTAGAGTGCTGTTATGCCCTCGTCTCCTATCGGGACATCATGGGAGAAGATGGAGTAGAACAAGGGTCCTAGTACCGATCCTTGTGGAACTCCTGCTACCAGTCCTCTTTGTTCAGAGTGGGTATCATTCACTTTGACGGAGAATGTCCTGTCTCTTAGGTAGCTGCGTATTATTTTAATGCTTCTTCTTTCGTATCCGGCCACAGACATTTTGTACACCAGTCCTTGGTGCCACATCCTGTCGAAGGCCCTCTCGATGTCTAGGAAGACTGCTCCTGTGGCTTCTCTGTTGTTGAATCCTTTTGTGATGTATTCAGTAGCTCTGAGGACTTGTTGTTCAGATGAGTGCCCAGCCCTGAAGCCGAATTGTTCGTCTGGAATGGCATCTAGCTCTTGGGTCTCATCTTTTAGTCTTCTAGCTATGGCTCGCTCAGCTACTTTGCCTAATACAGGGAGTAGACTTATGGGCCTGTAGTTTTGCGGTAGGGTGCGGTCCTTGCCTGGTTTTTCCAGGACTATGACCTCCGCCTTTTTCCACATGCTGGGGAAGTGGCATGTCCTCAATATGGTGTTGATGATGTTGGTCATAGCACTGTAACCTTTTCTTGGAAGGTACTTCAGCATCTTGTTGGTAATGCCGTCGGCTCCAGGGGCTTTTTTCACCTTTAGCCTTTGAGCTCGAAGAGATTCAGGCGGGCTTTTATATCCGACTTGTGCTCGCCGAACCGTGACCCTGTGTTAAGATCGGTTTCCACGTGTGAGGTAGACCGTAACCCGTATTGACATTTTTTGTATGTTTAAATATTTCATTAGGTTTTCTAATTTTTCGTTTATAAAAACTTATTGATGCTAGAACCTTGATTTCCTTTACATTTATAATATGGCCAGTGTTATCCTGATGTTCAGCTACAGCAGATTGAACAAATTGTTTCTTTTTAATAGATCGTTCATATTCCTGAAGTCTAGTTGATATTGAGCATCCTGTTTCTCCCACATACACTTCTCCACAGGAGCAAGGAATTTTATATACTCCTTCTGTTTGGAAAGGTACCATATCTTTCGAGGATCGCAAGCATTGTCCAATCTTCTTATGTGTATTGAAGATTGTACGTATGTTGGACCGCCGAAGTAATCGTCCTATTTTGTCTGTAGTGCCATGTATTTAGGGAAGAACAATATTACCTAATGGCGAACTTGATATTATGATGTTGTTGATTAAGATGGTTCAGAAATATAAGGAGATTATCCTGTCCATGAGGCCAAACAACAAAAGTATCATCTACATATCTGAACCAGTGCTTTGGTTTTAGTGGAACGGATGTTAGAGCAGTATCCTTAATGGCTTCCATAAAGATATTCGCTATCACAGGTGACAGAGGAGATCCCATAGCTGCCCCTGAAGTTTGTTCATGAAAAGTTCCTTGAAAAATAAAAATAAGTAGATGTGAGACAAACTTCCACTAGGTCTATCAAGTTTTTATCAAGATTATTATTATTCAGTATAAGAAATCGTGGTTCTTGGGATTAGACCTTGTCAAAAATGGAATCACTTTCCGACGTTTTGTCTTCCATTGCACGAGACATCTTCAGGGATCTTCACCTCACCAGATCGGAGCACTGAATAAGCTCGGAGAGACCCAGGCCGGGTATTTATAGTCGAGCTATGTTTACCGAAGCGTGACTCGGTGTAACGATCGGTTTCCACGTATGATGTAGACTGAAGCCCGTGTCTCTATTAAAATTGTTTGGATGCTTATAATATATATATTTCAATAGATTCTCTAATTTTGCGTTTATAGGGCAATTTTTCCCTTTATGGGATGAATATTGCACTGATGATATTGGATGCTCAATTAGAAAATATAATAATCCCACTCCACGAAATGATACTAATAAGGAATTACCGATAGGAAATGTAGTTCTTCCATTTATACACGGAACCACAGACAAGATTGCAAGGTACTTCGCCGGTCCAACATACGTACAATCTTCAACACACACAAGAAAATTGGATAATGTTTGAGATCGCCAAAGGACATTATTCCTTTTCAAACGGAAGGAGTATATGCAATTCCTTTTTCCTGTGGTGATGTATATATTATTTATAGATATGTTGGTAAAAGCATCCTATAAATAGTTTGGCTTGCATTGCCGTCCATGGTGTCTCTACAAGGGATAGAATTTAATAATGAATTTATTTTATATCATTATTAAAATTTCTTTGTCTTCTAAACCTTCAGGGGTTAGATTTTATCATACTAGATACTATTTCTAGACATTTTCAGCAATTAATATTTTACGCAAGTCATAAATGTTTTTATCACAAGGATAATTATTAAATGTGCAGTCACTGGACAACGCATCCAAAGCAAAAATTAGAACATTTATGTGAAAACACTACTAGAAGTCGAAATTCCGGGTTAGAATTCGGAATTCCGAGATAGAAGTCGGAATTCCGAGTTACAAGTCAGAATTCCGAGATAGAAGTCGGAATTCCGAGTTACAAGTCGGAATTCCGAGATAGAAGTCGGAATTCTGAGATAGAAGTCGGAATTCCGAGATAGAAGTCGGAATTCTGAGATAGAAGTCAGAATTCCGAGTTAGAAGTCGGAATTCCGAGACAGAAGTCGGAATTTCGAGATAGAAGTCGAAATTCCGAGATAGAAGTCGGAATTCCGAGATAGAAGTCGGAATTTCGAGATAGAAGTCGGAATTTGTAATTAATATACGATTGCTTATAAGCGCAATCACTTTTTTATATTCTTTTAACGTCAAATGAACCGTTCATTCTAAATGAAATTAATATTTTAATTATAGGGATAAAGATGAAACTAAGTAAAACTACAAGAAATTTATTAACTGTGCGGAATTCCGAGATAGAAGTCGGAATTCTGAAAATAAAACGCCATTTAGAAGTCGGAATTCCGAGATAGAAGTCGGAATTCTGAGAGAGAAGTGGGAATTCCGAGATAGAATTCTGAGATAGAAGTCGGAATTCCGAGTTAGAAGTCGGAATTCTGAAATAGAAGTCGGAATTCCGAGATAGAAGTCGGAATTCCGAGTGAGAATAGAAGTCGGAATTCCGAGATAGAAGTCGGAATTCCGAGATAGAAGTCGGAATTCCGAGTTAGAAGTCGGAATTCCGAGATAGAAGTCGGAATTCCGAGTTAGAAGTCGGAATTCCGAGTCGGAGAAGTCGGAATTCCGAGTTAGAAGTCGGAATTCCGAGATAGAAGTCGGAATTCCGAGTTACAAGTCGGAATTCTGAGATAGAAGTCGGAATTCCGGGATAGAAGTCGGAATTCCGAGATAGAAGTAGGAATTTCGAGATAGAAGTCGAAATTCCGAGATAGAAGTCGGAATTCCGAGATAGAAGTCGGAATTCCGAGTTAGAAGTCGGAATTCCGAGTTAGAAGTCGGAATTCCGAGATAGAAGTCGGAATTCCGAGATAGAAGTCGGAATTTATTACAAAAATAAAAATAAAAAAATTGTGGCCCTTCTACGCTTTCGTAATTTTCGACAGCTTGTAACATTTATATTTTGAAATACCGTTAAAAAGTTGTCTATAATAAACTTAGTTTTTTTATGATTTCGGTTAAAAGACCACTTTAAATTGGCAGAAATTTAAGCCGTAAATGCACAAAAAAAACTAAATTAAACAAAAAGCAAATATAGTCAAAATGCTCCATAAACTTACCTTCACCGCTTTTTGAAGAGCTTCTAGCTTTCGCGTCATCATGTCAGGTATTTCTAAAAGACTCTTTACTGAATATTAACTGAAGACTGAAGCAAAACCGTTTTCTAGTGAATTCATATTTTTTGTGTTCTCCCTCCAAAATTTAGTTCTTTTATTAAAAGCGTATACTTGCGGTTGTTATTTCTCTTCCACCGAAAGCCAATCTCTCTTACCCATTTTCGGAGAAAACTAATACAAATGATTGGACATATCATAATTTAGTTTCTGATGGAAAGACTTTATGGTAATATGTTCTTTTTGGGGATACATGTGATAAATGGTATTCCGGATCTTACTTTTTAAAAAGTCGATTATCTTGATATGCTCTTTATTTCTTGTTGATGATAATTATTTGAATCTTTTGTCCGATTTTAGTCACTTTTGTCTTAAACTAAATATCGATCGTAAACTTACTTTCATTGCGCAAGCTGTTCTTTCCACGACATTCTGAAGCTCCAAAGCTGTTCCTGGAGCTACTTGTTGTTTTTCTAGCTCAAAAAAAGCTAATATATTAAGAATAATAAGCTGGCTTGCTGGCTTTGCTGACTTAGTCGTCTATTTCCAATTTTTTTCGGCATTTTGAATATAGACTTTGTTTTGACACATAGATAAACTATTTTCACGTTTCGAAATGTCACACTTAAGGAGTTGTCAACGTGACAAGTTTTAGTTGAAATAAGAAAAGACGTGACTTTTTTAGTAAATTCACTATTACAAAGGTGCAAAAAATTACGTCACTGCATATCCGAAAAATGTCTACTATACACGTGTCGAGTTCAAAATACTCTATCGAATATCGTCATTAAACTAAAATTAATACAACCATAAAACGGCAATTAATATATGATTGTCAAAAATTAATACGGGCGTATCCTCACTACCAACGCTTACGATTGTTTAGTGTTCCTTTCCCGAATTTAAACGTCTTCGAAACGCGTAATCGACCATCTCCGTTATTACCAATAAATATTTCGATGGGGCAGAGGCAATAAATTAATTAAAAAAGTGAATCATCGGCCGCTTCTTTCAATTCGACTTAATACCGCAGACCAATTTATTTCGTGAAATAATGACCGATATCAATTTGTTTGAATTATTCCTACTCGATCCGAATCGATTTATGTGCAAAGTGCATTCACTTCTGTCAACGAGACCGCGGGTTATTGCAGTTTATGGACCGAAGACTGAAATAGACGCCATCGATGTTTTGGTTACCTCTTCGGATTTCAAACAGGACCAGTTGTTAATTGGGTATTAAGTTAATTGAAGTAATAATTACATGTGTCCGGCAAAAGTCTGGGTACGGGTAAATATCTCCAGGGCCGTTGATTCAGTTCGAGATGAGGGGATTAGCATATATTTATGAGAGGGGATATTAATTCCAAAACAGATAAAATAAACAATCAAAATTTTCAGTGAATCTCTAAAAGTGAATATTTTCGTAACGAGAGAAGGTGTTAAGATGTTGTTTTTGGCAGATCTGTGGCAAATTTTATTGTGTACAGGGTGTAAAAACAGAGCGTGCATTTTTTTTGAAAAATTTTGGTTGCCATAATAAACCCCTCCTTATCAAAAAAGATTTCAACTATTTTTCAGTATTTTTTTTTTGAAAAACCGTCATTTTATTTCCCTCGTAAAGGAAGTCCTAACACGGGAACCTGTGGTGGAAGATAGATCAAAATACAAGAGTTCTAACCACACTACACCACAACTTGTTACGTTCTGGACTCGCGTTTCGCTAACCAAGTTAGCATCATCAGCACATGATATAAACTGGAGTTTATAAATTTGATTTTATTTGCTTAATGACATGTATCTTTATAACTTTTTTCCTATGATCAAACTTTTTGACTAGATTGGACTTAACATTTACTTTTCTGTGATTTCTAGTACCAACACTCTGCATAGAAAATATAGGGTGTTCAGAAATTAATTTAAGATTAGTTGAATTCGGATGATAGGAAACACTTGTTTGTTGTTCCAAACATATCCGACACCCAGTAAAATGGAAACCAATTTAACCAACATTTTTTGCAAGTATTTAGTAATTTGGAATATTTTTTTCAAAATTTTTTATCTACGTTTACGTAAATTCAGATATCTTCTTAGTAGTCAAAAACTCCATCATATAATGACATGCTTTAAATTTACATTTTAACACTTTTGCATTTTTTTTTAAAGCGAAAACATTAACTGTTCATATCGCCGTATTTTCCAGTTTATTTTGTTCGTATTCCAAGAATTTCATGTATACAGTGTGTTCAAAAAGTCCCTCAATATCTTGAAATTGGGCCAAATTCATCTAATTCGTAATTCTACACAAAATTATAGCCTGACGTCATGCAACATGTATCATACCTAAAACCACTAGTTTAAAAAATATAACATAATTTTTATTAATACAACAAACGCTTGTAAATAACAAGAATTATACTTAACTAAATAAATTTAGTTAAATTGTAACTTACTAGACATATATCAATCTGGATTTACTCCACATCGGAGTACTGCTGACAACCTAGTACTCCTACAAAACATGATATAATTGCAGTAATCTTGGATATTGAAAGTACTTTCGATACCACTTGGAGACCCGGCATTTACAATAAATTAAAGGAAGCCAATCTAAATTGAAACATATTATCGTTTATACAAAATTTCCTTTCAAACAGAACAGCAAAAGTGTTTGCAAATGGGGAAACATCTCATTGATTCACTTTAGAAGCATGACTCTATTTAACCTCGCTATAAGTGACATATACTCCTCAGTGAATGTTATCTCGACAACATGCAAACTACTTCAAAACGCAGTAAACAATCTTTCAGCTTAGTCGAGGACTTCTGACTTCATCTTATCAACTTCAGAAACCAAAGTAAATTCACCCGAAGAAGAATGAACTACCACCCACATATAACACTGATTGATGTACCTCTACAAGTGGTGGAAAATCACAAATTTTTGAGATTAAGATATGACAGCAAACTCACTTGGCGAAAACACATATAAGAAGTTAAAGACGACTGCATGAAACGAATAGCTATACTCAAAATACTGCCCCATCAGCAACGGGGAGCACAAGAAACAGTACGTCTTAGAACCTACAGAGCCCTGGTTCTGTATAAACTTGTCTATGACAATTTAGTATATGCTTCTGTGAGCAAATCCACCGTTAAAATACTAAATATTGTTAAAATCTGTTTGAGATATTTCCGATCAAGCCCAGTAGCTCCTTTCTTACCCTACTAAAGAATTTCCCAACACTAGAATCCCAGTACATCGTATTTTCACTTCAGCATAACAATCTTTCAATAACGCTCAAAAATCTTCTGGGTGATAACAACCTTTCCCTAATATCTACCATTCCACTCTCAACAACACCTCCGTGGACCAAAAAGATGCTACTTATGAACACCCCTTTGACAAAAAAACAAAAAATCTGTCTTTCAAAAACAATCTCTCCTAGAACTCATCAGTGCAAATAAATCAGATCAGTAAGCTGCTTAGTCACAACAACAGATTCCATCAGAGCAAGCTACAAACTCCCGAAAGCTTGCTGCATTCACACTTGAGAACTTTATGGCATTCTTAAAGCTATTCAAATGATCACAGGAAAGAATAAAACTATCACTGTATGTTCCGATTCATTAGCGTCAATTCACTCTATAGGCAACATATTCACCAAACACCCTCCAGTACAGAACATACATGATACTTACCAAGAGCTTTCATCCAAAAACAAACAAGTTTCTATTATTTAGACGTTGCAATTCCTCCAACAATCTGGAATAAATGGCAGGGCAAACACCAAACTCTCACAAACACAACCAAACCAAAGCATGAAAGACATGCCACCTATGAATAGAAGAAAGCTGACGGTAATTCGAAGAATAAGAATTGGACACATAAAGCTCACCCATGGTTACTTGTTGGAAGCCGGGAACTCACCACTTTGCGAACACTGTTCTAACAGTGTTCTCAGTACGCAGAAAGCCGACGGATGAATGGAATCAGTGGTGATCTCAAAGACAATCTTAGTTCGCCTAACAGTTTTCCTAAAGTCAAAAAATTCATTTATTTAATGATCTATAAGCTTTACTTTTAAAATTGTTATTATTATTCCAATTTTCTTTCTTATTTTTAGTTTTTCATGGATTTGGTTTAGTTGTATGTATTGTAAATGCCTGTAGATTGTGTCAATGACCGTTAGCAGTCGAGGCACATTAAATAAATTAAAAAAAAAAGTTAAATTTTGAACAATATCCCAAATTGTAAAAAAATGCATTTGTTACGTCTTGAAGCATATCCGAAGCTATAAGATGACATTCTGTGCTAATTCTGCCTTTCAGTATATCAATATTTTCTAGTTTTGTTATATAAACTTTATTTTTCAAATTTCCCCAGAGAAACTAATCAAGGATCGTGAGGTCGGGGCTTCTGGCTGGCCATTCAATTTCACCGCTTCTACCGATCCCCCGACTTGGAAAACTAGTGTCCATTACGCAATGTTGCAAATCGGTCAGTTGCTGGTTGCGTATCCAGGGTTGTTCTTAAATGTAACAATTTTCATTGTTAGTTGTATAGCTGTGACTATTCAAACTTATAAAACAAAAGGTTAGAAGACGCAATGCAATTTTTGCTTTTCTTGAAAAATCTGTATCTTTACATTAATAAGTGCGAGGCGGCTGCGGCAGTTTTTTGTGACCTCGCTAAAGCTTTCGATTGCGTGGACCATGAAATACTGTTGCGGAAGCTAGAGTGGTATGGTTTCAGGGGAAGTGCTCTTCACTGGTTTAGGTCTTATCTCTCCGGACGATGTTAGAGGGTCAGGTTGCATGAGGCTGATTCTATTAAGCGAGAAATTATTATACTCAGGGTTCTGTTCTACGACCAATTTTATTTCTTGTCTATATAAATGATCTAGCGTCATTGAAAAATCGAGAGTGAATTCACAATTTTTGCCGATGGTACCTCAATTTTGTGGCATTCCAGGAATCCTGAGGGGCTAACTCATGCAATCGCAAATGATGTTGAACAAATTAAAGGGTGGTGTGATGCTAATCGTCTTTCTTTCAACTTTTCTGAGACTAACATTATGCATTTTGGGTATTTGCTTGATGATGTCTATCTTGATAATGAACACATTTCGATAAAATCAAATATTACATTTTTGGATGTAGCCATTGACACTAAGTTAACATTTTAGGATCATATTTTGAAAGTATGCAATAGTCTGGCATCGGGATGTTATGTCTTGAGAGTTGTATCGAACGAAATGGATGAACACACTGCCAAATCAGTATATTTGGCCTTGATAGAATCTGATTTGCGTTATGAGGTCTGTTTCTAGGGTAATTCGAGCTAATATCTGATAAACCCAGTTTCTGTTTTGCACAAAAGAAGCAGTGAGGTATACGTGCGGGGTAAGTGGTAGAGATTCTTGTAGCCCACTATTAATTAATCGCAAAATCCTAACCCTAACTTGTATTTTTATTTTAGAGACAGCTTGTATGAGGTTTAAAAAATTTAAAAATCGAGAGTATCATAATCATTATAATACAAGACAAACTGGAGCTCTGCCGCTGCCCATACCTCACACTTCACGAGTTAAAAGCTCAATATTCTATACTAAATTGAATAATATTAAAACATTTAAATCTTCTCTTAAATGCATATTACTCAAAAAAGCTTATTATGGCCTTCTGAAAATTTTCAATGATGTGTTATGATACTTAATAGACTTCCTCATTCCAAGTCTCTGTTTAATGTTCCTTATATTTAAGTGTGTATGTATATTTTTATTATATTGGTGCTTCTGTTGTGTTTTTTTTGTAACTTCCTGTTTTTGTTTCTTATTGTTATCTGTATATTCTCTGCTTTTACTTATATTTTTTTACTGCTTGTTGGTTTATATATTTCTACATTTGGCTTTCTAACAAGATTTTATCTTAAACAATAAAGCAATTTTTGACTTTGACTTTGACTTAATCTCGTGTCGCGGCATCACTAGCTTACGGTCCCTATCGAAGAAAAAATGGCATCTCCCTTAAATTATTGTTAAAATTAACGGTTGCGACATGCAAATTACCAACAGTAACAAGTCGTAAAATGCATATATAAAAATTTAACCGCCCAGGCCGATAATCTAACTAATAAAATAGGTTTCCAAGACTTAAAAGCGGTCAAGTGTTTTCAAGGTTTTTTTCGGAGTTATTCAGATATAAGTCTACACTGGAAAAACGTAAGCCGGATTCTCGACCTCGTTAAAAAAATTGTCTACTTTCTTTTTCTATTTATTGCTTCAAGAATATAGATATGTATAGAAGACACTATCTATATATATTATATATTTTGCTTGGGTAGCAATATACAAAACGGAGTTTTCTAATCCTAACAATTGAAACTAATCTGTTTTTATTCACTGAATATCTGCATAGCTTGGATAATAAAATCCAGGTTTGCGTTAAAAAAGGCGTTTGACAAGATAAGCCACAACATCCTGCTTACACGACTTGCTGAGGTTGATAATGAGAAGGATTTCGCTTTGACCCTTTTCGACCAACCTCGGGTGTTCCGCAATGCTCCTATCTATATATATTATATATTAACAATATAAAATCCGGTTTTCACCACTCAAATTTCCTTTTATATGCAGACGATCTTAATTTTTTTTTAAAAGTACAAAACATCAATGACCCGAAATAGAGAAGACAGGATTAGTGGCAAACCGAAAACCAATTGCTCCAAACCGAATGACAGTGGGAAGCTAAGCAGTGAAACTTGCTGCTATTTTGGGCCACGTCAATATGAACTTTACATTAAGCACCAGAAAATGGAGAAAATTACTGCAATAGATATAGTTATAGACCAAAAAAATGCGGTTAATTATCCTGTCGAGTTTTTACACTCTCTAAACCTCTCAGCAATCCCTCCTCATGAGTTAACTTTAAAAGTGGGGGCACCAGTGAAGCCTAAACCACCTAAAAGGTGTAATTAAACTCGGCTACAGGTTAAAACATTACAAAATAATGTAATAGAGTCTACTATTATTTCTAGCCCTGGTCTGGGAGAAACAGTTTTTATACCACGAATCCCTTTAATTCCGTCAGGCTATCCTTTTCAGTTTAAACGTGTACAGTTTCCTTTAAAGCTCTGGCTCGCCATGACAATTAACAAAGCTCAAGGGCAATCCTTAAGTAGAACTGGAGTAGACTTGTGCGATAGTCGAATGCGGTCTTATCGTGCAGGTCCAAAGGTCACCAACATTATGAATCAAATCAGAAAACACAGTGAATACCAAAATGTTGTGTGATTCTTTTATCGAGCTATTAAATCTCGATGGGCTATTTACAAATATACAGAGAGAAAGAAAATAGTTTTTGTTTATTATATTACGGAAAATTATTAAGATAGCCACTTAATATTAGTTTATATATTAAATGCCGAGGGACTAAATAAGAAAATTCGCTAAATATGTATTTGGTTAAAATTTTTTGGTTGGCAAAAACAAAAATACACAAAATGGCAAGCGCCTTAATAAAGTCGGAAGGCGGTTCGAATCAGTGGAACAATCAGGATATGTTCTGTTTAATGAAAGTGAGATTTTTTTATCAATCACCAAAAATTATGAGTCCCGCTTAACCTAAAAATCTAACCACTTATACAGTGTCATTTATTTAAATGCGAGCCACCCCTGTGCAAAGAAAACTTATTTTTTTTGTATTGTGATAACAAAAAAATTTGATTTTGCAAAAATATTATATACTTTTGTTAAAAACACAAGATAATTAGTTATTACTTTCCTCGTGAGATTTTTTCAGTTCTTTACGTTTAAGGGTCCCTAGATGCCGGACAATATGTTTTCTCAATTCCGTCTGTCTGTAGGTATGTCTGTCCGTCAGTCTGTCTGTTCGCTACTTATCCGATTTCTTCAAATTTCGGTCTAAAATTAAGGGCCATGCATGCGAAAAATACAGGCTATATAATATATATATATATATATATATATATATATATATATATATATATATATATATACTGTATTTTTAGTTAGCCCCGAGTTTCTGGTAAAGCTATTTTACCGATTTTTATATATCAAATTTTGTCTTATAATTAATAAAAATATTGACTTATTTTAAACACGCTTTAAAATTGGAATAAGTATTCTATAATTATTTATTTATTGCCTACAAAATTACAAATGTACTAAAAAAGTAAGCAAAAAAATTATGTCAAATCTAATAAAAAAAATGTAAATTAAAATTCACTGGCTAATATCCAGGAGCCAGTGGCAAAAGCTCTGAGAATCGGTATAAGGAATGTACAGAAACTTATGCATGAAAAAAAACCATAATTTACTTCCGCAGAAGATTAAGAAATGTACACGAAAAAATCCAAAGGCAAAAGACTTAAGTTACAATGCATAAATGGATATTCATAATGCAATTTATGATTTATACACGTCAAAGATTAATATAATCCTTCAGAAACTTTTTAATATTATGGACTAAAAAATATCATCACTTAAGAAGTCCTCATCTTTTGAGTCGTCCTCAAATGGCGCAATGATCATTGGTGCTATTTCGACATCTAGAACTCGTTCTCGATTCCACCAATCCCATATTAATTTTTCCGTATGTTCCAGAGATTTCTTCCAGTACTCCGGCGTAATATAATTTTAATGAATCTTGCCAAACAATTTGCACTTCATCTGATGTAAGACCATCGTTCACGTGTTTTTCGTAATATGCAGTGGTAAAACCTGATGTCCATTTTCCCGTAATATTTCATCTACGCCATATATTGTTGGTTTTTTAATAGATTTTGCCATTAAAAGAAGTTCTGGTTTCAGCATATTGGGTAAAGGATTTTGTTTTTGTTTTATTAGCCAGTCATAAATATCACTTTTCCTCCAGGATGAAGTAGGTTGTTTATTTAAGATTCTTGAATGATAAGATGCATTGTCCAGAAAGATTAAAGATGGAGTATCTAAATTCGAAATCAGTTGTTCTTTTAACCACTTTTCAAACAGTTCACAGTTCATATTATCATGGTAATCCATTCTTTTGGATGTTGAAGAAAACAGTAAACTTGCACCTGGGAGAAATCTTGTTGAAGAACCTGCATGCAAAATGATGAACCGTTTTCCCGTCCCACATCCCTTTCTCACTCGTCCTGCGAAGATTTCGAACCACTTTCATTAGAAAATATTCAAAT
The DNA here is from genome assembly GCA_030620095.1 of Kuschelorhynchus macadamiae. NCBI lineage: Eukaryota > Metazoa > Arthropoda > Insecta > Coleoptera > Curculionidae > Kuschelorhynchus > Kuschelorhynchus macadamiae. Next base: position 103,826 of record JAUTXW010001186.1, on the reverse strand, counting down.
CTCGTCTAAAAATACCACTTTTCTAAATTTTGAATCAACATTTTCCGTGTATTTCTTTAAAAACTGGATACGCTGACTTGCTATATGTGGCAACTCGCATAAAAATCTTCGATTACAGTCCTTTTTATATCGAAAACCCAACATTAATTTTGACAACGATTTTAGTCCAATTTCCAATAGGCCTCGATTTTTTAAAACTTCTTTTAAAACTTGAAGGGTTATATTAGTTTTTGATGTGTATAAATCGTAAATTGCATTACGAACATCCATTTTTACATTGTCACTTAAGTCTTCTGACTTTGGCTTTTTTCGTGTACGTTTCTTAATTTTCCTCGGTAATAAATTATGCTTTTTTTTATGCACAATTTTCTGCACAGTCCTTATACCGATTTTCAGAGCTTTTGCTACTGTCGTAATATTCTAATAGATTTAATACCATTTTTTTCGCTTGTGGATGCAAAAAACCTGAAAATTGTTTTCTATTACTCATTTTGTCACTGACTTGTCAATCTGACTTTGAAGTGCCATCGCTCAAAGATTTTTGCAACTGCTGGTATTTATATGTTTATCCTCTTTTTTCATATGAAAATGTAATAGGTCTATCTAATTCATTTTCCGAATTTTATGCAGAGGATATGATTACACGTAATAAAAGAAAAACGAACTTAAAAAGTTTGTCGTTGATAAATCGTATGACCCGCACGATAACACTGCTTTTGACTATACGATTGTTTTTCCCATAGTAAACTCTATTCGCATGCTCTAGAGTAAGTTGGCGTAGTAGCTTGGCTATTTTATAGCCAGAGAATGCTACAACAAACGTTGTTTGTAAAGAAGTACTCAAATGAGGAGATTTAAGTACCTCTTTACATACACATTAGAAAATATCAAAGTCTCGTCTAAAAATACCACTTTTCTAAATTTTGAATTAACATTTTCCGCGTATTTCTTTAAAAATTGGATACGCTGACTTGCTATATGTGGCAGCTCGCATAAAAATCTTCGATTAAAGTCCTTTTTATATCGAAAACCCAACATTTTTATTAATTTTGACAACGATTTTAGTCCAATTTCCAATATGCCTCGGTTTGTTAAAGCTTCTTTTAAAACTTGAAGGGTTATATTAGTTTTTGATGTGTATAAATCGTAAGTTGCATTACGAACATCCATTTTTACATTGTCACTTAAGTCTTCTGTCTTTGGCTTTTTTCGTGTACATTTCTTAATCTTCTTCGGTAGTAAATTATGCTTTTTTTCATGCACAATTTTCTGCACAGTCCTCATACCGATTTCCAGAGCTTTTGCTACTGTCTCCTGGATATTGGCCGGTGAATTTTCATTTTCCTAATATTTTAATAGGTTTAATACCATTTTTTCCCTTGTGGATGCAAAAAACCCGCAAAATTGTTTTCTATTACTCATTTTGTCACTGGCTTGTCAATCTGACTTTGGAGTGCCATCGCTCAAAGATTTTTGCAACTGCTGGTATTTATATGTTTATCCTCTTTTTTCATATGAAAATGTAATAGGTCTATCTAATTCATCTTCCGAATTTTATGCAGAGGATATGATTACACGTAATAAAAGAGAAACAAACTTAAAAAGTTTGTCGTTGATAAATCGTATGACCCGCACGATAACACTGCTTTTGACTATACGATTGTTTTTCCCATAGTAAACTCTATTCGCATGCTCTAGAGTAAGTTGGCGTAGTAGCTTGGCTATTTTATAGCCAGAGAATGCTACAACAAACGTTGTTTGTAAAGAAGTACTCAAATGAGGAGATTTAAGTGCCTCTTTACATACACATTAGAAAATATCAAAGTCTCGTCTAAAAATACCACTTTTCTAAATTTTGAATTAACATTTTCCGCGTATTTCTTTAAAAATTGGATACGCTGACTTGCTATATGTGGCAGCTCGCATAAAAATCTTCTATTAAAGTCCTTTTTATATCGAAAACCCAACATTTTTATTAATTTTAACAAAGATTTTAGTCCAATTTCCAATATGCCTCGGTTTGTTAAAGCTTCTTTTAAAACTTGAAGGGTTATATTAGTTTTTGATGTGTGTAAATCGTAAATTGCATTACGAACATCCATTTTTACATTGTCACTTAAGTCTTCTGTCTTTGGCTTTTTTCGTGTACATTTCTTAATCTTCTTCGGTAGTAAATTATGCTTTTTTTCATGCACAATTTTCTGCACAGTCCTCATACCGATTTCCAGAGCTTTTGCTACTGTCTCCTGGATATTGGCCGGTGAATTTTCATTTTCCTAATATTTTAATAGGTTTAATACCATTTTTTTCCCTTGTGGATGCAAAAAACCCGCAAAATTGTTTTCTATTACTCATTTTGTCACTGGCTTGTCAATCTGACTGAAGTGACATCGCTCAACGATTTTTGCAACTGCTGGTATTTATATGTTTATTCTCTTTTTTCATATGAAAATGTAATAGGTCTATCTAATTCATCTTCCGAATTTTATGCAGAGGATATGATTACACGTAATAAAAGAAAAACGAACTTAAAAAGTTTGTCGTTGATAAATCGTATGACCCGCACGATAACACTGCTTTTGACTATACGATTGTTTTTCCCATGGTAAACTCTATTCGCATGCTCTAGAGTAAGTTCGCGTAGTAGCTTGGCTATTTTATAGCCAGAGAATGCTACAGCAAACGTTGTTTATAAAGAAGTACTCAAATGAGGCGATTTAAGTACCTCTTTACATCCCGTTCATTATTATAGTCATATACGCGAACGAAGTCGCGGGTACCCGCTTGTAACATTTAAAACCAATATAAGTAAGTATATAGAAAATAATAAAACAAAATCTGATGAATATGAACAATCAGATGTATACCAACTAAAGTGTATATGTCAAACAGGCAGATATTTTGGTTGAAAAATAGATAGCACTATAAATGTTTTATCAAGGAAAAAACCGAGTTCAATTGTGCAAACCATTTAATTAAGACCGGTCATACCTCTGATAAAAATTTTAAAATTTTACACAATGAAAATATGGGTCATAAATTTAATATACTGGAGTCTCTAGAAATAAATAAACTTAAACGTACAAATTGTTTGTTAAACGATCAGGTAGAACTCAAGAATTCACCTCTGTTAAATATATGTCAGTAATTTTAGGTAGCTTAAGTTTATGGCTAGTTCTTAAACATTCCCAGACTATTAGATCTTTAAAATTCGGAATCGTTGTATTACACCTAGTTATACAAACATTCTTTTACTCTTAAGTTTCTTCATTCGAGATGTAACGTCCGAAGAAGCTACTGTGTAGCGAAACATGTCACGTGTTTTTTAAAAAATATAGTAGAAGTGTTTGTGAAAAATAGTTTTATGTTTACGTTTTACGTAATTTTATATATGGATTTCCACGGAGTATCGGCTGACGTAATCGAATTATTAAATAAACTAATATTTTTCAAATATTGAACTGAACTAGCCGTTACTTGATGGAAATCCATTATAACTCAATGAACAAAACACGCTTGTTTAAAATTTCCACTTAATTTATTTTGCAAAAAAAAATAATATTAAAAAACATGACAATTGTTTAGCCAACACTGTGGCTTCATCAGATGTTTGATCTTAAATGACAATGCAACACAAACAATATTATTTTCCCCCTCCCTGTATTGTAAGCAAACCTATTTTGACACTGCTTTGACAGACGTAAGTGAAAGTTACTCAACAAGGTATTGTTTGCCCTTAACGACAGGATGTGAGTCAACTTACATCCCTAGGGAAATAATAATCTAAAATTATTATAAGTAGCTTTAATTTTTGAACAATATATTACAAAAATCTGGTGATATTAATTGAAATGAATATTAATGGTACAATTATTCACATTATTAACAAAATTTGGAAACACGTTTTCTCGTTACTTCTCGATGTGTATTACATTTTCCTACTCCACCGATCCTTCATTTCTAACCAATATTTCTGTCACTGTTGAAGCACTGAAGAGACTTCTGGCTGGGTCTTATTGTATAAAATTTTATTCGCTACTTCCTTTTTATTATTGAGGCTCTCAGCTACGTAACTTTCCGCAATAGTAGCGGATTTCCATCCATCATGTCGCTTGATAGCTAATACATCAACTCCAGTATTTGCTAATAAAGCTGCCAACGTTCTTCTAAAAGAGTGTCCAGTATACATTTTGAAGTTCTCAAACTTTAGAAATTTCGCAATTTTACTTAAAATTGACGAAAACGTATTTTTCCCGACAGGCTGGTTTAAGCACTTTCTTTGATATCGCATAAAGCAACGCGTATTAATAGTCGTCATGTGGGATCTTCTATCAATGTACTTTTGAATTATTTTGAAATGTCAAACCTGATTGTCGTCACTTTTTGTCACTGTAAATGTACGTGACATTCCATTTTTGGAGTCAGGAATGGTCACAATTATGACTTCTTGGTCAAAATACAAGAGTTCTAGCCACACTACACCACAACTTGTTACGTTCTGGACGCGCGTTTTGCTAACCAAGTTAGCATCATCAGCAGATGATATAAACTAAAGTAACTTATCCTAACCGAGAATATTTATAGGTAAATGTGGTCACTCTTGGTTGCGCCCGACTGCACCGTTGTCAAGTAAACAATAGAGGGGACTATAGGTAATAGGCCCTCTGTCTTTATTTAGTGCTTTCTTACCGCATTTAACTATTTCTATACTCTTAAATGCAATAATCAATTATTAGATACATTTTTAATAAGCTTAAGATTATTTATTCCTATTTGGTAATTGTTTTCTAAAGCATGTTTGGCAACGCTTGACTTTTCTGTTCTTCCGTATCTTAAATGTGTCATGTGTTCTTTTATGGAGCGTTTAGTCTGCCCAACATATTTTAGATCGTAGTCATTACAGCTAATTTCATAGATGCCACTCTTCTCCTTCAAGTCGACTTTGTCTTTAGGGTTTCCGAGGAGATTTTTCAAACTGTTCTTCGTTTTGTAGGCTACTCTAAAACCTACGTTTTTAAATACTTTTTCTAGACCTCTCGTATATCTGGGATCATATGGGATTACTATGAACTTATTGGGAGCCTCAGGTGCTTGAAGAGTAGTGGCATCTTTTAACATTTTCTTATACTTATGTCTATTTACTAATTTATGTACAAAATTACCATTATATCCATTACTTTTAGCTATATTTTTAATCCGATTCATTTCATTGTTAAAACGTTCTTTACTTAATGGAAAATTGACTAATCTGTGAGTTAAGAAATGAAATGCTGCCATTTTGTGTTGACGGCAATGAAATGAGTCGGATGTTATATACCTATCAGTATTAGTAAATTTCCTATAAATATCAAATTCTAATTTATCGTTATTTCTAATAATTAACGTGTCGAAAAAAGGTAATTGCCCATTGTTCTATAGGGTATTTATTGTTTAATGTTTCTAAGAAAGTGTCCAAATTTTCTGTTTTAGTATCAAAAATAGCAAATATATCGTCTACGTATCTATACCACACCCTTGGAAAATACTTGAGTTCTTTTTTGAACTGGGTTTCTAATCTACCCATACACAAATTTGCAAGGAACGGAGATAAGCAATTGCCCATCGCAGTTCCCTCTAGTTGTTTATAATATTTATTGTTGAACTGAAAAAAAATTTGATTCATACATAATTTTGTAAGAAGTAAATATTCATCAATAATTTCTTTCTTTAAATTATTGATTTCAAGTAGTTCCTGTAGGTACTCCAAAGCTAGTGGTATGGGTACACTAGGAAACAATGAGCTTACATCAAAGGATATTAAAATTTCACCTTCTTTTAAGTGAACATTCTTAATTTTATCTAAGAATCCTAACGAGTTAGTAACCTCAAAGTTATCGTACGCGATACTTAATCTACTGAATTCTTCTACTAACCATTTTGAAATATTGTACGTTGGTGATCCAACAGCTGAAACGATAGGTCTCATGGACTTCCCAGGTTTATGGATTTTGGGAAGGCAATACAGTTTAGATAACTGTGGGTTACTATGTGTTAGTTTAAATTTTAGTTTATCGGACACAGGTTTTTACACTGTTTTAAGGTATTTTTTACTTCTATTATCATTTTTGATAACGGGTTCTTCTCAATTAAATCGTAGGGACCAGTTTGAATCAAATGGTCTACTCTTTCAAGATAATCTGTTTTGTCTAGTATAACAACCGTATTTCCTTTGTCAGCTTGTAAATAAAAACATTATTTTTTCTTTAGTCCCTGGATAACTTCAGTATTTTTACGAGAAACATATTTTGACTTGTTGTTAACAACGTTTTTTGAGATTTGATTTCTGCAAGCCTCTCTAATGAATCCCTTAGTTGACTCTGGCACGTATTGAATAGAGCTTTCGATATTCGCTATAATAGTTGGTAAACTATTTTTTACTGGAGGCTCTGCAAAATTCAAACCTTTATACAAAAGGGCGATTTCTATATTATCAAAGGACTGAGAAGAAAGGTTTTCTACAATGTTCTCGACTTCCGAAGAAATTTGTTTTTGTGGTTTTAACTTTTTCAGTTTGGTTTTAAGTGAACATATTTTCTTTAAAAATTTGGCATGAATAACTACGAACATTTTTCTTTGGAAATCTAGCCATTGTTCAAATTCTAAATTACTAAGTTTATAAGTGAGTTTTTTAAATAATCCGTGTGCTTCAATTTCAAGCATACTTCGTTTGCTATACAGATTTTTAATTACTAAATCCAGCCACTTTTGTTTGGCAAAAGATTCAACCTTCCCAGTAACGGGTGATTGTTTAGGGATCTTAAATGAAATTAATTTAAGGAAAACTGAAAAAGATTTGCATGCTTTTAGAAACCAAATATTTGCTGCTATTAACCTAATCTTAGTACAGTACTTACAATAAAGGTTTTGTTCCGCTGACTTCTTGACTTATTTTAACATTGTCCAGTTTCATTTCACAGAGTTTATTAAAACGGTACGCTCCAGCTACTCTCATTACCATTACGACCTTCATCAATAAGTATATATCATCGGGGGCTTCAAGCATGAACTTATTCACGTCTTCCCTGTTAAGCACATTCGATTTTTTGGGTCTATAACCATCATTTTTTCTTTTCAAAAATGCTCGAAGTTTTGGATACTTACAAATATCTATATTTTCCTCTATAAAAAGGGTGGAGTTCAACATCGGATACTCACATCATAAGCTTGATGGGGACTTCAATATAGCACTTTTTTCGGGGAAATACGCCAAAAACAGGGTTTCTGAGACTGCAGTAGCCGTCTTGCTTTGGCACCAATTCTTAAAGGATTTATATGCTGCTTCATACCTTTTTTTCGACTTTTCTGGTAGTAGAGACAAACAAGCAATATTCGCTGATTCTTCTATGTCTGAAACATCCATTTTATCCATACAGAATCAAACAATTCGACTTCTTCAAACTTTTCGCTATGAATTGTCAACTTGACGTTATTGATTAAATAAAAACTGCTTATGTTGCTCTGGCAACGGATGACGGCTGCCTTCATAATTTAATGAGAATACAATCGAATTATAATGATAATGAAAATCCAAAAATATATCCAGCATTTTCTTGTAAACATACAATACAGGGAGGGGGAAAAATGTTATATACTATATGGGATGTAAGTACAGGGTGATCAGTTAAGGGTAGCGAGCGGCCATATCTCATAAGATATTGGTCGTATAGATTTGAGAAAAAAAAATAAAAAAAAGTCGCCAAGAGAAATTGCTGAAAATTATTTTCGAGTTTGTTAAACGTCCGCTAGAGGGCGTAACAACCAACACCAAGCAGAAAAATGGGGTTTTTATAGAATTTTGCCTAATGAAAATATATCGATGATATAATTTTCATATTTAGTGACCATTTCCCTACACTTTTTGTCTAAAATGTTTTGTTCTATATATCAAAATAAAGCGGTGGGGGAAGTTCAATTGTTTTTTCAAACAAACCAAAATGTCTCCCGTTTTCTTTTGACCGATTTTAGCAAACTTAGGCTCATATGAAAGAGTATAATTTGCACTACAAAACGCTTATTTGGTTTTCAATTTTTGACTTTTGCTGGCGTCGCTAGATGGCGTTAACTGAATTAGTAGCATATTTTTTAGTTTTTTTCAAAAAAAACAAATGTAATGGTATATTAATTTTTACATATTTTAAAAGGGGATAAATTTCATTATAATTTAATGAAAATAATTTATCATCTACCTTTTTTTGAACCGTTGATATTGACCAAAATATTATTTTATTTTATTAACAATTGGCACGCCACTGCTTTTTGTCAAAATAAAAATCATTTTCGTAATCACTTATTAGTTTCTAACAAAAAGAACCTCTTGACTTTTTTTCGTTAGACGAACGGTTTTGGACTAAAAAATAAGCTGTTTAACAACGAAAAATCTTAATAAAACTGTCCAACAATAGCAGGAGCAATAACACTAAAAACAAGAACATGGAACTTTAAAAATAAACGTTAAAAATAAATTAATAGTTTTGTCGTAAATGTTCAAAATGTTGCCCATTATTTTGAATGCACTGGTCCAATCTCTTCTGGGTGGAGTTGACAGCTGTCTCAATTTCCGCTTTTGGTATAATATTTATGGCGTTTTGAATTCGGACTATCATGTCTTCTCGAGTAGTTGGTCGAGTTTTATACACCAAATCCTTTATTCGGCCCCACAGATAAAAAACAAAGCAGGTTAAATCGGGGGACCGTGATGGCCAGAAAAATAGACTGCCTCTACCAATCCAACGGTTAGGAAAATGCCTGTTCAAAAAATCCTGCACATTTCGTGAATAATGTGGCGGGCATCCGTCTTGTTGAAACCACATGTTTCTTCTTACTTGTAAAGGCACATTTTCTAAGTAAATCGTTAAATAAAAAGTTCAAATACATGTCACCGGTTAGATTGCCATTAAAGATGTGCGGACCGATAATAGCACCATTAATAACACCGCACCAGACGTTGACGCTCCATCGACCCTGCTGATAATCTTCACGTAACCAGTGCGGATTAGTGTCCGACCAGTAATGCACGTTATGAAGATTTACCCTGCCATTACTGCAAAACGATGCTTCGTCTGTCCACAATATTTGTGACAAAATATGATGGTTTTCCCTAATGAAGTCTCTAAGCCAGTAGCAGTAATCGAGCCTACGTTCAAAGTCAGTGTCATTTAGGGCTTGATGAATCACGATGTGATATGGATGCATTTTAAAATCCATTAATATTTTTTGCACTAAGCCATAGAATATTCCTAAATCTCTGGAGATCTCTCTTATGCTTAAATGGGGGTCTGCATGAATATAAGCCAACACATTTATAATGTTATCTTCTCTTCTTACTCTACGATTTCTTCTCAAAGTTGGAGTTGGTTGCACTTGGCCATGTTGCCTTAAACGTAAGGCTAAACGATGAAAAATCGTTCTCGAATGGTGTCTTCGGAGGGGATAACGCAGTGCATACTGTCTAGAAGCAATCGCCGCATTTTCAAAACATTGAAAATAAATTCTCAACATATCAAAGGCTTCTTCATTCGTAAAAGGCATGATTTGTTGTAAAAATACTTTTTACATAACATTAAATTAGATGTCAATAGCAGGAACTATCAAAATGAATATCAATGTGATTGACAATTTGGTGTTTTGTTTCTTAACGTAGATCATGGCCTGCTTCGCTTAAATGCGATGTTAGTTAAGTTTGATTTTTAATTTAATTTATGAAATAATAATAATTATTAATAATAAATTATGAACTAAAGCATTCTCTCGCTAATTAAATGATTATTAATGATAAAAATAATAGGTAATAATTTTATTATTGTGAGATGTAATATTTAAAAATAATTTTGAACCTTATAGTTATCATTGTTAAACATCTTATTTTTTCAATCCAAAACCGTTCGTCTAACGAAAAAAAGTCAAGAGGTTCTTTTTGTTAGCAACTAATAAGTGATTACGAAAATGATTTTTATTTTGACAAAAAGCAGTGGCGTGCCATTTTTTAATAAAATAAAATAATATTTTGGTCAAAATCAACGGTTCAAAAAAAGGTAGATAATAAATTATTTTCATTAAATTATAGAGAAATGTATCCCCTTTTAAAATATGTAAAAATGAATATACCATTACATTTGTTTTTTTTGAAAAAAACTAAAAAATATGCTACTAATTCAGTTAACGCCATCTAGCGACGCCAGCAAAAGTCAAAAATTCAAAACCAAATAAGCGTTTTGTAGTGCAAATTATGCTCTTTCATATGAGCCGAAGTTTGCTAAAATCGGTCAAAAGAAACGGGAGACATCTTGGTTTATTTGAAAAAACAATTGAACTTCCCCCACCGCTTTATTTTGATATATAGAACAAAACATTTTAGACAAAAAGTGTAGGGAAATGGTCACTAAATATGAAAATGATATCATCGATATATTTTCATTAGGCAAAATTCTATAAAAACCCCATTTTTCTACTTGGTGTTGGTTGTTACGTCCTCTAGCGGACGTTTGACAAACTCGAAAATAATTTTCAGCAATTTCTCTTGGCGACTTTTATTAAGATTTTTTTTCTCAAATCTATACGACCAATATCTTATGAGATATGGCCGCTCGCTACCCTTAACTGATCACCCTGTACATTAACCAGTCTCGAACTTTTTTGCCTCGCTATCGCTCGGCCGCAAACTCATCCTCGACTGGTAAATGTTACTTACATCCCTTATAGTATAAATAACTATTAAGTACCTGAACCTATTTTTACAATTACAGTTATACATAGAGTGGTGGAATGTTCTTGATTTTTAGTTATTGCTTAATAAAGATTTAAATGGGGAACTATTTAGGTCCAATTGATCATTTAATAATATGTTGTTATCTTTATGTTTGTTTATTTCTATACTTCCATAGTAAATTAAGTTTTTTCTTTTTTGTTCTATATGTAAAATTTCAAATTTCTCATTAAAAGTATAGTTTTCCCGAATTAGATGTTTTAGTCGGTTTTATTTTTTTATGAACATTTTTATTTCCGTGTATATAAGTATATTATTTTTTATGTGGCACTTCATGGAGCCGCGAACTTCTAATTTTAATGAATGTGTGCCGTACGCCTAATTACCACTATTACGACTACGACTACTGTACAATGTGTAAGATGGTGTACTCAACTAAACTTTGGTCGTAAAACGTATAAATAGCGTAGTAAAAAACCATACTGGAAACGCTTAAATGTGTTTTGTTTCTAGCGTAGAAATGAAAGCTTATGATTTTAACAATATTTATTTTGTTTCAGGTACTTAAATACATGCTTCATCAAAATACCAATGGAAACAGGTAACATACATTTAAATATAGATTTGCGGTATACAATAAAGGCTATATTCCAATAGGTCATATAGAAAATGAAGGACATTTCTCAAATCAGTTCTCAAAATATTTGAGGACCGTTTTTTTAAAACTCGATAACTACATTTTTACCGAAATTGAGATATACATCGATTCTATATAAAAATTCAATGCCCGACCTGCTGGTAGCGTCAGATTCATGAAAACTCGATAACTACAAGAGTTAAAGTATAGCCAAATTCTTGCGGTTTTTCAAAACTCGATAACTACGCGGGGTTTTTAAAAACTCGATAAGTAACGAACCTGCTTTATTTGAATGAATAATAATTTAATTTCTGTCGCCGCGCCAGTACAGTTTAAGCTCTATTCTGGACCAGTGCTTCTTGTCACCAGGATCATCATCACGTGTTTTGTGTTTTGTTTTTCTTTTTATAATATGAATGAAATAACTGGAGAGTATAGTAAAAACGTGACCCTTACAAAAAAGGGAAGAAAATTTCGTGTTTCTAATGAAAATAACGATCAAGTGAGACCAAAAATTACGCGCTATAAAAAAGAGAGGTTAGGTGAAGTTGACATCGCATGTAATCATTTCGAGAACAAGAAAAAAGGCGTTGTTTGTAAAGCAGGCGAGCTGACAAGAAATGAAATAATAGGTAAGTACCTATTTTTTAATTCGCGCTTGAATATGGATTTTTATATAGACTGTCTAGGTTTTAGGGAAATGATGATAAAATATTGCTGAAGTTTATGCAAGTTGTTGTACCTAAGCGAAAAACTGTAGATGAAACTGATCTGAAGCGAAACAGAAAACTTTCGGTCAAATACTCCATTAGAACTTCTACTGGTAATGTTCCTGTTTGCGCTGCTACATTTCAAAAGGTTACTGGTAGGTCAAGATAATGCTATTGATTATTATTTGTTAATCTGAACTTGACTCATGTTTTAGGTGCAAGTAAAGATAGACTATCTGGTATATCGAAAAAATTTCTCGCAGGAGAACAGTTGGTTGAAAAGCGAGGAGGTCGTGTACCAAACCAGACTGATAAAGATATTTCTGAAGCAATAAAGGTACACATAGGAAGCTATAAATGCAGAGAAAGTCACTACTCGCGTGCAAAATGCAGAAGAAACTACCTACCTCCAGAGTTAAACATACAGAAAATGTTTAACGCATTTTGTGAATCAACAAATTTTAAATATTCTTTGGCTAAGTACAAGAAAAGTTTTTATCAAAATTTCAATCTTGGTTTTGGGAATCCCCATTCGGATACGTGTTTTATTTGTAAGGAGTTTCTAGTTAATATAAGAAAAAACAAGGTGCTAGAAACAAAAAATGAACTCCGCACCAAGTATAGGCTACATAGGATGAGAGCAAAGGCTTTTTTCAGATACATGAATACTCACAGAGAAAATACATATAAAGTTTGTTTCGATTGTCAGCAAAATCAACCATTGCCAAAAATGTCTGTTGGTGAAGTCTTTTATTCAAGACAAGTTTGGTTTTATAACCTAGGCATTGTACATCATCAACATAAAAGCAATCAAAGGAAGATATCAGCTTCTACGTTTGGTTAGAGACGCAGTCAGGGCGGGGCTGCAATGAGATAGCTTCTGGTCTATTAGATTATTTAAACAAGCTTGAAAACAAATTATCGGATGAAGGCAAAAATGGGTTGATCTTGGAGCTGTTTTCAGACTCATGTTCCTCCCTAAATAAGAATAGTGTCATGATGACAGTTCTCATCTACTTTCTGGAAAAGTCTACAGTTTTTAAGGAAATACGCCATTTTTTTCCCATAAGAGGTCATAGTTTCATGCCCCCAGATAGGGTTTTTGGAAGGGTGGAAAAGGAGTATTGAGGACGAGAGGAGATTTTAGGACCGAGGGAGTATCACCAGATTTTGAAAAACCATGGAAAGGTCAATGTTTGGGGACAAGACTGGAATACATTTGATTATAAGTCAGTATCGCAGAATATTGTGAAGAAAAAGCTACCTTTTAAAATAAGTGAAGCTCGGGTCTTGACATACCAGAAGAGAAAAAGCACAGTGATTTGCAAAGTCCGTACTACGTATACAGGTTGTGATATAGAGGTCAGCAGTTTTAAAAAAGGTATCAAAAACGCAAATCAAATATCAGCAGCTCAGAAGCTACCAGCAGTCAATCACGTTAGTGACCTCAAGAAAGCCGATGTCAAAAAGCTCTTGCGGGGCATTGATCTTACTGATGAATTATCTTCTTTTTATGATGAAGTTATGAAAGGAACTGCTCTCAGTGCTGACGATAATGCTGATGAGGTTGGGTTGTATCATGATTCCGAGGTGGATGTTTGACTTTGACTTATTTTCTGTGTAAAAAATGTTATTTTCTTTCAATGTCAGATAATGTGTTTATCGTACTTATCGAGTTTTCAAAAAACTGCGTATTTATTTATTTTTTGTTTAGTTATAATAAAATTGATATTACATAATTTTGGCTCATTTATCAATTTCCATTTACTATAACTTTTCTTATAAAAATTTTCATTAGTTAATAAGTATTCTTGTGTTAGCCAGACACAAAAAATGCTCTCCTGAAAATTATTGATTTTGTAGTTATCGAGTTTTAAAAAAACGGTCCTCATTTAGTGTCATATAAAGCCTTTTATTTAACTGAATAAATCCTTATACAAATTCATTTTAGATTCTTGTAATTATTTTTAGCAATAAAACACGTGAAATAATGTATTAACTTTTTACTATGAGCGTGTGGAAAATAAGCACTTTTCGCACGCATGTTAGTGCGGAAAATTAGTTTTTGCCTCACTAGTGCGGAAAGTAATTTACTTTCCTCACTAGTGCTTGAAAAAGACAAATTATTTTTTTTTTCAGCTGTTTTAAAAGTATTAGATATTATTGTTTTTTTTTGAAAAATTATTAAAAAACCCGCTTAACAGAAAGAAGCAATTTGTCATCTAGATTTGTATTTCTTCAATATCCTAAATAATTCAAAAATTCATCCCATTAATTATATTATAATTTCGACTTACATCGTATTATAATTTCATATAATTCCAGTTAGCTTAATGCTAAGTAACCTTAGTTCCAATTGTTTCAACAATAGTGTTAATAGTCTCCGTTGCGATGAGACCAAAAAGCAATAATAACAACTATTTATGCTTCTGTGCGTGTTTTAATTTGCGTAGTTATTTGTAATATTGTGCTTTTAAAAGACGGTTTCGCCACAACATGCAAAACATAGTCGAAGATTTAATTCCTGAAAGTATTTTGAAAGAAGCTGCAACAGCCAGCTTACAGGTATTGCTCGAAAAAACCGGAAGTTTTGTGATTCCCTAAAAAATTAAAAATCCAAGTTAATTTGATAAGTATACTTAAATTTGAATGGAGTTATGCGAATCTGATCTAATTTTGATTAAACTACGAAAGTGTTTATGTTAATTATCAAAAAAATCAATTTTTCAAAAATTTTTTTGATTTTTTTGAAAAACAAATTTTTTTCTCAGGAGGCTATGTTTTGGTATCCAGGCATAACTTTTGATTGACAAACAAAATTTTTTTTTGCTTTTGCGAAAAAGCCAAAAAAGATTTTTGTTTGTCAATCTAAACGCAACAAATAATCTGAACACATTTAAAAATAACTTTTGATGCTAAACATCTTTTCTTATTAACATTTTGCTGAATCTTTCGAAATAAGGGTACTTTACTCTTGCATAATTTTAATATTTTTTGACCTACCCTGTATACTGTTTGACTTGCAGCCATTCTAAGTACACGTTATATGATAATCGAGGATGCACCAACTTTTGGCAATATTTTTATTTTGATTGTGTAGTTAATAAAAAAAATCCCATATAATGACCACACTGTATATAACAAAAATGATAAGGGTATCTGTATCGAGTTGTCTCGATTCTGAGATACGAGGTGTTAAAGGCTTTTATAAACATCATAAATATCCTTAAGCCGATTTATTTGAAATTTGGCAGTGTCATTTTTAGTACTAAGGCGCTAATTTAGACCTAAATATATTGAAGTTATTAAGTCCAGTGGTGTCTCAAGGGGCACCGCAACCATTATTATTCAAAAAAGGAAATACGCCGGTGCCTCTTTTTGAGGTTTTGATAGTTTTTTCAGTTTAAGCAACTAAAAGAATAACTTTTTTGTCTCTTGTTTTTTGTTCGTATCTAGCCTCGTTTTCGTGAAAAAAAATAAAAATGACTTTAAACCACTTTAAAAATTATCCATGGACAACATTATAAAAATAAAAACTATGTATTAATTACTATACATAAATTACAGAAAAATAAACAATTTCGAACCTAAACTAGATTAACAAAATAACTACCATCTGATAAAATACACGATTGCAATCGCTTCGCCATTGATTGTCTGACACTTTCAAATAACCCTGGAGTATTCCTTATGACATTGCAATTGTTGATTATTCGATTTCTCAAGTCGTTTACATCTAGTACAAGAGTTTTATAAACCAGAGCCTTCAGATGACCCCATAAATAGAAATCTAGAGGATTCATATCAGGACTACGAGCTGGCCAATTTTGAGGTCCTGCGCGTCCGATCCAGCGATTAGGGTAAGTAACGTCGAGTCGTTGAGGAGCAAGGACACTAGAATGAGCTGGGGCCCCGCATAAACCATATATTCGCTCTCACCTGTAGGGATACATCTTCTAACAAAAATGGGCCAATTAGGCAGTCATCAATAATTCCTATCCATAAGTTCAGCGAAAATTGTTGCTGAAAATGACTTTCTCTAATAAGGTGGGGATTCTTGTCGGCCCAAAAATGTTTATGATACACAGGCCAACACACATTTTGGTGCCTGCGATTTTTTAACTGTCCTTGGGTAATTTTTGGATGCAGAATGTAAAAAAGTTCTCAGATTTTGTCTATCAGATCTAGTTAAAAAAAAAATTGTGTATATATTTTACGTTATAACTGTTATAATATATAATATTACTATTGCCAGTTAAAAAGACACATGGATTTAAGTATTTATTGCAAAAACTAAATTTACATAATTACTAGAATGGAGTTTACTAAGGCAGGGCTGAAGGCTCCAGCAGTAGTCCGCCATCATGTGGCTATCCCATCGTCCTTGATAACGATCTTCCATAGTTTTAATAGCCTGATGGAATCTTTCCCCCTGTTCTTCACTACAATCACCTAAGTTTTCTGGAAAACGATCTAGGTGGCTTTATACTCATGTTACAGCCGAGAATATTAAAATTTGAAAACATAGTACTTCTCTGCCAAAACAATTTCCTTCTCGATTTAAAGCCTTCACAAATTGCTTCATTAGGCCTAGCTTGATATGCAAGGGCGGAAGTAAAATTTTTGCTCTTGAAACCAAAGGTTCGTTGATCACGTTTTGTTTTCCTTGAATTATGACGTCTCTTGAAGGCCAATTTTTGTTAACTCAGTGCTCATTTTTAGCTCTGCTGTCCCAAAGGCACAAAACAAGGATATTTTGTATAACCATTCTGCTGTTCAAGGAGGAAGTTAACCATTTTTAAATCAACACAAATTGCCCAGTGATGTTCTTCGTATTTAATTTTTCTCAAAAAAAATGCAATTGTTTCATATTCTTCCTTCATGGTAGTAGAATGACCAATAGGAATTGAGCCATATTTGTTACCGTTATGTAAAAGAACACATTTTAAACTACGTTTTGAACTGTTAATAAAAAGGCGCCAATCATCTGGAGTGTATTCAGGCAAACCCATTTTTTTCTAAGAGCCCTTTTATATTGTTACAGAATACCAAGTCATTTTCCTGAGCGAAAAAAGGCAGCAGATCCTTATCTCTTTTACGATAAAATGTGATATTAGTACCTGGACAAAGTAGATTTTTTTCTTTTAATCTGGATGCAAGTAATTCAGCGGATTCCTTTGAGAGATTCAGGTCTCTTATAAGATCGTTTAGTTCTTCTTGATTCAAACACTGCGGAGTTGCTAAATCTGCTTCAAATTCGCTGTCATTTTTTGATTGAATTCTTTGAACTTCGTCAGACGTTGATGTTTCTGTATCATCTTCTGTCAGTTCGAGTAGATTGCTGAATGATGGAATGGGTATTTCTTCCGAATGCGCTACAGGCCTTCTTGTAGAATCTAGATTCAGGAAATGTCCATTTGTGTCTATCGTTTCTATTTATGCCTTTAATATTAACGAGACAAAAATTGCAGTCGTCATGATGGCTTCGCGGTTCTCTCCAAACCATTGGTACACCAAACTTTAGGCACTTCCTCTTTCCAGTTGTCCATTGTCGCAAATATTCAACACATGTTTTACATATGAAATGTGGGGCCCAAGATTTATCTTGATCTCCTAAATGAACGCCAAAATAGGAAAGATAAGCTCTTTTCACAAAGTCAGAAATCGTTTTTCTGCTATCTTTCAAAGTATATTCACCACACACATAACAAAAAACATCGGGATGATTTACACAGGTACGTCTGCTTGTGAATGCCATTGTTTCAGTTTAGTGTCTTGATACTACAAAACGACCAAAATTTACACAAAATGATAGAACAACTTTACTTAGGAAAACTCAGTAATATACTAAATCGAGTACAGCCAAGCAGGTATAGAAGGATCGGATCATAGGCAATTACAGGTATAAAAGTAATTAAGAGCAGTGTATTGAGTAGTTCCTAGTATAGGAATATTGAGTCAGGGACAATTCCAGGTATCCATTTGGTTAATTAGATTCTGGGAAATTTCTATTTTGACGATTAAGTACATATTTATCTCTTTACTTGTTGTCCTTTTTCAGAAACAAATATCAATTCACCTGTAACCGGTATCTCAAAAACTAGAGCTGATAGAAAAAATCTGGTGGCATTTTTGGAATCAGCACATTAAAAACATCTAAAATCAGATGTTAGATTTCCGGCACCAAATTTTTGTTTTCATTTTGTTACCCTGTGAATTAATGATAGAATCTCGTGAAAAATTTGCCTCGTCCGTAAATAAACTGTTTGGTAATAAATTGTTATTGTGTAACTACTTACAAAACATTAATCTTGTAACTGTAAAGCTTGAACCAGTATGAGATATGGGTACAGTAGATTTCTTTTTAAAACTTTCTAAACTGTGTTTGGGCTGACTTGAAGCTGCAGTGCAATCTTCCTAGTACTATTTAAAGGATCTTCTTCGACCGCATTAAGTATAGCTTCTTCTAGTTCAGGCGTTGTTACAGTTTCTGGTCTTCCACCACCTGTATTTTTATTAAAACTACCAGTTTCACCTAATGTTGCATGTATCGTTCTAAATGTGGAATTACTCTGTTAGGATATCTGTTCTACTAAATTCTCCGTGCCTCTTCCGAATTTGTATTTGCTAATCCATAAATAAGGTGCATGTCAGTTATTTTAGAAATGCTAAAATTATTCATACTGGAAGCCCTGCTAACTGACAACTTTAAAATTTACTGATGTGACAGTGACAGTACTATCACTGTATGCTAATACCAGTAAGTGTAAAAACATTTAGAGTGGTTTAAAGTGATTTTTTTTATCGAAAACGGACAAAACACACAGACCAAAAAGTTGTATTTTAGTTGCTTAAACTGAAAAAGCTATTAAAATTGCAAAAAGGGTCAGTGGCGCAATTTTTTTTCTCAATATTGATGGTTGCGGTGCCTCTTGAGACACCACTGGACCCAATAACTTCGATCTAGTTAGGGCTAAATTAGGCCCTTAGTACTAAAAATGACACTACCCAATTTCATCCAAATCGGCTTAAGGATATTACGATATTTACTATAAAAATTATTTAACTTTTTAGCACCCTGTATCTTAAAATGGAGACAACTCCTAAGATATGTTCATAGGAACTTTTTTCTTAAAATGACCTAAGGAATCACCCACTGGAGTTACGTACCGTAGTTAGGAAACACCCTCTATATATTACTATAGAACGTTTCAAGAGTGTCATTAAAATTCTGACAAATTTTTTAGATCATCCCATGAGTATAGACTGGGCAACCTATACAACTCTTGATAGTTTGCTTTTTTAAAATTGTATTCAATTTCAATTTTTGTGTTAGCCGCATGTGTTCTTTCATTTATGTTTGTCCCTTTTAATTTTTTCAAATTAAGTTTAAGCCGCATATACACTGTCACCTCAACACATAAATCTAATATCACATTGGAATCAAACATAAAGAGGAACAACATAACAACTGGTAAGAATTCACTGAAGACTTCACATTAGATATAATAATCGAGGAGCTTACGAGATACATTCGAGAATACAAATGAGTTCATTTTAATACTAAGGAATGACAAACTACCGTTACACTAATGCTTGTTTACGTCCCCAGAATAAAAAAATTGACGCCCGTTCTTACACGCTAAGCCTCAAGGACTATAATAATCCAATTAATGCCTCTTAAACGCCGATAATTATTTAGATTTTCAAATAATTTGCACGTCGTAAAACATTTTACCGCTCCTGCATAATAATTTATTGCATCAGGGAAAGATATAAAATAAATTTTATCCACCCCGAGAGGTTTATGATGTAGGAAATGTCTCAGTTTTACAATAGTATTAAATTATAAAGATATATTGACATTGACTGCTGGTTGGACTAGCGTCGAGATATAAATCACTGGGGATTTTACGGGTCGTAACATAAGTATAGTCTCGTAGAAGAATGGCTTTGTAAGAGCCAATATTATGTTTAAGTTCTATTCTGCTACTGATTTTTTTTGACCTCCCAAGCAACCCTTTTTTATTTATAGTAAATTCCAGGAAATATGGTTTTGATTAAATGACTGCAATAAAACAACCTAGGCCGACCCCATTGCTTCCAGGTATGGGCATCCTTTGCTTAGCTGAGGGTGTATTTCGGGTCTTAATCAGGTCGCGGGCCGTAGGTAAGAAATAAGTAGGTAGTAGTAAATAAAAAAGCGATAACAATTCACACATTTTTATATTTATTAATTATAATAGCATAATCAAACATATAAAAAACAAATTAACAAAATCAGATAGACAAATCAAATGAAAATTATTGAGAGACTTGAGTTTGAAGCTGAGAAACAAGTTGATCAATATTAAGGTCAATATCTTTAGTACATAGGCGCAGTGTTTTCTAAATTAACATCTGTAAGCCGAGTACGATGCTTATTTTTAACCTAGAACGGAAGCTTTCACGGCTTTGGTCAATTAAGAAATCATGATTCTTGGAATTAGACCGTGTCAAATTGGAATTACTATCCGACGTTTCGCCTTCGATTGCACGAGGCATCTTCAGGGATCTTTACTCCACGAGTGTTCAGATCTCAAATTTTCTTAGCCCTCTTCGTTTTTGAGATACAGTGTGAAATTGAAAATTTTGCGTGTTTAGGTACCCCACGTATCTCAATGGCCTGACAACTGACCGAAAAGGTGAAAACTAACTTCGATAGAGTTTTTTTTGCGTAGAATCCAGTGGCGTAGTCAGTTTTTGGTTAGCTACTATCGTTTTCGAGGTATAGACTAAAGTTGGGTTTTTTTAAATGGGATACCCTGTATATTTTTTAATATTTGGTTTCCGCTCATTTTTAGCGTCTCAAAAATATGTTACACTTGATACTTATTTCGATCCGGTATCGACAATAAAGTCAATTTAAAGAAATTTTAATCTGTTTTTCTAGTAGGCCATGAAAATTGTGTGTTAATTTTCTAAATCTGAATTATCTATACCAAAGTTTGTTATAATATCATTATTAAACAATAAATCAATAAACAAAGATTCATACTATTTAATTTTCATGCTAGGGAAACATACAAACATCTAAGAATGCTACTAAAAATACATATTATAAACTAAAAATATATACAAATGACGATAATTTAATTATTTTTATAATGTTGACAATGAAATTGCATTCTGTCAATTACTTACTATTGTCTAAATTAGAAAAAAAGGCTATGCAGGATGTAGAAATTACAGATACTGTTCGAACTGTTCCCCATTATCCCTTATACACATATCACACATCTTTCTTATTCTAGTTAGTGCGTTAAGCATAATCATTTGGCGAGCTTGTAAATATCTAAAGGTTCTTCTTGTGTCGTTTTGTAGATCTTCGATTGTGTGATGTTGCCTTTGGTAGACGATGCCTTCAAGATATCCCCATAGAAAAAAGTCTAGGGCCGACAAATCTGGCGACCTAGGCGGCCATCTTACAGCCCCATTTGTACCAATCCAGCGACCTGGAAATTCATTTTCTAAAAAGTTACTAACAGTCCGTGCATTATGAGCCGTGGCACCCTCTTGCTGAAGAAAACTATTTTGTAATTGTTCCAAAGGAATATTATATAATAAATCAGGAAGCGTATTTTCCAGTATCTCTAGGTACCGATTACCAGTAAGACTACCGTTATAAATGACATACCTTATTTTTGTGCCAAAGATAAAGCAGGACACGCTGAATCCAAACCTGCCTTGTTGTTCGCGTGGAAATATAACCTGTTCATTTTCTTTGGACCAGTATCTATTATTGTGTCAATTTCGAACACCTGCCCTTGAGATATATGCCTCGTCAGACCATATAACTCTTCGTTCGAAATTTATTTCGGTATTAGTCAAATGAATGTACCAATTGCAGAAATCTATGCGACGCTGTGCATCTCCCGGGTGCAAATGGTGCACTAACTTATATTTATATGGTTTGAAATGGTATTTTTTTAGAATAGTCTGCACTGTTAACTTAGGTACTCCCACTTCAACCTCGACTTTTTGACAGGAAGTTGACGGATTGACTGCAACGGCAGCTAAAAGCTTATTTACAGATATATAAATTATAGAACGACATATTCAAAATAAATTAAATTGAATTTATGAATTATTATACAGGGCGATGTAAAAGATGTTTTTTCTTATCACTTATCAATAAAACTGCTATTTTACTTTTCAAATATTTTAATTATAATTAATTTTATTGGAAATTTAATGACATCGTATCTTTCATGTTACAGACTTGCTGCAATAATACGCTTTTTTATTACAATCAAATTTTGGACACAATTGTAACCTATTAGGAACGATAGGCATAATTTGAAATATTAATATTATTATTCTGAAAAAAAAGTCACAACACTAAAGTTTTATTATTATCTATACTTTTGTTTTTCAAAAATACTGAGAGTCCTTCTACATCGGCTTTCACTAGTTCCGAAAAGCCCTGGTTTAAGAAGCAAACTTATTTGGTTACTTAGTATTACTCCTGTCACTTACCGGATTAGATAGGTACATCTCTGACGCTTCATCCGGATTTTCCTGGCACTGTATAAAACAAACAAGCATGTCAAATTTCTCCAAGTTTTTGAAATTCGCAGCCATTTGATATTTAATAAATGGACAAAGGCAATATTTGATTAAAATAATTTAACAATAACAAATGTCAATTAGTTTCTACCATGGCTCAACAGAATCTATATATTCTTTTGTTTAATCAAGTCATGGCCGCCTTATTTTATTTAAAACGGATCTTGGGATAAATTAAATAGTTGTAAGTATTTTCAAATAACACAAGTGTTAACATTAGAAAAGTATCAAATCCAACGTCATTTGTTGTAAATAAAACATTTTTAGTGTATAATAGGTATATATTTTTTTTGTTAGATTTCCTAAGTATTTGTGTTGTCCAGGGTAAATACTAAATAGTAGGTATGTATCTTTATTTATTGATTTATTATGATATTATAACAAACTTTGGTACACATAATTCAATTCAGATTTAAAAAATTAACACACAATTCTCATAGCCTACTAGAAAAACAGATTAAAATTTCTTTAAATTGACTTTATTGTCGATACCGGATTAAAATAAATATATAAATGAGCGGAAACCAAATATTAAAAAATATACAGGGTATCCCATTTAAAAAACCCAACTTTAGTCTATACCTCGAAAACGATAGTATCTAACCGAAAACTGACTATGCCATTGGATTCTACGCAAAAAACTCTATCGATGTTAGTTTTCACCTTTTCGATAAGTTGCCAGGCCATTGAGATACGAGGGGTATCTGAAAACGCAAAATTTTCAATTTCACCCTGTATCTCAAAAACGAAAAGGGCTAGGAAAAATTTGTTTGTGGCTTTTTCGGTTTCGTAAAAAAGTAGCACAGTGTTGCGAAAACCGCGTCTCGCTATCAAAACCATCGAAATTCGGATACCCTGTACAGCTGATTTACCAATTGCCCTTGTTTTTGAAGCTTCAAGTTCAGACCGTTTAAGTGTCTGATGATGTCTACCAGGAATGCCCAGTGACAAAGCCATTTTGGATCACAAATTTGCCGCAATGTTTTCTCTTCCATTTCCACAAAAACAGCTATTTCTTTTTTAAGGTCATAAAATCTTTTTAGCATTTCACCTTTGCTTAGCCACCTTACTTCGCAATAGTACGTCACATGATCATGTTCTGAAGAGAGTTCATCTAAAAAATGCTTTAAACTGTCATTGGTTAAGACCATGGGATCTAATTAGATTGATGGTACTTACTACCACATCCATAACGTTATTCAGTCGAATTAGAGCACAAGTTTTGTTGGTGAATAAAGGCCGTTTTACATGCTGCAATTCTTCTTTGCAATATGCAATAGTCTTGAACAAACGCATGCGCAGTTTGACAAAAGGTACAAATGTCTTGCCACTGCACATGCTTTTGTTCAAGACTATTGCAACTTGCAAGAAAGAATTGCAGCATGTAAAACGGCCTTTATGCAATGCAGAATTATTAAATTACATTCTAGTACATTCATAGCGGTTGCTTTTTTCTGCAGAATTCCGTTAACGACAACTGAACTGTGCACACTTACATTTACATCACTGCAACCAGATATATCCTTGAAGAATAACTCCCCGAATCCAATGATAAGACCCATTGAGGATATAGAGTTGCTTGGGGAAGTGTAAACATAGGTGTGAGCCACAATATACCACAGAGTCGTAGTGGAGGGTCGGTTTGATCCACCCACTTTTAACCTAACCTAACCCTTGTAGTGGTCGTAAAGCCAGTAAGTCCTCTGTCACTGGAAATTCTTCTTCAACACCTTCTATAAAAATAGCTAACTGGGCTGTGTCAGATAAATCGATACTCTCATCGATTTTAGTCTTTATCATTTGAAGAATACAGTTTTGGGCTGTGGCCATAATGTTTATTTTTAAAATATTTTTGATACTGCAGAGTTGCCAGATCACCTTGAACCAGATATGAACTTCGGTTCTTGAAATGGAATACCCTGTATATTATTACATTTTTGGTGTTTCCAAAGCAATATGGATTTTTTTATGTGTTATATACTGTACCTATCTTGTATCATTTTGATAATAAAAATTATCTTTTGAAAGTTTCGCAATCTAAATGGATATCTAAAATTTCTGTTGCAGTTCCTTATTACGTTGTATCATAATATGATATGATATTTATATTGTCGTATACAGGGTGTTTCTGTACCTATCTTCGATAGTTTCGGACTTATAACAAATTTTTCTTATTAAAACTTTTTTGGAAGTGTTGTGCATGCCTATTGTAAATGTCAAAGAACTTTTAGACATTTCTGGTTTTGCATATGTATATTGAAAAAGAAAAGTGAAAATTGTTTGTGAAATAAATCCTTTATTACCTACCCATATAATAAATAACATTAAAACTATGCAGCAATAAAATAAATTAAGTATTTAATATCTAAATTGTTTAAAATGTTCTCAGTTGGCTCTTAAACAAGTATGAAACGTAGTGATAATATGATGATTTGTAGCCTTCCTGATTTCTTCCCCATCTATAGAATTTAGAGCTGTTCTTATCCTATGTTCTAGATCTTCCTTGTGACTAGCGTCTTATACCCTATTTATTTGATCTTGCCCTAGAAATAAAAATCTAACGGGGTAAGATCTGGAGATCTCGAAGGCCATTTTCGTGAACCTTGTCAGTCAATCTGTCTTCAAACATTTGGAATAGCATCGCAAAAACTTCATGTGTGCAGTGGCTGGTGCTCCATCTAGGTAGATTATCCAAGAAATCCGAAACTGTGGTACTTAATATGTCCAAGCATTTCACATCAGTTAGATTTTCGTCGTACAGGCAATTTTGTTATCCATTAGTAAACAGAATAATTAACTTAACCTGGAATGGGCAAATTTCTAAGGTATGTTCAAAAATCAATAAGAGTTTCAAACTATTTAAAGAATTATGTAACTCTTGAAGTGTTTACTATGCCTTTGTTTATTCTTCAGTTGCTTACAATATTGTTGTATGCGGTCAGTTGTCCGACATCAATAGAGTATTTGTGGTACAGAAACGGGTTTTTCGGATTATTTTTGGTCTGCAATACTCAACTTCGTGTAGGGAAAGGGAAACTTTCGGCAAAAATAATATTTTTGTGTCCACTCAATTTATTTATAAAATTGTTGAGTTGTTTTCATTAGAAAAAACATCTAAAAACTATTGAGAGCTGATACATTTTATTCCATAAATTAATTTTTTGTTTATTTGGGGAACCTTAGATAATGTGTTCGAATAGTATCATTTACGAGCGACCTTTCATTTTGAATTATTAACTAAAACTAGCCATCCTTAAATTTGACTAACGCTTTGTAAGTGTGTGAATTGTCTACAAGTTCTAGTTACAATTCTCTAACACTCCCCATGAATATAAAATAAACTTTGAATTTCAGAACTTCAGTAATGCGAATTAGGCATTTTATCATCTTAAATAAATGTAAATTTTCAATTTTTTTATAAATTTGTTTCCGCAATGACGCGGTCATAGCCTACTACCAAAAAAGTTTTAATAAGAGAAATTCTTAAATTTTGTTGTAAGTCTGAAACTATCGAAGACAGGTAGAGGAACACCTAATATCAAGTGCATCTCCAATTTACCGAAGTAATAAAATACAGTGTGTTCCATTTTAAATTTTTGAATAACCTCTACTTTCATGTTTTATTAAGAACACATTATTTTAAAGCACTCTGTACGCGACAATTTAAATCTCATATCTCATTATGCATATACACCGACCTAATAAGGAACTGTAACAGACCTATTTTTTGCCAAATTTTCAAAAAATTATTTTTATTATCAAAACGGCACTAGATAGGAATAGTATATGTTACACAAAAAACTTCCAAATTGATATGGAGAAACCAAAATGTTAATAAACAGGGTATTCCATTTAAAAAAACAAAGTTCATATATGGTTTAAGGTGATCTGGCAGCAAACACTGCATTATCAAAAATATTGTTAAAATAAAGACTAATCTCTTATGGTCACAGACAACTTGTCAAGAAAATAAAATCGAATCCTTATAGAAAATTGTATTGTTTTTGAATTTTGACTACCTCACTGGATAGTACGCAAAAAGTTCTAAAAGGATTAGTTTTTCTCTTTTTGACAAGTAGTCAGACAATTGAGATACAAGGGGTACCTGAAAATGCAATATTTTTAATATCGTCCTGTAGCTGGGAAACCAAGGAGGGCTATGACTCTTTTGTTTGGGGCTTCTTTCCTTTTATAAAAAAGTGGCTCAAGTTTGGGAAAAACGCAAGGTTCTAGCCTTAAAAATAAGCGAGATACTCCGCAGCTGCAACCAAAATGGGTTACCCTGTACATTCTGTTTATGTTCATGTAGATTTTATTTTTGAAATTTTGTGCTATATTCGTGTATGTTAGAAATTGTATACAACATATGTTTATTTAGGGTGAACCGTAACGAAAAGAACATATATCTGCAATAATTTATTGGGAAAAAGTTATAGATTATCAAACGATACAACATTTGTGTAAGCATCAACGGAGTGCTCTTTAATCGTTTTTTTTTGTAGTAGTTAAAAAACGCTCCAGATCATTTCCTAGAAGTCTACAAAAATTTGAATTACCAACTACTTTTTAAGTTATTTTTGGTTTATCTAAATACGTAAAGAAAAATAATTTCCCTTGCATGTTTTTTCTGCGACAGCCGCGGTACTTTACCGTTGAAACTAACACCGTTCGCTTCATTAATGTCGCCTTTGCAAGCAGCCCATAACACACATTCACAACTTCGTATTGCTCTCCGTGCACCCAAGTACCTCTTATTTATGGTGGAATGCTTAATGTTTGACGTGACACGTGAAGAATGGCGGAGCCGGTGCACCATCGTTTATGCCTAATGGACCGACTGATTAGATCAAACACTCGTTTACAGAGCTGAGAAACTTACATGTTAACTGGGACGCGAGTCTTAATAAATTTCGTTTTCAGGACAAGAAACCAAAAATCTTTAAGTGGAAGACGGAATTTAAAAAAAGAATATTAAATCAACGTGATTGGTCAATTGAGATTAAAAAAGTAATATGTCTGGTTATCGCTATGGACTCAGGGTGCGTGTGTTAGTTGAGTGCGAGACCTTAGGTGTCTAGTCCTACACACTTATTTTCGATCCTATTTTACTATTATCATAACCTTGGCTATTTTTTATTAACAAACATCCGCTAGTCCGGTGTATCCGGTTACGAATATATATGTTATACATTTATCTGTAAAAATCTCATTTAAAAATAACTATTTAAAAGTTAGGAATACTAGACGTTTTTTTTTGGACAACTGTTATATACAAAAATTTTTTTTTAATTACCTCAACAAAAAGTACCGCATTAGTCACCAAGGGATCCTCCATCTTCTGTTCGTAGCAAGGTCATTCGAAGAGTTGATGATTTTGGGTGGTGTGTCTTGGACATCATTACGCGAGTAGTTTGTTGTAGTCCTTCTAGCTCCGTGTTAGTGCATTTCAAGATTCCGAAACTGTAGGTCAGCAGGCGCACAGCATAGGTCTTAATTGCTGTAATGCGATTTCAGGCGCTCAGTTCTGTCTTCAGTAGAGCGATCTTTCAGCTTGGTCTTCCCTTTCTTATCCTAGAGCAGTCTAGCTTGTTTGAACCCTAGGTATTTGTAGGTCTTTCCTTGGTTCATCGCTAGAACTATTTCTCCATTCGGTGGGGCTAAATCACCATTAATGACTTTAAGGCTTTACATTTTTCCAATTGATGTCATTCCATATTCCATATTGATGTCATCCGAGAAGGTGAATGTCAATGTCAATAAGCTGTTTTAGTTGGCTGTGGTTTCCACCATAGAGCTTAATATCATCCATTACATTTAAGGGTCCCTAGATGCCGGAAAACATGTTTTCTCAATTCCGTCTGTCTGTAGGTATGTCTGTCCGTCAGTCTGTCTGTTCGCGGCATAGCTAAAAAACTACTTATCCGATTTCTTCAAATTTCAGTCTAAAATTAAGGGCCATGCAGGCCAAAAATACAGGCTATATATATATATATATATATATATATATATATATATATATATATATATATATATATATATATATATATATATATATATATATATATATATATACAGGGTCCTGCAGCTCACCTCCCCTCTTTTATTATACCTAAACCATTTATTTTAGAAAAAATATTTAAAAGCCACTATATGCTGTTGATTAGAGAGCACATTTTAAAAATATTCTTGATTATACAGGGTGTTACAAAAAATAGTGGCGCATAAAAGTTGAATTTTTTAAAATGGAACACCCTATATTTTTTTACATTTTTGGAACACTCTTTGCCTAGTCTACAGACTCCTAGAATATTATCTCTCTTTTTTTAATAGTTTCGGAGAAAAAAGGTAAAATCGAAGAAAAAAAAAATTATAGTCTACATTTAAAATATTTATAAAAATTAGATAAAACATCTTAAAAGCTAAGGTAACCTAGTAGCTTACTGCAAAAGGTTTATAGTTATTCTGCTACGAGCATTATAAGTCTTACTTATACAGGGTGACCCAAATTCCATGTCAAACGTTGCAAAATAAAAAATTATTTTTCTCCATTTTTTCAAATGGAACGCCCTATATATTTTTTTTCTGTCAGGTACAGAACTAACAGATCAACATTTTTTATTATTACACTTATCTCAAAATTCCTGAAGGTTTTTGAAATATTCTTAAAAAACTAATGTTGTACTTTGTTTTTCAGTACGATAATTGAATAAACTCACTAGTAATGTGGAAAAATGGAACACCCTATATATATTTTTTTTCTGTCCGATACAGAATTAACAGATCAACATTTATTATTATTACTTATCTCCAAATTCCTGAAGGTTTTTGAAATATTCTTAAAAAACTAATGTTGTACTTTGTTTTTCAGTACGATAATTGAATAACCTCTAGATAAGTGTAATAATAAAAAATGTTGATCTGTTAATTCTGTATCGGACAGAAAAAAAATATATATAGGGTGTTCCACTTTTCCACATTACTATTGAGTTTATTCAATTATCGTACTGAAAAACAAAGTACAACATTAGTTTTTTAAGAATATTTCAAAAACCTTCAGGAATTTTGAGATAAGTGTAATAATGAAAAATGTTGATCTGTTAATTATGTACCGGACAGAAAAAAAATATATAGGGTGTTCCATTTGAAAAAATGGAGAAAAATTATTTTTTATTTTGCAACGTTTGACATGGAATTTGGGTCACCCTGTATAAGTAAGATTTATAATACTCATAGCAGAATAACTATAAACCTTTTGCAGTAAGCTACTAGGTTACCTTAGCTTTTAAGATGTTTTTATCTAATTTTTATAAATATTTTAAATGTAGACTATAATTTTTTTTTTCTTCGTTTTTACCTTTTTTCTCCGAAACTATTAAAAAAAGAGAGATACTATTCTAGGAGTCTGTAGACTAGGTAAAGGGTGTTTCAAAAATGTAAAAAAATATAGGGTGTTCCATTTAAAAAAATACAACTCTTATGCGCCACTATTTTTTGTAACACCCTGTATAATCAAGAACATTTTTAAAATGTGCTCTCTAATCAACAGCATATAGTGGCTTTTAAATATTTTTTCTAAAATAAATGGTTAAGGTATAGTAAAAGACGGGAGGTGAGCTGCAGGACCCTGTATATATGAATATATATATATATATATATATATATATATATATATATATATATATATATATATATATATATATATATATATATATATATATATATATATAAGTATTCTATAATTATTTATTTATTGCCTACAAAATTACAAATGTACTAAAAAAGTAAGCAAAAAAATGGTGTCAAATCTAATAAAAACATTTTTAAATTAAAATGGACTGGCTAATATCCAGGAGCCAGTGGCAAAAGCTCTGAGAATCGGTATAAGGAATGTATAGAAACTTGTGCATGAAAAAAAAACATAATTTACTTCCGAAGAAGATTAAGAAATGTACACCAAAAAATCCAAAGGCAAAAGACTTAAGTTACAATGCAAAAATGGATATTTATAATGCAATTTATGATTTATACACGTCAAAGACTAATATAATCCTTCAGAAACTTTTTAATTTTATAGACTAAAAAAATCATCATTACTTAAAAAATCCTCATCTTCTGAGTCATCCTCAAATGGCGCAATGATCATTGTTTTCTTCCAGTACTCCGGCGTAATATAATTTAATGAATCTTGCCTAACAATTTGCACTTCATCTGATGTAAGACCATCGCTCACGTGTTTTTCGTAATATGATTTTGCCCCAGCCGATATTAATTCTATTGCGTTAAACTGGCAATGGTATGGCCACAGTGCATTTTCCCGTAGTATTTCATCTACGGCATATATTGTTGATTTTTTAATAAATTTTGCCATTAAAAGAAGTTCTAGTTTCAGCATATTGGGTAAAGGATTTTGTTTTGGTTTTATTAGCCAGTCATAAATATCACTTTTCTTCCAGGATGAAGTAGGTTGTTTATTTAAGATTCTTGAATGATAAGATGCATTGTCCAGAATGATTAAAGATGAAGCATCTAAATTTGGAATCAGTTGTTCTTTTAACCACTTTTCAAACAGTTCACATTTCATATTATCACGGTAGTCCATACTTTTGGATGTTGAAGAAAACAGTAAACTTGTATCTGGGAGAAATCCTGTTGAAGAACCTGCATGCAAAATGATGAACCGTTTTCCCGTCCCACATACCTTTTTTCTCTTGACACTTTTTACAGACTCGTTCTGCCAAGATTTCGAACCAGTTCCTTTAGAAAATATCCAAGTCTCGTCTAAAAATACCACTTTTCTAAATTTTGAATTAACATTTTCCGTGTATTTCTTTAAAAACTGGGTACGCCGACTTGCTATATGTGGCAACTCGCATAAAAATCTTCAATTACAGTCCCTTTTATATCGAAAACCCAACATTTTTATTAATTTTGACAACGATTTTAGTCCAATTTCCAATATGCCTCGATTTGTTAAAGCTTCTTTTAAAACTTGAAGGGTTATATTATTTTTTGATGTGTATAAATCGTAAATTGCATTACGAACATCCATTTTTAAATTGTCACTTAAGTCTTCTGTCTTTGGCTTTTTTCGTGTACATTTCTTAATATTCTTCGGTAGTAAATTATGCTTTTTTTCATGCACAATTTTCTGCTCAGTCCTTATACCGATTCCCAGAGCTTTTGCTACTGTCTCCTGGATATTGGCCGGTGAATTTTCATTTTCGTAGTATTTTATTAGATTTAATAACATTTTTTTCGCTTGTGGATGCAAAAAACCCGAAGATTGTTTTCTATTACTCATTTTATCACTGATCTGTCAATCTGACTTTGAAGTGACATCGCTCAAAGATTTTTGCAACTGCTGGTATTTATATGTTTATCCTCTGTTTTCGTATGAATATATCATAGGTCTATCTAATTTATCTTCCGGATTTTATGCGGAGGATATGATTACACGTAATAAAAGAAAAACAAACTTAAAAAGTTTGTCGTTGATAAATCGTATGACCCGCACAATAACACTGCTTTTGACTATACATGATGGGCAAAAAGGTGATGGGCCTGTACTGCGACGGGTCTTCTGTCCTATTGTTTTTGGGTAGCATAGTTGTAGTGCCCCTCATAAGGGATGCTAGGGTTGTCTCCAGATAATGCACTAATTTGGTAAAATGTGCTTGCTCGGTAGCATCTTCTCAGTATTGGTTTGATCTCTGGTGTTATTGATATCCCAATAGAACTGTCTTTGATTGGTGTTGAAAAGCCAGTTCTGTCGTTTTCTCCTTGTGTATTTGTTGCTTAATTTTATTATTATAAAAATACAATATTGAACTACTATGCAATTGAAGAGTGCAGCTTTTACAGCAGGTTTTTGTTTTCCTTTTCCTCATCCAAATTGCCAATTCTCAAATTGTATTTTTTTTTTAAAGCATCATGGCTTCCACGCATTGTGAAAAGAATCTACTACGTGTGCGGTCCCGGGACTGTAAAAATATCGTTCATTATACGTCTCACCGTAGGTGCGATGATGACGGCAAAACAAAGATTACACGCCAATCAAACCGCGCAGAAGAAATTAATACATTCGACGGCGAACCGCGTTATTTGTGCGGCTTCGTTTCGCCTCACCACCGAGCATTAACGGGCGTTTTTTGTTTCTAAAACCTTCTGTGTTCCACTCGGTTACGCAATTTAAATAATATAATTATGATAAATTAATTGTATATTATTTTAACGTTATGTTATATTTCAACGTATTAGCTGAGTGAAAAAGTGACTCCCAGCGGTTTTGGAATGTATAGGGCGTTCGGTTATATTTTGAACGGGGTCTATACGCTTTATTTCTCAAGATATCAAAAAATTTTACACACAAAAGTTTTAGGATTTAGTCTGAGTTGTCAGAATTTTTTAACCAAAAAATCATATGAACATCGGAAATTGGAAAAATGAGCATGGGCTTTGTTATTTTAAATGGAACACCCCGTATATTTTTAGTTTATTGAAAAGAGCTTTTTCTCCTGATTCCAAAAATATATGCTCACTGTAACCATAATCCCATAATTTTGAAAAAACTTGGAAAAATTATCCGCTCTGGCTTAAATATAGTGGAAATAATAGAAAGCTTTGGTTTCAATAGTTTTTACTTCAAAATAATGGGAGGCTTTGAAATCAATAATAATTGTTCTTCTGTTTTTCCTTCAATATGGCCGTTCTGTCATCACTCACTTAGCCACTTTTTTGCCTTTATTTTCAAAACTATGGGTTTTACTAATCAAGAAAAAGCCAATATTTCGAAAATATACTTTCGTGTAAATAATCATCGTGAAACAGGAAATCAATACAGGAGAGAATATCCTAATTTAGTTGCTCCCTCAATATCTACGATTTATTACATTGTGAAGAATTTTGAGAACAGAAAAGTTTATTGATTTGAAAAAAAGAGGACAACCACTAGAAATGAAGATAACGATTTGGAAGTATTGTTATATTTTGAAGGTAAGGAAATTAAACCTGTTATTATTGTTTTTAATAAAATATAATTCATGTTTTTTTTCTTGTAGAAGACCCAAAACGATCTATCCAAGACGCAGTGATAAACTTAATTAAAAAAAAGGTGGAAAATTTACGAAACCTTGAAGCACTACAAGTATAAACCTTATAGGTTTAGACCAGTGCAAAATTTAACTCCATTGAATAAAATACAAAGAGTCGTTAGTAAATATAACTATATATATATATATATATATATATATATATATATATATATATATATATATATATATATACAGGGTTATTCACGCAACCCGTTCATTAAAAGTTTTTGATGATGCCATTTAGATAAAAATTTCAAATTTTGCGATTAAGGTAAGGTCAAGGGGTACTTCTTTTTTGAAATATTTTCAACTTCCTGTCACTTCCGGTTTAACCGAAAGTTGGTATCAACTTGCTTATTTTAAATGGAACACCCTGTATTTTATGATATTTTTGGATTCTACGGAGAATTTTAATGCTATTTTATGTAGCATATCCTATACCTAGGTTCAAGCGTTCTCAAGATATTTGACCTTGAACCGAAAATGAGCCTTCGGGGTACCAAATTTTAAAATCTCATATTTTTGTAAGTTTTGAAGACATAATCTTCATATTTTGCAGACCATCGGTAAATAATCTTAGGTTTCTATTTTTTTTATTGAATTTGTCTATTTTTATACAGGGTGTCCTAAATTCAGCGGCAAACATTCACATTTTCAAAGCCGCTAAAGTCCGTTTTTTTAAATGGGACACCCTTTAACTTTATGCACTATCAAATGTAGAATTTCATTTTCTATCGAACTGTATTAAGGTTCCCTATACCTATTCGTAGCCATTTTCGAAATAATTGGGTTTTATACAAATATCGTATGTATTTGCTTAAATGTTTACATGTTCCAATGGTGAGCCATGGAAAAACAATTGAGATCCAATATCCAATATGACAGATGATTAGTATGCGTTATTTATCGAAAGCTGTCAGTGATAAACTAAATCTTCTAAATCGAAATGGAAGAATACTCAAACGCTGATATTCTCAATCTATTTTATATTCATGGAGAATGTTATAAAATTTTGGAGAGAACGTGTCGTGTGTTTAATGAATGCCACCCTGATTTGCCTCCAATGAACAAGTCAAAATTCAAGAAGATTGAAACGAACTTTTTGCGTTTTGGCAAGGTTAAAATTACCCAAAATGTTCCGAAACCAGTGACAAATGCCGAGGATAACGTAATAAACACAGTAGCTTATTTCCACGCAAATCCGCAAAGTTCAATACCGTCTTCTTCATCTGTCCAAAGAATCTTGAGCGAACATCATATGCACCCTTATTCCTTCCAAAACGTGCAAGCCTTGAGACCTGATGATGACGTCCGACGAGTAGAATTTTGCGAATTCATGTTTTTGAAAATTCAAGAGGACCTTCAATTCCTTTCAAAAATATTTTGGACCGATGAAGCGAAATTTTCTAGAGAAGGAATAACAAATAGAAGAAACGAATATTTCTGGGCAGCAGAAAATCCGCACGCTTTACGCGAAACGCGTTCTCAAGAGAGGTTTAGCTTCAATGTTTTCGGTATAGTATTAAATGATCAGGTGCGGTACTGTATTTATGAAGACAATTTAAACAGTGATAAGTATTTGGAAATTCTACGAGGGACGGTTTCTGAATTTATAGAAGAAATTCCTATTGGTGAGCTGCAAAATTATTGGTATCAATTAGATGGGGCACCAGCACATAATTCCGCTGCAGTTTATCTCCAATTATCTCGAATTTTTGAAGATCGCTGGATTGGTCCCAATGGCCCTTGGAGATGGCCCCCGCGATCGCCTGATTTAACACCCCTAGACTTTTATTTATAGGGATTTATCAAAGGTAAAGTCCAACAACAAGATTTACTGGACAGGATACGAACAGCTCTTGCCGAATTAGAAAACGGACAAATTCAACGGGCCACAGCAACTGTACAAAGAAGAATTGAAATGTGTCTTCAAATGAACGGACAGCATATAGAGCATTTGTTATAATTCAATTTTATTATTTTATTTATTTATTGTTGATTGTTAGATTGCTATAATTTTTAAGTTCACTAAAACAAGTTTAGAACAGTCTCGAACTCTCGTAGATATGGTTAAAAATAATGTAAACAATTTATTACATTTTTTATAACTTTAACTTTTTCGAAATGAAAAAATTTCGTTTCAATCCTCTTCAATTTTCTCTTGTTCATTGGCGATAAATGAGAATGTTTTGCATTAAAAACGTGGCACGTTCTCTCCAATATTTTCCGCGAATATAAAATAAATTGAGAATATCAGCTTTTTAGTGTTATTTTATTTTAATTTAAAAGTTTCAAAGCAGCTGTCATGTTGAATAGAAAAGCACAACAATTGTTTTTCCATGGCTTACTACGGGAAGGTGTAAGCATTTAGCAAATACATATGATAGTTTAATAAAAACCTGATTACTTCGAAAATGGTTACAAATAGGTATAGGGAACCTTAATACAGCTCGATAGAAAATTAAATTCTACGTTTGATAGTGCATAAAGTTGTAGGGTGTCCCATTTAAAAAAACGCACTTTAGCGGCTTTGAAAATGTGAATGTTTGCCGCTGAATTTAGGACACCCTGTATAAAAATAGACAAATTCAATAAAAAAAATAGAAACCTAAGATTATTTACCGATCGTCTGCAAAATATGAAGATTATATCTTCAAAACTTACAAAAATATGAGATTTTAAAATTTGGTACCCCGAAGGCTCATTTTCGGTTCAAGGTCAAGTATCTTAAGAACGCTTGAATCTAGGTATAGGACATGCTACATAAAATAGCATTAAAATTCTCCATAGAATCCCAAAATATCATAAAATACAGAGTGTTCCATTTAAAATAAGCAAGTTGTTACCAACTTCCGGTTACACCGGAAGTGACAGGAAGTTGAAAAATTTTCAGAAAAGAAGTAAAATATTTCAGAAAAGTAGTAAGTATTAAGGTAAGTGACCTTACCTTAATCCCAAAATTTGAAATTTGTATCTAAATGGCACCATCAAAAACTTTTAATGGACGGGTTGCGTGAATAACCCTGTATATATATATATATATATATATATATATATATATATATATATATATATATATATATATATATACATATATAAATATATATATATATATATAGTATATAAAATATAACTAAATTAATCTACTTTAGCACATTAGTATAATAAAACCGGATCAGCTAAGAGATTAATTAATGAAATTATTATTAATTTCAGTCTACAAAGATTATTATGCCCCAGTAAAAATTTCGAAATTTAAATGTCCCGCCCTTACATTGACAACTTCTGTCAGCGTCAGTTGTAAATGTAGGGTTATGTTGATGTTTTACTTTAATAATCTATTCGATTTATTTAGTGCAAATTTGCTTTTTCATTTAAATTTTTTACAAATAACAATATTTGTCCAAGCGATTAATGCGAGTTGTCTGTCAAGTAAATTTAGTAATGTAATATGTACTGAAGAAGGCCTACAAAATAAAGTTTCTTTTATGCTAATCTTTGAGAGCTTCTACCTTAAATTGAGGTGCTGAATGAAGTTAAACATGCACTAAGTCGTGAAACAATATTTTCTTTTGCAGCCAAACAAAACCAAACTATAATAAGATGCAATATATAATTACTTCTCTCTCTAAAACTTCGGTTTAAGTTTATTTTTATAAAATAAAATGTCCCTAAATTTAAGTTCTTTCTGTAAGTATCCAACTATTATCAGTGTTTATGAACGGATAACAATAGGCAAAACACAAAAATTGACCCAAAAGAGGGTGGTACTACTACACTTGATGAAAAGAAAGAATTTTACAAGAGATCAATGCCAAACTATGTAAGTGGCATACATTATTGGTGGGTCACCCTGTAGTCCTTTCGCATACGTAATGAAGTTGTATTACTCTATAGATTTCTGAAACAGTCTATAGGTACCGTGATTTTTAATTTGACCAGTCATCGAACATTCGCGACGTTGTAACGTTTACCAGTTGTCCACACAAAAAAGACAACATTCTGCCAGGTGCTTCGATCCTCCCAAGACACCACACGGATCTTCCTTTAATCTGCCGATCCCGGTAAAATAAATTATCGGCAACATTTGAAATATCGCTGCGCGGCATTCCGGCGAGTCAGCGCTTTACCTCTTCGCGTTTATCTCACATTTATCTCTCGGGAACAGCGTATTTGTTGCATTAAGTTAAGTAGACACGACACTTAAAGGTAATTTGTTTTGAATAATACGAGATTAAGAATCGAAGAAATAAATGCACACATCTCCTACGGGTACTATGAAAGACGACTGTTTCAAAATCCTTTTATTAATTGAAGCAAGTGAAAGCCGCCTCGCTGCTCCAAGGTTTCCTAAGATCGTCTATTCTAATATGCGGGTATCTTATATGATAGATTTAATCGTGTTTTTTTTGTAAGAATGAGAAATATCATATTTGATTTCGCAATATCAGCGCTGACAAATATTCAAGTCTTTGGAAAGTTATTGGTTGTATACAGTGGCGGCTCTTGAGGTTTGAGTTTGGAGATCGTACCGGTGCTCAAAGATCAATAAGATGTACCGAAAGTTGCGTGGGAATCAATTTTTTTCTTCATTTTCTTGCACCCGGTCCGGTTTTTTAAGTAGGACACCTTTTTTGACTTTTCGAAATCTCCAGGTTCTTTCGATTTCAACGATATATATAGATATATGGGTGTACACTCCAGGTAATTCCTCAGGTCATTTAAGGAAAAAGAGTTGCCAATTTGGTTGAAATTTGGCAGTGTTATTTGTAGGCTGTAGGCGCTAATTTAGCCCTAACTAGATTGAAGTTATTTGATCCAGGGGTGTCTCAAGGGGCACTGTCACCATCAATATTGAGAAAAAAAAAGTACGCCACTGACTCTGTTTGCAATGTGTATAGCTTTTTCGGTTTAAGCAACTAAAAATACAACTTTTTGGTCTCTTGTGTTTGGTTCATATCTAGCTTCGTTGCTCAGTGGCGTACTTTTTTCTCAATAATAAAGGTTGCGGTGCCCCTTGGGACGCCACTGGACTTAATAACATCAATATAGTTAGTGCTGAATAAGAAATGACACTGCTAAATTTCAATCAAATCGGCTTATGGATATTTATGATATGTATAAAAAACAGATTTTTTTTAAATAATTTAACATCCGGTATCTCAGAATCGAGACAACTCCGGACACATGTTCATACAAACTATATATATATATATATATATATATATATATATATATATATATATATATATATATATATATATATATATATATATAATATATATATATATATATATATATATATATATATATATATATATATATATATATATATATATATATATATATATATATATATATATATATATATATATATATATATATATATATATATATATATATATATATATATATATATATATATATATATATATAGTGTGTCTACTTAAGTTCTCTACATATGGGAAACTTTTTTATTAGTAGTTTTACGGAAAAAAGTTACTCTTTATAAAAAGTTCTGCTTTCTGCCAAAATAATATTAAAATATTCAAACTTGAGATACCACCCTGTATATGGTGGTTCCAAAAAATCGAAATTGACTCAAGAGAAAAGTATCTTTAATTTTTATTTTATAGCAAAATGTAATACAAAATTTTACTTATAATAAAAAAACATATCTAACACTAGATAAGATTCGTTGCTTCCTGTCTGAAATCACTTCTTAAGGAATGTAAAACTTTGGCTTCTTACTAGCCAGTCCAGTTTCTTACTTTTGTTCCTACCTACATATCAGCAAAATTTCCTTATTTATCGATTGTTGATAATGGCATTGTCGCTGCCATTGTCAACCACAATATTGTATTACTTTATTGAAACATCAGTTTGAATATTATAGTAAAAAGAAATGCCGCTGAAATTAAGCAAAGAAGATAAAATTGAAATAATTTTAATTGTCGGAGAAAATTATAAAACATTTCAAGAAGCTGCAGATATTTTTAACAACAGACACCCCGATAAAATTATACATTTGACAACAGTGGGGAATATTCTAACTAAATTCAAGACTTTTGGAAATGTAGAAAATAACTTCACTAATTTTAATTCTAAGAAACATTACATGTAAATAATTTAATTAACAATAAAAACTAACTGTTCGGTCACTGCACATTTGCCTCAACATATCCACCATCTCTTTCCATACAGGTAACCGTTCTTACAGAAAATTCTCTTAAAACGTTTCTAATCATGGCAGGCGTTATGGCCTGTATCTCTTCTTTAATTACCCTCTCCAAATGATCAACATTTTGAAATGGCTTCTTTAGATACACTTTCTCTTTTAAGTAGCCCCAAAAGAAATAATCAAGAAGGTTTAAGTCCGGAGATCTAGCTGGCCAGAAAATATCAGAATACCTGTCGATTACTCGTCCATTAAAGATAAAATTTAAGTATTGTCTTACATCCCTTGCTCCGTGGCATGGTCGCCATCCTGCTGGTACCATCTTTGGAACCTCTCACTTATGGGTAGTTGATGAATAAAATCATACAAGTAAGTATTTAGAAAATCCAAGTAGCGTTGACTATTTAAATTATGTCGAAAAAAAAACTGGTCCAATTACTCTATCTTTATAAATTCCGCACCACACATTTGTTTTGAATGAATACTGATCACGAGTTTGTATAACAAAATTAGGATTAACGTCACTCCACCAACGACAGTTTTGCAAACTTACAGTCCCATTGGAAGTATACGTTGCTTCATCGGTAAAAATAATGCGTCTTGCCATAAAAGGATCATCTTCTAGCTCCCCTTGTATCAGACAGCACAACTCGAACCGTCGCTTAAACTCTCCTGGTCTCAAGGTACGTATAAATTTTGGTTTGTAAGGTCGAAAACTGTTTTCTTTCAATATTTTTGAAACTGTATCTTTACCTACGTTATTTGGCAATGTTGCTGACCTTTTGCGTAGGGACTTTTTAGGGTCTTCTATCACAAAGAGCATTACTTGATTTGTAGTTTCGTCATTCGCAAACCTTGTCCTCCGTTTCTTGTTAAAGTTATTTTCTACATTTCCAAAAATCTTGAATTTATTTAGAATATTCCCCACTGTTGTGAAATGTATAATTTTATCGGGGTGTCTGTTGTTAAAAATGTCTGCAGCTTCTCGAAATGTTCTTTGCTTAATTTCAGCGGCAGTTCTTTTTACTATAATATTCAAACTGATGTTTCAATAAAGTAATACAATATTGTGGTCGACAATGGCAGTGTCAATGCCATTATCAAAAATCGATAAATAAGGAAATTTTGCTGGTATGTAGGTAGGAACAAAAGTAAGAAACTGGAATTCCCAGTAAGAAGCCAAAGTTTTACATTCCTTAAGAAGTGATTTCAGATAGGAAGCAACGAATCTAGTGCTAGATATGTTTTTTGATTCTAAGTAAGATTTTGTATTACATTTTGTTATAAAATAAAAATTAAAGGTACTTTTTTCTTGAGTCAATTTCGATTTTTTGGAATTTTTGACCACCCCTGTATATGCAATCTCAAGTTTGAATATTTTAATATTATTTTAGCAGAAAGCAGAACTTTTTATAAAGAGTAACTTTTTTCTGTAAAACTACTAATAAAAAAGTTTCCCATATGTACAGAACTTAAGTAGACACACTATATATATATATATATATATATATATAAATATATATATACAAATATATATATATATATATATATATAACAAGTAACCTAATTATTGGGGTATCGGTTCTAATTTAGGGCTAGATTTAAATTGCTTTTAAGCTACGCCAAGCTTTCGGTAATGATTATTACCTTCTTCAGGGCTGCAATATGAGAAGAAATTTGTTTTTTACCTCTGTATGCACATTAATTAGAAATTGAGGATTTTTAGAAAAAAAAAAGGTAGAAAATTGTACTCACTGCTTTGCAATTAGTATCGATAACTTCTTGCGAAAAACAAACACACTTTGACCTTAACATTAAAATTAGATTTTACATACTGGCAGGAATTCCTGTTCTCCATATATTTTTATATTGAAATACGAAGCAAGTAAATTTCTTATGTAGGTTTTTTTGACATGTAAAGAATGTTATAGTACGTTCCGTCAGGATGATTGAAACACAGATCTAGGATTTAGCTATGTAATCACATCGATATACATCCAGATACAAAGAAAAATCAGTGGCTGAGAAATATCTTAATCAAACCAGAACAAGTATGAATTAAACGTCGAATTTATGCCTACGAAAAACTACTCGAATTGAAGAGACTGACTATAGAAAGGTATATGGATATAATACGTACAAATACTTATATTTTTTAAAAGGAAAATTCTGTGTTATTTAAACTATTATTGTTGTTCGTATAATTGTTCAGACTGAGTAAATTTGAATAAATAGAACTAAGGTCTTCGATATCAGCTCTCTTATTTAACGAATTAGGATTCAGAAATATTTCTACCATTTCCAGAAACAGTATTTTATTTTTATTTTTTACCCTCTCCCTTTTATCATTTTTTTAACTATCTGTAGTTTGGTGGAACAATTCATAGCACATTTGCCATTATTCA
This sequence comes from Kuschelorhynchus macadamiae, assembly GCA_030620095.1. Classification (NCBI taxonomy): domain Eukaryota; kingdom Metazoa; phylum Arthropoda; class Insecta; order Coleoptera; family Curculionidae; genus Kuschelorhynchus; species Kuschelorhynchus macadamiae. The sequence goes on along the minus strand of JAUTXW010001186.1, from coordinate 61,457 downwards.
AACAAGAATATTGAACTTGTTTTTTTGGTTCCAGTCTGTTATGCAATCGTACGGACTAAATTCTGACTTTAAACTCAGAATTTTGTTAAATTTCGACTTTAAACTCAGAATTTTATTAAATTCCGACTTTAAACTCAGAATTTTGTTAAATTCCGACTTTAAACTCAGAATTTTGTTAAATTCCGACTTTAAACTCAGAATTTTGTTAGATTTTGACTTTAAACTAGGAATTTAGCTAAATTCTGACTTTAAACTCAGAATTTAGTTAAATTCCGACTTTAAACTCAGAATTTTGTTAAATTCTGACTTTGATCTCAGAATTTTGTTAATTTCCGACTTAAAACTCAGAATTTTGTTAAATTCCGACTTTAAACTCAGATTTTTGTTAGATTCTGACTTTAAACTCAGAATTTTGTTAAATTCTGACTTTAAACTCGGAATTTAGCTAAATTCTGACTTTAAACTCAGAATTTAGTTAAATTCCGACTTTAAACTCAGAATTTTGTTAAATTCTGACTTTAAACTCAGAATTTTGTTAATTTCCGACTTTAAACTCAGAATTTTGTTAAATTCCGACTTTATACTCAGAATTTTGTTAGATTCTGACTTTAAACTCAAAATTTTGTTAAATTCTGACTTTAAACTCGGAATTTAGCTAAATTCTGACTTTAAACTCAGAATTTAGTTAAATTCCTACTTTAAACTCAGAATTTTGTTAAATTCTGGCTTTGAACTCAGAATTTTGTTAATTTCCGACTTTAAACTCAGAATTTTGTTAAATTCCGACTTTAAACTCAGAATTTTGTTAGATTCTGACTTTAAACTCAAAATTTTGTTAAATTCTGACTTTAAACTCGGAATTTAGCTAAATTCTGACTTTAAACTCAGAATTTAGTTAAATTCCGACTTTAAACTCAGAATTTTGTTAAATTCTGACTTTAAACTCAGAATTTTGTTAAATTCTGACTTTAAACTCAGAATTTTGTTAAATTCTGACTTTAAAGTCAGAATTTTGTTAAATTCTGACTTTAAAGTCAGAATTTTGTTAAATTCCGACTTTAAACTCAGAATTAAAAATGCTTGTATGTCCCAAATAAAAAAATACCGTTTCTCGTATCAAAAAATGCAAAAGACCTTTTTTTGTTCTAAATAAAATAAGGATTAATAAGAAAAAAGGTAAAATAGAATATGTTAGTGGCGTACTACAGTTTTCATAAAAAAAATTATAGTAAAATATACCGACGCCTCTGGTTTAATTCAAGAACGCATTATATTTTCAAAATAAGCGTCCCTGGATGCTAGTTATATATCCAAAATTTGCCATGTTGTAGTTCTCGAATCCTTGATCAAAAGTTTTCATGGCCACAACTAAATCCCGCGGCTAGGTTTTAAGTGAGAGAGAGTGACAAAGTTGTAATTTTGCATTTTATATATTTTACCCAAAATTATTTTTTTTTTAAATTTTGAATACTTAATATGTATGTGTCCAAATAGGTCAGCCGCTTAGAATATTTTTGATTAAGAGCTAATGTATGTAAAAGTAAAAATAAACATATACAGGGTGAAGCTGTATTCCAGAATCCAATCATTTTTTTTTTCATATTCGATTGCACCTAAAATCTTGAAATTCCAATTCTTACTAAAAGCTTTATAACACTAAAACAGTCAGAGTTTGCTAGATTTGTAATAAGTTTATCAAAATTAAATGCAAATTAAAGAATTGTATCGGGCATTTTCGTAAATAGCTGACATTACAATGGCCATGCATTTTAATACACAAGTTTTATAACCTATTGCATTATCCGAAAATCTATAGATCTAATATAAAAGCTAGGATATTTAAATATCCAGTGAAATTGACACATTTTAATTATTATCGAACGTATATTGTCAATAGATACAGCTTTAACAATATAATTGAAAATAAAATTATACAGGGTGCTTTATAAAATTCTAGGAAAACTATGCGATTACTGGTATGTCAGATTTACCTGTTTTTCATAATAATTCCTCAAAGACTGATACAATTCTATTAATATAATACTAAAACACAAGGTGTTTGATAAATAGTTCCCTTTTTTTGTTTTAATAATATATAATATAGTTATTACGTTATTTGCAATAAAGAAAAACTGTATAAATAATAATAATAAATAAATAAATGCTTTATTGTCAAAAAAAATTTTACAATTTTGTGGACAAAGCTGTTGTAAAAAAATAGTTTACAAACATCAAAATTAGCAAACAAAACAAAACAAAAACACATCATAAATATTATAGAAAAATAATATTTAAATCAAGAATTTAGAAAATTAATATTATAGAATCCTAAAAGAAGTACATTAGAAATGTACTTTGTCAGTCGTACTATGTTATAAACATTTTCATAAATATAATGTAAAAAAAAATAAAAAATAAAAAAAAAATAAATATAAATATAATAAAAATAAAATAAGTGTGGATTGTAACGCAAAAATTAAAAGTTAGATGCTAACATCTATGACCTGTTATTAATATTCTTATATTTAGTTAACACATATACCGGGTGTCTCTTGAATAGGGCTTCTTTTATTATTTAACCTAGTCAAGATACAAAATTAAAATTTGCAAACTTTAATACCAGAATAATGCTCCTTAAACATTTTAAGATGGCGGCTGGACATCTTAAAAATAAACTAATGGAAAAAGGTACGAATAGCACATTTTTTGAAAAGCCTTTGCAATGGAGACATGAACATTACACAATTTAAAATGGCGACCATTCATAAAGATTTCAAAACCTAAAGCATATGGAGAATAAAAATTCCTTATATGAAATTATGAAACCAAAATGTCCGAAAACACCGTGATTCTCGGCAAGGAAAAACTTTCTATCTTAAAATATTGTCAGGAATCATCTCCCAAAGTTTATCAAAGTAGTTTTGAAACACCCTGTATGTTTATTAAACAGTAAAGAGCCTGTTGATTTCTAAATATATTACAATACCATTTAAAAACGTTCATTCCAAAGGTTATGAATGAATTCATTTATCACCTCCGTAAGATTTTAATAATTTCTTCCCACGGCAATGCTGTCATCATCTTCATTGTCGATGTGGATTCTTATATAAGTTTTTTTGCAGTCCGAATTTAAATGTGTATGTTCGATGACAGCATGCAAATAGAGATTACCGAGGAGAGTACTAATGCTCACTGTTTCAATTATAGTACTAATTTTTTTATTTCATTACTGAGTTTTACACAACTCTTCGGAGTTAATAGGTAGTAATAGTCTTAAACGCAAACTCTCTAGCATTTAAATTTTAACATTCTACGATTTATTTATATTCCACCTTCTCTAGAGAAAATTAAAATATTGATTTTAATTTGCACTCCTTTTTGACGTTATTACGCAAAAGTCGTGGCCTACCGATCGATAAAGCTGGCTTTTATCTTCGGCCTTGCCAATTCTCTGCTCTTGCTCAGTTATCCTGTAAGATTCATGATTTTAATAGATTGTCATTATTGATTTCCTTAATTTGCAGATTTTTCTCCCTAATTCAGTCAGCTGTTTAGGTTAATCGTTAAAAGCAAGGTCAAGAGCATTTTTAAATAGGTCATTTTTCGACGGGTCATCGTGATCAAAAGACTTACAGGTATGTTAATGTCGTAAGATTTTTTGCGGCATGTTTGCACTTTAAATTATACGTATACAGGGTGTCAATTAAAAACTTGTACAAACTTTAACGGGTGATTCTTTGACTAATTTTAGGATGAAAAGTTCATATGAACGTGGGTCTGAAACGGCTCTGTTTCTGAGATACTGGGCGTCCAAAAAAATTTTATTTGGTTTTTTGCTTATATTTTAGTTAAGGAACATGACAATTGGACAAAATTTGGGATTCTGGGTATATTGATGACGAGAAATTCAAATATTAACTTAGTTTTTTATTTAATGTTAGAGGGCGCCACATACAGTGTTGTTCCTAAATTTAATTAACCATAACTTTTTTGTGAAGCCTTTTATGTCATTTTTGACTAGGCAGTCCTATTCTCCATTTAATTCTTCATAAAAAAGTTGCCCTTAGTATTTGTCACTAAAAGCAGCCATTTTGGATAAAAAGGGTTTTAAGTTAAATCTGCGTTGAATTTTTTTCAATTGGATCATTTTCGAGATTTCGAAAAATAAGCAAAAAAAAATATCTTTTATTGATTGTATTATCAGGCAAAAAACTTAAATCATTTACAAGACTAAAACTAAACTAGTTAATAACGTTATTTTACAATAATTGTTGAAAATGACCACCGCCTACTTCAACGCATGCAATAAGTTGCTTTAACATGCCGAACTCTTTCAAATATGCCTGGCGTCTGATTAATAATAGCACAAGATTGAAATATCCTATTTCGTAGATCATTTTGGACTGGACTTTTATAAACCAAATAAGACTTCAAGTTACCCCACAGAAAATAATCCAAAGGATTCAAATCTGGTGATCTGGGAGGACAGGCTTTTGGTCCAGCTCTTCCTATCCAACGGTTAGGGTAATTGTTGTCCAGAAATTGACGAGCAACGACACTAAAGTGTGGCGGAGCTCCGTCGTGCATTAACCACATCCTGTTTCTGATTTCTAAATCAACTTCTTCTAAATGGTTGGGAAGTTCGTACTCCAAAAACCTTCGATATTCTTCGCCATTAAGCCTTTGCGGAAGAATGCAATGTCCAGTAAGGTGATCACCGATAATTCCTACCCAAATATTGAGAAAAAATAGCACCTGAAAATGATTTTCTCTGATAGCATTCAGATTATCCTCAGCCCAGATATGGTTGTTATGAAAGTTAATTATAGAATTTCGAGAAAACGAGGCTTCATCTATGAAAAGCACACGGCTTAAGAAATCCGGGGTTCGTACTAATCTACTACGCAACCAAACACAAAAATCGAGTCTGAGGGGAAAATCTCTAGGTAATAGTGCCTGCACAAGTTGCAGATGATAAGGATAAAGTTGTTGGGACCTTAAAATTTGCCAAACAAGTGTGTGTATAATATTCAACTCGAGAGCTATTTTCCGTGTACTAGTTTGCGGGTCTTCTTCACTTCTATTTAATACAGCTTCTTCAATCTCAACTGTTCGAACTGTTGCAGGCTTTCCTAGAACATCTGTTGTCCTTTTAAAGCTGCCAGTTTCACAAAGTCTTGCGTGAATATTATAAAAGTTTGGATATGTGGCACCACTCGTAGAGGAAATCGCGCCTGATACATTCGTCTTGCAGCTTGTGCATTACTGCGAGCCATTCCATAAGTAAAATGAATGTCTGCCATTTCTGCGTTGGTATATTGGTACATTTTGGACAAAACACACGATAAATTTTTACTTATAATGCCAAGTGATAAAAAACTACTTGTTTTATTCTAAATCAACTGCCATGACTGATTCTGCTGCCATGGAAACCTCTCAGTTGTTTTCCAAGTCCTGCTATAGATTCACCTATACTATTTTCTTGTGTACTGCGGCTGCAGAGGAAAGATGCAGCACATTTTTACCATTTTATTATTTTTATGTTAGATTAGATGTTAGATTCAAAGAACATATTTACGCCTCACAGAGATTAAGAAAACAGTACTTTCATTTCGCCAACCATTTCTTAGAAACGTCACATGAATTCCCTGACATAAATAAATTAAATATATTATATTATCAATAAAAAAGTCGCAAATTGGATTATTCAGAAGCAATAAAAATGTTTAAACACCATACTGACCCAAATGATAACCTTTTAAATTCACAAACACATGTTGGAAATACCACCCTATTAAAACTTTTTGATCATAAAAAATGTATCGTTGGTTATGTATGGAATAGAACCCATGCGGGCCGCTAGCTTCTCTGCAGTCAAGTCCTGTATGCTTGATGTCCTGTGAGTCGAGCCAGAGGTTATTAAACTTTCCACCGGTTGTTTGCAATTTTTGCATTTCAGTCGCGTGCTTTAAGTGGGGGCGGAAACTATAGTTGGAGTAGGTTCTTTGTTTGAACGGCTATCCGTGTGTTGTGTGATACGTACGTCGCGTCGTGCATGGTGCGATATGGAAGACAATAATACGGACGTGGATATGCAAATACCGTCAACTTCGGCTGTCGGTAATAACGTTGAAAATGTTGGAGAATTTAGTAAGAAGAGTGTGTGTGAATGTATGGTGTGTGTCTTAATAATAAAGGGATTTTCAACATTAAACTTCGCTTATAAGCGTCAAATAATTTCCAAAGGAAGGGCAAAACCGCCTATGAAAAATTTAACCACAAAAATGAAAAACTGTCTTAGACATTTTTATCTGGAAAAACAATACGAACAATTTAAATGCGTAACAGGGTGTGAAAATATAAATAAATTATTTTGTTGGCCATGTTTACTTTTTGAAAACGAAAAAGGTCTCTGGAATAAAGCTGCTTTTTTTGATTTAAACAATTTCCATAAAGCTGTAAAAAGACACATTATGTCCAAAGCGCATTTGCAGACCGTCATAAAAGAGAAAGTCTTCGGCAGAACCAGAATTGAACACGTCCTTAAGAAACAGTTGGAAATTGGTCACAGCCAACACAATGAACTAGTCGATAAAAATAGGCAAATATTAAGAAGACTTATCGATGTTGTTTGTTTTCTCGGACCACACGAATTGGGATTTAGAGGTCATGACGAAACAAGGGTTTCTTCAAATAGACGAAGTTTTCAAGATTTACTTAGTTTAAAGGTTAAATATGATGATTGCTTAAAAAATCATTTAGAGCAGTCTAGCGTTTTTCACGGAACGTCGAATCGAATCCAGAATGATCTAATTTCCGCTGTTGCAACCATTATTCTAAAAAGAATTAAGCAGGAGATTGGCGAGGCGCGGTTCGTTGCTATTGTCTGGACGAAACAACTAATAGCACTAATTTTAGCCAAATATCTATAGTAATACGCTACGTTTGCAAGCTAAAGTTCGAGAAACTTTTCCAAGTGCTGTGTTTGTCCATTGTTTTGCTCATAAATTAAATTCAGTTTTATCCCGGTCAGTCAATCACATTAAAGAGTGTAAAGTATTTTTCGTTACTTTAAGTGGCATGACCGCTTTTTTTCCAAGTCAACAAAACGTACACAAGCTTTGGACTCCATTGTCCACAAACGATTGCCCAAAGTAGCTCCTACTAGGTGGAACTATAATGGAAGATTTGTGTTAACAGTATCTGAAAACAGTGAATCAGTGATTGAACTATTTGAGAATATAATAGAAAATAATGAAACGTGGGACTCAGAAGCAATAAATAGTTCGAGAGGGTTTTTGGACTGTTTGAAACGAGATTTTAATATATTACAAACTAAAACAAATGACATTGCTTTTTGTCTAAAAAAAATGGATGATTTTAAGTCCATGTTAAGCCAAAAAAGAGATGACTTTGACTTATTTTGGGAGAAAACGATGACGTTAAATGTAGAGCCACAAGCCAAGCGTCTTCGAACAGACAAGGTGGGAGATGTTCGAACATCATACAGATGCCTCTTTTATGAAATAATCGATCAAATTCGGCAACAAATAATCTACAGATTTAACGGTTTAAATGATTTTAAATTCCTCGAGCTCTGTAATTTTGATGCATTTAAAGGAAAAAGTTTTCCAGAAGATGCGTTTAAATCTCTTCTTCTTCATTATGGCCAGTTCTTCGACCGAGTGTTACTGCGATCTGAACTAAAAGTAATTTACGAAACTGATGACATTAGCGCCACTAAGGAACTAATGCAATTTTTAAAAAACAAGGAGCTGGAAGATGCCTACACCGAATTGTCGAAATTGTGTGAATTAGTATTGACAATACCCCTGCCACAAGTTCATCAGTAGAACGCAATTTTTCAACACTTAAACGTATAAAAAATTTGGTGAGAGATTCAACGGGGCAGGAGAGACTTTCGCATACATCGCTGTTGTCCATTGAAAATAAACTTCTCCAAAATATGTCGGAGCATCGACGTTGTTATGATGAGGTTATTGACGAATTTGCAAAAAATGATCGAAGAATCGAAATAACATAACACATAGGTAAGTTTCTAAAAATTGCTTCCCTTTCTTAAAATTTCACCGCACGCCCCTGCTTCCCTATAATAAGCCAGGGACGTCGAATTTGGGACACAAACATGCACAAAATAACTTACTACAAAGCAACTGATTCTTCCACCGGAAGCGAATGCGAATATGCTTTATGTTGCAATTCGGAGATTAGTAATACGAGCGATTATCGATTGCAGCATAGTAATCTCGAAAGTGCTCCAAAGTCAAGAACCCAAATCCGCGCTCAAGTGCCCGAGATCAAAAGAATCTTTTTTTCGTTCGGCAGGATGCAAGAGTGATTACGAAATAAAGGAATTTGGGTCGGGCATAAGAAACATAAATTATTAGATGTACGCTTAGTAACGCAATTGTGGCAGATGTTAGCCATTTTTCAATTAAATTTAGGGTAATCTCGAGTTGATGCGCTTGTAATCACGCGATGCGTAGGTGATTTCTTAACGATTACTTCGAAAGAGAGAATAAATCGTGGGTTTTTATTAATATGTGCTGATAAACTAGTAATATCGTAAACATACCTACCTCTGTTAGAAAAAAAGCGAGATGTGAATTTCTTAAATTTAATTTGGTATTAAAAATATAAATAATATAAAGGTGTTATACTGTTTTAACCGCAAAGAAATACCGGATTTAATTAGCTATAAATATACAGGGTGTCCCAATTAAAAAAATACATGTTCGTGCCATATGTCAAAAACAGTAGTCCAAAAAAATGTCACACCACTGGATTATACATCAAAAAGGGCATTGAAAACGTGTTTTCAGATTTTATGTATCTCCTATAGTAAATAAACCAAACAACTATTTCAAAAGTAGCAAAACTTGAAAACCACCCCATAGCTCCTTCTGAAAAAAAGAACTCGAGGATGAGGTACATACTTTTTTGTGATAAAAAAGTTGTAATAGGATGGTATTTCAATCATCTGTTTGTGAATTTAAAACATTTCAGTTTTTATGGTATTAATTCTCATTGGAGTTAAAGTGCGGGACACGAAAGAAAACCCGGCGGAGTTAATCGGTTTAGGAAGGTCGGCCAAGAAATCTCTTTAAACCAGTGGTGTCCCGTTGTTCTTTAAATAATATGGCACTCCTTTTTGACTATACGCACTTCAGATAATTAAAAAATGTAACTATGCTTAATGAACCTTTATCTATATTTGTCTGTTTTCTTTCGTGTACCGCACTTCTATATTTTTTTATGTTGCAAAAATGGCGAACTTTCGAATTTTAAAATGATTTAATTTTGATTTTTCTTGATCGATTTACCTATAAATATATTTTTTCTTGAGTTATGTCATTAACGGTTCCCGGGCTACTGCCTACGTCCACTATTATTGGACCACCCAGTATAGTGATACACGATTTACAAGTCTAGATTTTACAAGGGGCAGCCAGCATCAGATCCAGTGAACGAGATTATCAAAATTTTAATTTATGCAGTTCGACTTTGGGCTACTCGGGTATGCCAAAAGTGGCGGTCTGTCTTCGTTTGTCATATTATTTTATACAGGGGCCGTCATTGTGAAGTACTATACAGGGCGTTTTCCTAATTGCGTGCTAATGTTAAAGGGGGTGTTTTTATGTCCTAAAAGTCTTAACTTTTGAGATACAGGATGATAAAGTTTAAAAAGAAAACTTTTTTTTTCATCCCAATTCTGATGCTATTGTAGATAACTGCATGAAATTTGATACACGTCTTCTATGTATTAAGGAGCATACGGATTTACCCAGGTTAATTACATATGCACGCCAGTGCATATGTAATGCAAAAATTAATTGGTAATAAAAAATGCCCTTTTATGCATAAAAGACGTGTATCAAATTTCACACAGTTATTTATCTATAATAGCATAAGAATTAGGATTTAAAAAAATGTTTTTTAAAAACCCTATATCTCCAAAGTTAAGACTTTTAGGTTCATATTAAACTTTTTTCTTAAAAAGGTCCAAGAATCACCCCCCTTTAACATTAGCACGCAATTAGGAAACGCCCTGTATAGTACTTCACAATGACGCCCCCTGTACAAAGTAACATGACAGACGGAGCCAAACGGTCACTTTTGGCATACCAGAATAGCCCAAAGTCGAACTGCATAAGTTAAAATTGTGATAAATCTTGTTCACTGGAATCAGTGCTGGCTCCCCTACTATAACTACATTGATGTGTTAATTTTGGAAAAACATGAGCTCTGTAGTTTTTCAAATATTGATTGCAATGTTAGATATTTTTTGACACCCGGTATTGAACAGAAAATTAATTATTTTGAAGCAGTTTATTGACACTACTTTATGAACAATTTTACAAAATATATGAAAAAAAAACTAAGCCATTTTTGAGGTTGACGGCTGTGATCCTAATGGTTCGATTCCTTCTAAATCGTTGTTTTCCTCTGAAAATGATGAGGTTTCGTCGTCACTACTTGAAGATCCCAGTGTGATAACTAAATCATCAATAACCGTTTCAATTTTGCCATCTACTTCCCAGTATTTATCTTCAATAGAACGAACATGTTTAACATACGATTTCCAATTTTCAGCCGATATTGAGTCAATCGCTTCTAATGCTATTTTATTTAAATCTTTAATTGAAAGTTCACCGGTGTTTTACTCCTGCCCATGCAAGTTCAATAGGGTTGAGGTTGCACATGTATGGAGGCAGCCTTAAAAGTGTATGACCGAAGTTACGTAAAAGACCGTCAATTTTATACTTTTTTTCTCTAGGCTTGTTGGCTGATATTACTTCATATAATTGATATTTTCTCCATGTTGGATGACATACAAGATTAATATATATTATAAAATTCTTAATTGCAGGTCAAAAAATGCGCAATAACTACCTCTTAAACCCCACCAAATTTCCTTGGCTTATCTCGACCGGTTTTAGAGCAATAAATAAATCGTCAGATTTTAACAAAAATTTTAACACCCCGTATCTCGGAAAACGAATCATTTCCGGACATACGTTTATATAGCAAACTGTCAATACTTTTTTATACAGAATCACCTCCTGAAGTTTGTCGCACTTATTTACTAACACCCTGTATATCTATCGGTATGTAACCATTAACAAATTGGTAACCAAATTCTCTGTACATTAATACGAAAAAAAAGCAACAGGTCAAGAAAACAATTCCAACTTTCCCGGAAAAGGATATTTCACATCAGGACAAAACGGAATGCAGACAAAATAAATAATAATAATAATAATAATAATAATGGTCGTATTTCAGCAAAACAAATATCGCTGGTGTAATTGGCATAATATTACCGAGAAACAACAACCGATTGAGATTTATTGTTTATTGATTTGATAAGCGTTTATCTCTTACTACCGTCGTGAGCTGAGCTTTTACAACTAAATAAATCACACAACTCGGTTACAAAACAGTGAATAGATTTATTTGGCGTGCAATGTTTGATGAAGGATATCGCATATGTAAATAATTGAAATGATTGTTAAATTGTTACGAGCTGGGGTTTGGCAAGTATGCGCTAACTTGGATCAATAGATTGGTAATGTTTGATAACAGCGAAATGACCTACCTACTGTGGATTGCTCGCGGCATTCTTGTAGTATTTATGAGTTTGGAAAATATACTGTAGTTGTCACGTGTACAGGGTGGCCCGTTTATCTTGGGCCACCTCCTAATCTCAGAAGCGGTGAGTTTGAGGAAAAAAAACACAAAAATTTCTTGGATTAATTTGTTTTACAATATTCTGTATATATAACGAAAGCTTTCACCACTGTGGTCAATCAAGAAATCATGGTTGTTGTGATTAGACCGTGTCAAAATAGAATCACTTTTCGACGTTTTTCCTTGGATTGTTCGAGGCGTCTTCAGGAATTTTTACTTCACGGGATCGCAACACTGAATGAGCTGGGAGAGACCTAGTGTCAACCTCGTAAACCCTTTGTATCTCTAGGGGCACGGGGAGCGGTTTATCCCGTACCTGCGCTTCTCCTAACCCTTCTGTAGGCTCTATAGTTTATCTAGCTACACTCTGGTCATGGTATTTAGACACCAATGGATTTTGTAGTTGGTACCTTCTGGCTCCGGCAACTCTGCGCTCATCAAGAGCATGTCCCAAGGATGCTATTTTAAGATGCAGGCCACACTTGGCCTCCGCCTGACCCCCAGATGGTCCTGCATCCGCTTGTCCTTTTCCCTGTGTTGGGAAAGGACTAATTCCTTGGCAACTCTTTGTTCTTCTGACTCTAAGGGCGCCATATGTGTTCTTCCGGGCACAGCCTCGTTTGCTGCCAGCTGGCCTCCTTTATTAGTGGTTTCCATGTTACTATGACCTGAGGATGGTCGTCAATTGATTTTTCTAACTTCAGGTAAGTATTCTGGCTTGTGCTATCGTCCTACTGGGATCACAGGACTCTAGTGATTAATGGATTGATCCCCACAGGAATATCGACTAGCACTAGCCCTCTGGCTTTTCTATGCCTCTAATTCTTATTAATCATTTCTCTTCTAAGTTTAGTCTCTTTAGTTCACTCTCCCTGTTTGTGCTATCGGGATTTCCGAGACTTTCGAGTAGGAATGGATTCTTACGTGACTCCTATGTCTATTCCCATCGGAAAACCTGGTAGTACTCGACTCCCTGGCTTTCGTTACCCCTTTTCTCTTATAAAAGCTTGAAAATTCCAATTTAATTCTTTCTCGTTAGTTATCCCGATCTCCAGAGTTGTCCTAAAGGGATATCGGGACACTCTTTGTTTTGGGACGTCCGTCGATGTTCCCTCGATAGCCTGCAGGAGGAAACACCGATAGCACTTGTTGATTGGGGATAATATGAGACCTGGTACACCGAGGTGTCAGTCTTAGCTGGATCCCTTTTTATCGAGGTTACCTGTTTTATGCTATGGGGATAACTTGACCTGTCCACTTTAGGGATGTTTGATAGTGTGTCCCACTATCTCCCGACCATAAACTATCTTTTCCTGCAATTGTTAGCAGCTAAGTCTCGTTTCGAAAATGTGCCCCACAGGTTCACTACCTGGAGGACTTCGTCTAAGATTCTCTTCTAAATACAGTCGACCCGTATTCACCGAACCGTGACCCAGTCTACCAATCGGTTTCCACGTCTGAAGCCATATCTACTAAAATTGTCAGGATGTTTATAAACTTCAATAGATTCTCTAATTTTTCGTTTATAGAATCCAGAAACCAATGGAAGAAAATTGGCTTCATTTACATTTATGAGATGTCTAGTGGAATGTTGGTGTTCCGATACACCAGATTGTACAATTTGTTTCTTTTTAATTCATCGTTTATGTTCCTTAAACCTAGTCGAGATTGATTGTCCAGTTTCTCCAATATAGACATCACTAAAGGAATAAGGCATTGCAAATACTCCTTCCGTTGGGAAAGGGATAATGTCTTTGGGTGATCGCAAACATTGTCCAATTTTCTCCTGACGACAGTGGACATGGACAAGACATATTAGGTAGAGACAATACAACTAATTTTTGCACGAGAGCACCTACATAGTAATTCAAGTAGACTCGACCAACAAAATTGAGAGACGGATAACCAACCTTATAAACGTATTCAACCTACCAGCAGAGGAGAAGAAGATATTAAGGCCAAGCAGCTCAAAGATCCTGCGGTTCTACAGACTACCTAAGACACACAAGGTTGTTATCGTTAGTGCAATTCATATATTAGAAACCCTAAGCATTTTGTACAGAAATTAAAAGCAATCCAGTTCCAATCCAAAAGATATCTTAGTCAGTTTCGATGTAGAATCGCTATAGATGAATGGTCCTATAAATGATTGAACATATGTACAATATTCAACACATACAAGATAATTGAGCAATGTTTGCGATCGCCAAAGGACATTACTCCTGTCCAAACGAAAGGACTATATGGAATTCCTTGTTCCTGTGGTGATGTCTATATTGGAAAAACTGGACGATCTATATCGACTAGGCTTAAGGAACATGAACGATGTATTAGAAAAAAACAAATTGTATAATCTGCTGTATCTGAATACCAACATTCCATTGGACATTTCATAAATGTAAGAGAAACCAAAGCTTTTGCATCGGGGATTCTATAAATATATGAAATTTATAAGCATTCTAACGATTTTAATAGTGATACAGTCTACATCATACGTGAAAACCGACTATAAATAGCCAGTCTAGGTCTCCCCGAACTCATTCAGTGTTCCGATCTCGAAAAGTAAAGATCCCTGAAGATGCCTCGTGCAATCGAAGGCGAGACGTCGGAAAAAGATTCCATTTTTACACGGTCTAATCTGAAGAATCATGATTTCTTAGCAACACTCTATATATTGACATTGGCTTTTAATAGCTCTCTCAAAGACCAATTCAATGAGGTATAATATGAGTCTGTGATGCAACTTTTCGAATTTATCTGCATTTATTTTCAGATTTTGACCTCATTTCAACCCGACGTATCCACGGTACTAAAAAACTTTTTCAGCTCTTTCTTGTGCACAAAAAAGACTAATTCATGTTCTATTTGTCTTTTAGTAGCAACATTTTAAAAATATAACAGTGGTGCTAAATTTTGCGAGCCGTTAATTTTCTCAATTTTTTTCAAATGCAAAACAATCATCACTATTTTTTACCAATTAATCCCTCGTTTCAACCCTTTCCCTTCTGCCGATTTTGCCCAAAAACAATAGGAACAGTTCTTTTATGGATCACTCCCTGTGTACCAAATTTCAACTCGATAGCTCAATTGCTTCGAGAGACATTTTTTTTTTGGCCGAAATTATGTGTTTACACGTTTTGAGTCATTTTAAGACGATTTAGCGAAAAAAAAACAATAAAAATAATCAAAAACTACAATAATAACAGTCATGGAAAAGAAATTCAAATGCTCAAAAAATTCCTATACGCGTACTCAAAGCGGAAACCATTGGAAGGAGGAATAGCATAACTGAAGCACTTCTGCACACCATTATACTCACAACCGCTTTTCAGTGATGCTTCATCCTTTCCACTCTGAAACATCTCCCTTCTAGTGGCTTCTAACGCTTTTTCTAGTTGGGCGGGAGACTAATTGGCGTATACACCCTCTCCCCCATCTTTTTTACATAATGACGAGGCCTAAAGTCCTAGACCTGTAACAAAAGAAATCCTTGTCCGTCGGTCTGTCTGTCTGTCTGTCGTATGGAGGATGACCTGATAATATTTTGGACTATGCCACAACAACATGGCGGTCTAGAGAAACGTAAAAAAAAATTACTAAAAAAACTAATTGTCCAATTTCTTCAAATTTTGCACAAAAAAAAACAAGTCTACATAGGAATAAATTGGTAACATATTGGTATGAATATAATACAGGAAAACAAAATGGTAGTCTAATAAAATATTTCAAAAATCGAACACAATGGCGGCCAAATATTTTTTCTAAGAATCAATGCAAAAAAAGAGGAATTAAACATCACGCAACAAATACAACAATGTACAAATATAATCAAGTGTGGCATAAGAAAAAACTTTAATATATATTAAAAGTATATATATTTGAAATTAGAAAAAAAAAAGATCTTCCAGAATATGATTTAATATACAGGGTGTTTCGTTTAAAAAAACTGACAACCTGTCAAAATTTGACATTTTCAATAATATTTTCGCACTTATGATATAATATTCTAAATCTTCATAAAAAAAACCAACAATTTTTGTATTTACGACATTTCCGTATTTATTCAAATAAACTCTCTAGGTGGGTGGAAAAATATACGGGAAAACCCTGTACAGCTGATTTACCAATTGCCCTTGTTTTTAAAGCTTCAAGTTCAGACCGGGTAAGTGTACTGTGATGTCTACCAAGAATGCCAAGTCAGAAAGCCATGTTGGATCACAAATTTGCGGCAATGTTTTCTTTTACATTTCCATAAAATCAGCTTTTTCTTTTCTAAGGTCATCTTTTTAGCATTTTACCTTTGCTTAGCCATTTTACTTCGCAATAGTATGTCACATCATCGTCTTCTGAAGAGTCTTCATCCAAAAAGGCTTTAAACTGGCGATGGTTAAGACTGCTAACCGCTGCTTAACTATATATTAAAGTATTATTTCCATTTCCAATCATGAAAAACTGCTTACAATGTTGCATAGTTCAGGTTTATTAAAAAGAAACCGAGAATAAAATAACGAAAAAAAGCACGTCTTTCAGCGGATGCACGTTACTCATGATCACGCTTCCACGAAATATTGTCGACGGTTTAGACTTTAGAGGGTCCTTCACAAGGCTATTGCCCGTCTGACGGGTCAGGTGACTGACTGACCAGGAAGGCGTTCTAATACTATCATTTGTAGGCAACAGAACGTGCCAAAAGAGAACACGTGTCTATGCGTAAGAGGTGTGAAAAGTACACATACTTTCGTATGTGAAGTGAATACTTTTTTTTTTAGTTTAAAAGCTTTAGCTTATTTTTGATAAATTCAAGAATGCTATTGGTGTATTTTATACTAAATAATTTGATTTGCTCATGAGAAAAGGAAAGGGCTTCTTATAGCGAGCTGAATTTGTGTGGTTAATTTTAGACCTCTGCCCGCCTCCCTCTTCCAGAGCTTCCAGGTCAACATTTTTAATCATAATATTATGTAATTAATGTCATTCAGTAGGTAGGTGGTTTTTCTTGTAGAGTTTTTATTTAGTTACTTTTAAGACGTCATAGACGGTTGACTTCAGGTCTATAGTTCCGTTTCGCTTCATCTGGTAGATGAAATCGTATTTTTATCTGAAATATCCATGTACTTCCTATTTAACCCAATTAATTTTTTATTTCTTATTTGGATAATTAAAAAAAACTTATTAATTTTCAATTACGCACTTTTTCCATCGTAATAATAACTTAATTGTCAAGTTTGATACGTTGCTGAAAAGGTAAAAAAATGTTGAATTGAAAAATATTGCTATTTAACCCTATTAGTTTTTAATTTCCTATTTGGATAATTCAAAAAAATGTTTATTAATTTTCAATGCGTACTTTTTACATCTTAATAATAACTTACTTATAAAGTGTGAAACAACGCTGAAAAGCTAAAAAATACTCTTTTAGAAACTGTTAAAATCGAATATACAAGCCATAAAAAAATGCGAAGTTGATGATGGTTCTAAAAAACCAAAACGTTGCAAATAAAATCTGACTAAACAGACCTATTCTATGATTATATATCAGGGGCGTGCGGTGAAATTGTAAGAAAGGGAAGCAATTTTTAGAAACTTACCTATTTGTAATGTAATTCGATTCTTCGATCATTTTTTGCAAATTGGTCAATGACGTCATCATAAAAACGTCGATGCTCCGACATATTTTGGAGAAGTTTATTTTCAATCCCCAACAGCGATGTGTGCAAAAGTCTCTCCTGCCCCGCTGAATTTCTCATGAAATTTTTTATACGTTTAAGTGTTAAAAAATTGCGTTTTACAGATGAACTATGGCAGGTATTGTGAATACTAATTCACACAATTTCGACACTTCGGTGTAGGCATCTTCCAACTCCTTGTGTTTTAAAAATTGCATTAGTTAATGTCATCAGTTTCGCAAATCACTTTTAGTTCAGATCGCAGTAACACTCGGTCGAAGAACTGGCCATAATGAAGAAGAAGAGATTTAAACGCATCTTCTGGAAAAGTTTTTCATTTAAATGCATCAAAATTGCAGAGCTCGAGGAATTTAAAGTTAGTTAAACCGTTAAATCTATAGTTTATTTGTTGCTGAATTTAATCGATTATTTCATGAAAGAGGCGTCTGTATGATGTTTGAACATCTCCCACCTTGTCTGTTCGAAGACGCTTGGCTTGTGGCTCTACATTTACCGTCATCGTTTTCTCCTAAAATAGGTCAAAGTCATTTCTTTTTTGGCTTAACATGGACTTAAAATCATCCACTTTTTTTAGGCAAAAAGCAATATCATTTGTTTTAGTTTGTAATATATTCGAAATATTGTCCGAGAATGGAAATATTTGTGAAAATATGTTCAACAAATAACTAAAATCAAAATCTAGTTTCAAACAGTCCAAAAAACCCTGTACATTTAAAATCGAGTCACCCTCCATAGGTCAAAAAAAATTACCTAATTATATTATTATTTATTAGTAACTCAAATAATTCGCTCCATCAAGACTAATTTATCTATGAATACACGTCTTGCTTCGAATTACATAAGTCATTGTTGTGTCGTTGCAAGTGCAACAATTATTATTTATATCATATAAATGTGCAGACATTTCGTTGCCAACAATAATTTAGTTTAAGTGCTATTGCAATTTGTTTAATGCTCCCCGATATGCTAATGTTGCATTTCTGGGCTGCACAACATTTATTTAACTTTATTTAACGATAATTTAAACAATTCAGAAGGTTATTTCTATCACGGGCAAATTCATTTAACATATATTTTGTTTGTGCATAGAAAAACCAAAAGAAAATTATCATTTTATTAGCAAAAGATTCATTATTTATTCTTATGCAGTACTATAGTACTATACACCATCATCAGGGCCGTCCCTAGGGTTTTGGCTGCCCTTGGCAAACCTTTTGAAACGGTTATCTTCCGCTTCTAGAAATACATACCGTTACATGTTATACAGGCGCAGCAGTTGGCATTTATAGAAGCTTTTTTTATATAAATTTTGGTTAAAAAGCTGTAGTTTTTCCCTAGTGAAACATCGGTATAAGACATAGATTTAGGAGATTTGGGCAATAAATGGGGAAAATTTTGTTTTCGCAGATGTGAATTTCTTATTTTTTTTTCTCTACTGGAACTTTTGTAGGATAAGTATCGATTTAGAATCTTTGGTAACTAATCTTACAGTATTACTTCTAGAATAGTTTTTAAGGGGTTTCCCTATTTGATGAGATTTTTTGATACTGTGGCAAGTTTTCAGTGTACAATTAAAGTCTATATTATAATTATACTTTCTTTCTGTCGAGAAGAACTGTAAATTTTTTTAGTGAACCCTTTCGGTATAACACATCGATTTAGGAAATTTGGCTAATAAATGGTAGAAGTTTTATTTTCGTAGCCGTGAATGTTTAATTTTTTTCACACAGTTGTTTATCTAAAATAGCATCAAAATTAGGATTTTAAAAAAATGTTTTTTTAAAACCCTGTATCTCCAAAGTTAAGACTTTTAGGTTCATATTAAACTTTTTTCTTAAAAAGGTCCAAGAATCGCCCCCCTTTAACATTAGCACGCAATTAGGAAACGCCCTGTATAGTACTTCACAATGACGTCAACTGTACAAAGTAATATGACAGACGGAGACAAACGGTCACTTTTGGCATACCCGAATAGCCCAAAGTCGAACTGCAGAAGTTAAAATTTTGATAAATCTTGTTCACTGGAATCAGTGCTGGCTCCCCTACTATAACTACATTGATGTGTTAATTTTGGAAAAATATGAGTTCTGTAGTTTTTCAAATATTAATTGCAATATTAGATATTTTTTGACACCCGGTATTGAACAGAAAATTAATTATTTTGAAGCAGTTTATTGACAGCTACTTTAAGAACAATTTTACAAAATATAAGAAAAAAAACTAAAACTATGATTCTAATGGTTCGATTCCTTCTAAATCGTTGTCTTCCTCTGAAAATGATGAGGTTTGGTCGTCACTACTTGAAGATCCGAGTGTGATAACTAAATCATCAATAACCGTTTCAATTTTGCCATCTACTTCCCAGTATTTATCTTCAATAGAATGAACATGTTTAACATACGATTTCGAATTTTCAACCGATATTGAGTTAATCGCTTCTAATGTTATTTTATTTAAATCTTTAATAGGAAGTTCACCGGTGTTGCGCTCTCGAATATATTTTTTTACTCCTGCCCATGCAAGTTCAATAGGGTTGAGGTCGTACATGTATGGAGGCAGCCTTAAAACGTGTACGACCGAGGTTACGTAAAAGACCGTCAATTTTATACTTTTTTTCTCTAGGCTTGTTGGCTGATATTATTTCTTATAATTGATATTTTCGCCATGTTGAATCACATACAAGATTGTTCGATTTAAGCCAGGATATCATATGAGCTTTTGTAGAGTATTTAGTTGGCACTTTATCTTCTACGTGAGAATGATAAGACGCATTATCCATTACCACGACTGATTTGGGAGGAATGTTAGGTAGAAGCTTCTCGAGCAACCACTTTTCAAAATTATCTCTATTTATCTGTCCATGATAGTCTCCAGTTGTTAGTCCAGAGCGAAAAACTAAAGCAGCACATGGAACAAATCCGGCTTCTGAACCAGCATGAACTATAATAAAGCGACTACTAGAGCGGATTCCCTGAACAACACCTGTAACACTTTCACTTTGCCACCATTTGTTCACTGTCATATCATTATCTACCCAGATTTCGTCTAGATACACAATATTGCGTCCTTCTTGCCTATATTGCCTTACAGTTGATAGATATTTCACCCGCCAGTGAAAAATATTTGGTCTCTCAATGAGCAATTTTTGTTTATTTGACACTTGCGCCAAACAAAACCATTTGACCGTAAAAGCCGATTTAAGTTCTTATACCCGTACGGAAAATCTATTTTGTTCTTTAAAGCACGAAGTAGGGGTTTTGCAGGTCGGAACCTTCTTCAAGTTTACATAAAATCCTCTACTGTTGGTCGAATTACTTGAAAATCGCCATCGTCAATTTTATCTATGATATATGTATGATAATCGGGGTCTTTTTTTACAAGAAGATGTTAAAGGTGAAGTAGAACATGAGCGATCATTATGTTTTCTTTGAATTTTTCTTACACTACTTTCCGAAACACCAGTTTAAAATGCAGCGCGTTCTGTTCAATTTTGAATTGGAATAGTCAAACTATTATTTTCAGCTTCTCTAGTACAGGCCTCTATAACGCTCGCAATAGCTTCACGTGCACCGCTTCGAATGGTTTTTCTTCTTTTGCTCGCCATCGTTACTTCGAAATAATAATTCAAATTCAACGCAACGCATTTGTATATAAATGAAAACAAATGCTCGAAATGCATAGGTCCCACTGGAAATAGCTAGAACCTTCTAGCGGCAAGTGCATAGAGACTCTAGGTACATCCCAATTACAAGTGGACCAGTGCGAAATTTACTAAATCCTCGATTAATTTTCCGTACCGCTTAGCTTGCGCACTTTATAGGTGAAGCGGCAAACTATTACAACAAATAGAATAAGATAAAATTTATTTGCGTAAACAAATTTTACTTTTCCGCTTGCTTAAGGCTATGAACCTTTATTTTAAGGACCGCCCGGTTTTCTTTCGTGTCCCGTACTTTAAAAGGTACCTACCTTACATAAATTTACTAAAAACCGGGCACTTTGAAATAGTATATGGTATGGTAAAGTCTCAAGGCTCAAAGTCGCAAAGGCTCGTTGAAGGTGCTCAAGTCAAAGTTGGAACATGAAGATTAACTTACGAAAGCTAGAATGTCTTTCAGAAGACTCATACCGCATATATACGGATTCGTGTATATAGGGGTTGTCGAGATTATACAAGATTATTGACATCGAAATTTATTTGAAATCGGTAAACATCAAAAATCATAAAAATGAACTCTAATAAGACTTTTATTTGTTGTTTCACAGTTCAGGCGATAATCACGTCTCTTTGTTCAAACGATTTCTTCTAAGTAAACAATCAAACTGGTTCAAGAAACAAAAAGAAATATTTGTAGATTGTCACGGACAAACAAAGGGCTAAAGATAAATTCCGAAAGTTCAACTTGTGAAAGTGTCATGGAAGGTCTAACGAAACCTTCAAACAAGTCGGTAGAGAGGTTTCTTATGCGTTTAGCAGAATAAGAAGCTGGTAATAAAGACATTTAATTATATTTATGTAAGCGTGACTCGTTACTAATGTTTATTTAGAGAGTCGATTTTGTGTATGTAATTACTATTGCACAAGAGTAAATAGTAATATTATCAGTAACCTTTGATGGAAAAAATCAATTGGGATATCGGAAACCATAAGAGATACAAGAAAGTTCAAATGGGGAATGTTTTAGACAATTATGTTTGTAAATAAATGCAGTTTTACTTACGATTCTATTTTTTTCGTTTTAATCAGTCATTAGTCAGATTTTATTTGCAACATTTCAGTTTTCTAAAACCATCATCAACTTCGCATTTTCTTATGGCCAGTATATTCGATTTGAACAGTTTCTAAAAGAGTATTTTTTAGCTTTTTAGCGATGTATCACACTTGACAATTAAATTACCCGTTGAATGGTATTTCGAATGATATTTTCTAAAATAGTTGAGTTCGCTACTCATGAACTTGCTTATTTTCAGGAGGGTCAAATTGTATATTTCATTTTTCGCAGATCCCCATAAATACGTATCTAATGGCGTGATATCGGGGGATCTAGCAGGCCAGCGTACAGGACTTTTTCACCAAATGTTTCCGTTAAATAGGTTTGTAGATCTATGGTGTTATGTGCGGGGCAAACGTCTTGTTGAAACTATAAGTTGTTAAACTGATCATTTGGGAAAACTTTTTCAACAGTTGCTCAAAAAATCAGGGTAGTGGCAATTTTTTACGTTTCTGTTTACTTTTTGTATTTCTAATTTATTATTTATGCTTTTAAATTTCTTAGTGGTTTTAAAGCTGAACCAAAATCTTAAAATTGTTCTGGACGCAAATGAATTTTCACTTGTGGTAAATCTGGATACATTTCATTATATTTTCTACACGTTCTCTTGATAATCTTGATCATGCAGAATAAAAAATAAAAAAATCATTATAACTGTATTCGTATTATTTACTTACAGCGTGTCCCATTTAAAAAAGAATCGATTTTCGATCGAAAATTGAAATAAATTAATTCCTGAATAACGGCTACAGAGAGGTATAGAGAAGTATTCAGAAAAGTTGCTTAGAAACACGTGTAGTTTTAGGAAAAGTGAAAAAATAAAGAGCATTTATTTAAAAATATTTTAAAACTGTAGACCAAGGTCATTTATGGGTGCAAGCGAAAGATCCATCCACCCATTCTTTCTCTCTCTCTATATATATATATATATATATATATATATATATATATATATATATATATGTGTCCAAGATAAGGATGCACAGCATGGGGATCTCGGAAACGGTAAGAGATATAGTGTCGGTTAAATTAGACAAAAGTTGCGTATTTTGATGACCAACAAAATTCCGTTTTACAAATTTGAAAATTCTAAGCCGTTCCGGAAATATCCGAGAAAAACCTTGAAGCTATTTGAAAAGATATGAAAAAACAGAAAACACTTTTTCATTCTCACTTTTTCAGCTGTACAAGGTGACGTTAACAAATTTTCATTACAACGTTTCGTTTCGATGGAACCACCATAAACTTTGATTTTTCTTATGGGACGGAAAAAAAGTACACCCAGTATTAGATTGCGCTTTTCATTGCGAATTCAACGATGTACTACACAATATGGTTACTTATGTTTTTATCCAGAAAAATGGCTTTTTAATACATTTCTAGCATTTTATTATAGTAAGCCATGAAATTCTAACGATAAAAGGAAAAAAAAAAGTTGACAAGTTCGAATGAATGTATTTATTTATTTAACAAATATTCAAACAAGTAAATGTTTGTATTGTTATTGTTGTTGTCGTTTTTAAATTTATTCTGTTCTACAATCGATGGAGGTAATTTTACAAACGAAGAAAAATGAGATATGCTATCTTGCTACA
Organism: Kuschelorhynchus macadamiae; assembly: GCA_030620095.1. NCBI lineage: Eukaryota > Metazoa > Arthropoda > Insecta > Coleoptera > Curculionidae > Kuschelorhynchus > Kuschelorhynchus macadamiae. The sequence continues at coordinate 37,691 of JAUTXW010001186.1, read as the reverse complement.
TTGTATGCCAAAGAAATTGTGTAGGAGCCGAGCGCATGTATTCTAACAAATACCCAGAGCGGAGACAACCTGACAAGTGTATTTTTCGGCGTTTGCTATTTAATCTAAACGAATATGGATCATTTAAAAAGCCTGTATTATCCCGACAAAAACCTTCCAATGAAGAAGACCAATACAACGTTCTACAATCTGTTATTGAAAATCCACAAACTTCCACCAGAAAAATTGAAGACCAGACGGGGGTAGCTAAATCTACAGCTCAATTTATTTTAAGGAAAAATCAATTTAAGCCTTACAAATTCCGAATATGTCAAGGATTAAAACTGGGTGACGATGAACGACGTAGACATTTTTGTGAGTAGTATACCAGGATGTGTGAAGACAGTCTTAATTTTCCTTATAAAGTGATTTGGTCTGATGAAAGCATGGTAACCAATAACGGTATTTTTAATAGGCGCAATACCCACTATAGGTCAAAACGAAATCCACAATAGACCATCCAGACATTTGGATTTAATATTTGGTGTGGGATTTTTGGTAGCAAGATTTTTTCTTGCACAATTCATTAACCTCCGGGCGGTACCTTGAGATCTTGAGGCACGATTTAGAAGATGCATTAGATAATTTACCGTTAGGCGCTGTACACGGCTGTTGGTTCCAACAAGATGGTGCTCCAGCCCATAACTCCATAGAAGTTCGCCAATATTTAGCTGAACGGTTTGAAGGAAGATACATTGTGAGTGAAACACCTTGGCCTCCAACGTCCTCGGACCTAATTCCCTTGGACTTTTTCTTGTGGGGCTATATAAAAAATGAGGTATTTAAGGAATGTTTTGACAACGGGGAACAATTATATCAATCAGTACGAGCAGCGTTTAATACAATTACTCCTGAAATGTTAAGTCATATTTTTCTGTTTAGAAAATGGAAATAATTTGTTTCAACATTTGTTATAGTTAGTAAATAAATAAATACATTCATTCGAACTTGTCAACCGTTTTTTCTTCCTTTTATCGTTAGGATTTCATGCCCTACTATAATAAAATGCTAGAAATGTATTAAAAAGCCATTTTTCTGGATAAAAACATAAGCAATCATATTGTGCTGTACATCGTTGAATTCGCAATGAAAAGCGCAATCTAATACTGGGTGTACTTTTTTCCGTCCCATAAGAAAAATCAAAGTTGATGGTAATTCCATTGACACGAAACGTTATAATAAAAATTTGTTAACGTCACCTTGTACAGTTTAAAAAGTGAGAATGAAAAAGTGTTTTCCGTTTTTTCATATCTTTTCAAATAGCTTCAAAAAAAAATTAAAACGATATCGCAATATTTCGGGTTTTCTCGGATATTTCCGGAACGGCTTAGAATTTTCAAATTTGTGAAACTTTTGTCTAATTTAACCGACACTATATCTTTTACCGTTTCCGAGATCCCCATGCTGTGCATCCTTATCTTGGACACACTGTATATACATATATATATATATATATATATATATATATATATATATATATATATGTACTTATATTCCGAGGTTTTTTTAGTAGGCTTATTTTTAAACAACGCCTTCAATTATTTTAGTAAACCTAAGAAAACTTTTGCTTGAATAACTTTTATATATGTGAAATACAATGCCAAGAATAAGAAAAATTTCCGTTTTTTCTAAACTATATCCCCAACAGCTAAATGGTTTTTGTGTACGTCGCCCACGTGTCTGCCCGTGACTAGATCAGAGCCTCAATAAAGATCGCAAAACGCTAGCCGAAAATATTAAACATGACACAGGCGGTCTTTTAAAACTGTCACGGTTTAACTGGAGTGATCTCATAGTTCTGTTTGTCATGCGACTCGAAAATACATTGACTGATCTAGTTCGACGTGCCGGTTCGGGAAAAAGTCGTGCGAAGGCCTCGAAATTAGATTAACACAGAAAAAAAAAACAGATGGGCGAAATTTTATAAAAAATGCTTCCGCATGAATAGTTGATTGGTGCGATTCCTAAACCAGATTTATACGAATGGCGTGATTCGTTGCAGGTTTATTTGAATACATATTTTTTTTCTTCTTAAGGGGGGTGGGGGGTGGTTTATTTAATATTTTCCCATATGTTGAAGGTAATCAAAAAAAATAAGTAAAATAATTTTTAGAATTCGTTTTCCTAAACAGATATGAAGAGAACAAATAACACTGCTCTGAACTAGTGTATTAATTTAGAAAAAGAAACAAGAAAATATATTAAAAAATGTTTCTGGGAAATCCCAGAAAAATCGAATGTGTGGGATGAAATTTTTGGGGTTTGGATTGTTCGGTCATTGGAGTGGAAGTTTGAATTGAAGAAATGTATCTCGATTTACTAGAAATCGCTATTATTTTCGCTTTAATTATTATATATAGAAGAGCATGATTGTTACTATGGAGAAACGTTCATTTACCAATGAGTTGATGCTCAGTCCCACACCGTGGTGCCAATAAAGTACTTTTTAACGAACTTTTGGACAAGAATCTATAGTGAATACCCACAATGGTCACCTGATTTGACCTCTTTGGACTTTTTTCTGTGGGCTAACAATGAATTACAACTAATTGCACAAGAAATGATCTTTAATGATCGAGAACACTTTAGATAGTCACTGTTTGTATGTGTAAGTTGATGGTGGCTGATCCAACATTTACTGACCTGAATTTTAAAAAGTGAGGTGTCGTTGAAAACGATGTACCAGCCAAAATCAAAATAGTTAGTCAGTCCATTTTCTTAACTTAACTGCTAGTGCTTGCATCTTATATTAAGAGCCTCCAAATAGTAATTTGTTTTGAACTTTCTGTTGTTTTTCTTCACAGAACCTCTCATTTTACTCAGGCGATCCTCAACTGGTTCCCACCTTAGTTGAAGGAGTTGTCCGGTAAATTAGGATTTTCAGGGAAACCTAATAAAGTGCGGGACACGAAAGAAAACCGGGCGGTCCTTAAAATAAAGGTTCATAGTCTTAAGCAAGCGGAAAAGTAAAATTTGTGTACGCAAATAAATTTTATGTTATTTTATTTGTGGTAATAGTTTGCCGCTTCACCTACAAAGTGCGCCAGCTAAGCAGTACGGAAAATTAATCGTGGATTTAGTAAATTTCACACTGGTCCACTTGTAATTGAGATGTGCCTAGAGTCTCCATGCACTTGCCGCTAGAAGGTTCTAGCTATTTCTAGTGGCGCCTATACATTTCGAGCATTTGTTTTCATTTCTATATAAATGCGTTGCGTTGAATTTGAATTATTATATCGAAGTAACGATGGCGAGCAAAAGAGGATAAACAATTCGAAGCGGTGCACGTGAAGTTATTACGAGCGTTATAGAGGCCTGTACTAGAGAAGCTGAAAATAATAGTTTGACTATTCCAATTCAAAATCGAACAGAACGCGCTGCATTTTACACTGGTGTTTCGGAAAGTAGTGTAAGAAAAATTCAAAGAGAATACAGGGTGTCCCAAATTGCAGTGTCCAAACTTTAACAGCGCATTCTGCATTCAAACTAAGCCCTAATTTTTTATATAAACATATATCGGCAAATGCTTCGTTTTCGAAATACAGGGTGTTAAAGTTTTAAGAAAAAAATTGTTTTTTAGTCATAACTTTTTTATTACTTGAGATATTGTTATTAAATTTGGTAAACAGCCTTGGATTAACAAAAGGAATTTTTTGATTTGAAATATTTTTTAATTTTTCACCAGTGGCGTCCGTACGGGATGTTTTATGGATTGGACGTACTGGGCCAATTCGTTGGCCACCGAACAGCCCAGACCTGACGCCTCTGGATTCGTTTCTGTGGGGTTACCTTCAAAACAAGGTTTATGAGCGGGGAAATGAAAATATATATGTATAATATATATAAATGATCTCAATTTTAATAATATACAGTTTATAGTTAATACTATACAAAAAATTAAACAAGACTATACAAATTGCATTAATAATAATGGAGGTCATGTTGAGAACCTATAAAGTATATTATTATTAAATTTGAAGATAATTAACAGGAAACTTTTTTGTTGTTATTGTTATTGTATTTGTTTGTTGTTTATATTAATTTGTTATAAAATATATAATTTCTTCCTCGCTGTACGGCATTTTTTGACAAGTAAGACCCACTAACAGTAAATAATAATGGCGTCTGATTCAATTGTTTTTTAATAAATGTGAAATAATCACAATGCAGCGCCTACCATGATATTTTGAATGTGTTATTATTTTAATGTTTAGAGCCCGATATTTCAATAACGCCTTATTTAAACATATTAAACATATATATATATATATTTGAAATCAGAAAATTTCGCTCTTTTTAACTGTCAATTCGTATACAGGGTGTTCCATAACAAAAAAATGACCATCTGTCAAAATTTGACATTTACGGATGAAAAAAAAAATTTTTGACATCAGATTCAAAAATTTCAAGGAAATCCCTAAAACTTTTGTATGTGATATTTTTTTGTATCTCTTAAAATAACTCTTCTAGGGGGGGGGGGGTCAATATATGAGGAAAGACCCTGTACCTGACATTTATTTACTCTAAAAACTCAAATGTCACACTCTAGCAATTGTTCAATTGTCACAAAAATGCAATCATGGCATACCAAGATGTTAAAGGTTTTGCCACTGAAATAATTAACAATAATGGAAATTTTAAGTACGCCATACATAAAAATAGTGTTTAGTTTTTAACTGGAAATCCTTGCATCTCACGAAAAAAAGGCAAGGGATCAAATTTGCTCCAAACTGAGTGGGGATTTAAGGAATGATTTTTGTTTTCAGAAAAAGCAGTATCGTACCATTTTTTTTCTGTCATATTACTTTGTACAGTGAAGTACTATACAGGGCGTTTCCTAATTGCGTGTGTGAGATACAGGGTTTTAAAAAACATTTTTTTTAAATTCTAATTCTAATGCTATTAGATACTGTATAACTGTGTGAAATTTGATACACCTTGTTTATGCATAAAAGGGAATTTTTTATTAACAATCAATTTTTGAAACTGCTACACAGCATATGTAATTCACCTGGGTAAATCCGTATGCTCCATAATGCATTGAAGACGTGTATCAAATTTCATGCAGTTATCTACAATAGCATCAGAATTGGGATGAAAAAAAATGTTTTCTTTTTAAACTTTACCATCCTCTATCTCAAAAGTTAAGACTTTTAGGACATAAAAACATCCCTTTTAACATTAGCACGCAATTAGGAAAGGCCCTGTATAGTACTTCACAATGACGACCCCTGTATAAAGTAATATGACAAACGGAGACAGACGGCCCTTTTTGGCATACCCGAGTAGCCCAAAATCGAACTGCATAAATTAAAATTTTGATAAATCTCGCTCACTGGATCTGATGCTGGTGCACTTGTAAAATCTGGACTTGTAAATCGTGTATCACTATACTGGGTGGTCCAATAACAGAGGACGTAGCCAGTAGTCCGGGAACCGTTAATGACAGAACTCAAGAAAAAATATATTTATAGGTAAATCGATCAAGAAAAATCAAAATTAAATCATTTTAAAATTCGAAAGTTCATCGTTTTTGCAACACAAAAGAGATGTAGAAGTGCAGTACACGAAAGAAAACAGACAAATATAGATAAAGGTTCATTAAGCATAGTTACATTTTTTAATTATCTGAAGTGTTTATAGCCAAAAAGAGTGCCATATTATTTAAAGAACGGCGGGACCCCATTGGTTTAAAGAGATTTCTTGGCCGACCTTCCTAAACCGATTGACTCCGCTTGGTTTTCTTTCGTGTTCCGCACTTTATAATTTTTGCCGTGAAATAGTTTCTCTTTTTACCTCCCTCGTGGAAGTATTGTAATCGTAAAAAATTACCCTCCGAGGTTTTTTCTGAACTTTTGTGGTCGGTCTGACTTACTTCAAATTTTGGTCAAACATTCATAATTCAGTCATAATTTCTTACTTTCTTGACGCAGGCTCTTTAGAAATCTAGTGATCATTTTTAGTTCACAATGAAAACGCGAGAAGTGACGTCGATCATTTGAAAAATAATTTTAATATCTTTAAAAATATTCGTGACATCGCCAAATTCATGAATAATAGTAGCAATTCGGGTATAACTGGCATTAACATAAATAGTTAGCACCTATTAAAGCACTGCGAAAATTTGAATATTTTTCGTATAAAATTCTATTGATGGTCGTTAAATCTACCACTAATTTCACTATTAAAATACATTTCTAATATAATCAGATTTTAACTCACTATAAATTTTTCCTTCTGTTGTATAATAATTTTATTACTGCATAATTTTACCTACTTTGTGAATATTTTAAAATCTCGTTATTTGTTTCATCATTCACTGTTTAAATAATGAAATCATTAAAACAATAGTACAAATTATGTTTGATGATAAGATGTTTAATAACAAACCAACTTAGATAAAAGGAAAATACCAGTTGGCCTAGATCTGTCTACGTATCGGCTCAACGCAGCCAACAGAACAATAGTAGTAGTAATACTAGAGTAATAGTACTAAGAGTAGTAGTAGCTGAGAGGAGACCAAGGCCTAGTCCTTGACCTTTGCGTCTACCCCCAAGAGCTCACTTAACTATCTACCCAACTTCTGGTATTTCCTTAAACTCGCTAAGAACTATTCAAATCGGTTTGAGGTCTGAATATCCTTCCAAAGCAGATTCTTAATCTAGCCCATCTGTAGAAATGCAGGGCAAAATATATCTCGCCGCAGTTAAATTCTAGCGTCTTAACTAAACAATTTGACACTGATGGTATTTCTGCCAAAATCTTCAATTGTCTGTAAATTATGTAGCAGCTCTACTGTCCCCATATGATCAGTGTATCTTTGTTAACCGGAATTGTTCCAGATCAGTGGAAATTCGCGCTTGTTAAACCAATTCCTAAGGCATCTTCTAGTACGATCAAGCAACTGGAAATTCTGGGGCTTATAAATTTGTTACCGGTGCCTTTGAATATTGCTGAATCGTTGTTGCATCGGCAACTGACTTCTCCATCGTGGATTCAGAATGAAGAAGAAGCTTTGTGCAATGTTCCTGACAACTGCTTGAGTACTGTTGATCGGGCGGGTGACCGCTTTGACCTGCCTGGATATGTCGAAGGCTTTTGATTCAATACATCTTGACTATCTTCTGGCCAAGCTGAGTCATTACGGAATTTGTGATTGTGCTTATGATTGGTTTTGAGGTTATCTTCTTGGTCGCCAACAAAAAGTTATATTCAATTCACATACTACTTCAGCTAAATCTAATTTATGGTTAATTGATTCTGGTGTACCACAAGGCTCAGTTCTGGGTCTTTTACTTTTCCTCTGTGCATTGCTGATATACAGTATGTTCCTAAATCCTGATATATCTATGTTTAAGCTCATGATATTCAGCTGATTTTTCACATAATGTAAAGGATCGGGCAAGAACTATAATTAATGAAGATCTTCACAATGTTAAACAATGGATAAGGAGTAACGGACTTAGTAGATGGATAGATGATCAAGTTCATCTAGTCTCTTTATGTATGTCGCAAGGTCTTGATCTTTTTATGAACTTGCTAAGTACAGGCACAGTTCATGTTCCATGCTTTGCACACATTTCTACATAATTCGAGGTTTTTATAAATTGAATATGATCAAATTTGTTTACTTTACCTGTTTTGTGTGTCAAATACTGACTAGTCAAACACATAAGTATGTATTTGCTAAACTTGCCCTTCGTTCTGAGATTCATCAAAGACAACTGCGAAGAGTGCGTCAGACTCTAAATACTCATAAAATATATTTCCTTGACCTTTCTTTCTTTTATATTGTTAATATTTATAATTTCCATGGGTTTAGGTCCGAAAAAAAAATACTTGTGACTTAGGTATTAGTGATGTCACATATTGTCAATTTAAAGTTTTGACGGTTTGACATTTCGGCAGGAACACCCTTGCCTTTATCAAAAAGTTCATCCTAAAAGCTAGAACAGAATACCTATATTTTACAATAAAAACTCTCATTTCTTTTTACTCACCATGAAACGTAAGTAATCCATTATTATTAAAAAATTTTATAAAGAACAATTTCACTAATTTTACGAACTACTCGAGATATAACAAGGAAAACGACCACAACAACATGTTGTTTACAACTCGTCTTTGGCGATATCATGTACAGGGTGTCGGGATTTGGTTGCAAAAGCAGAGTATCTCGCTTATTTTTAAAGATAGAACCTTGCGGTTTCCACGAACTGAGCTAATTTTTTGTAAAACTCATGAAACCGTAAACAAAATTTTCATAGCCTTCTTCGTTTATGAGATACAGGGCGAAATAGAAAATTTTGCATTTTGGGACCCCCTCGTATCTCGGTTATCCTTTAACTTAACGCAAAAGGAAAAATTGCTGCTTATGCAGTTTTTTACGCTGGATCCAGTGGCATAGTCATATTTTTCATTTGAGTTGTTATTTTTTAGATATGACCCAAAGTTGTGTTTTTTTTTTAATGGGATACCCTGTATATTTGTCCAGAGATTGATTTGTCCTTTTAAAAGTTTTTCAAAAATATATAATAGTATGGGTCTATTTTAATAAACAACAACAAAAATCCTAATTTTTATAATTATCATCCCAAATTTTGCAGTAGGCCATGCAAAACAATGCTGCCTTTTATTTAAAGTCGTTAACAATATCTACATCCTAACAATAAATCAAAATAAATATGTAATTAAATCTATTTATCAAAATATGTATTGATAATTTCGCACCAAAAAAGTACCACCTACCTAGATTTATGTAACACAAGAACAAAACAGTAATAAATTATTATGTAACAAGCCTTTCAGCAAAAATCAACTGTCGTATAAGAACAGTAACCAAGGAAATCAAAAGAACTGTTCAAACTGATTTCCATTTCGTTCTATGCATGCTTCGCACAATTTTCGTATTAGTTTTAGGGAATTAAGCAAAATAACGGGATGATTTCGTAAATAGCGAAAATTTTCTCTTATTGTATTTCCTAAATCTTGGACATTATCATAGTGGTCTTTGTAAATTCTATTTTCCAGATATCCCCATAGAAAGAAATCTAAAATCGACAAATCTGGGGACCTAGGGGGCCATCTGATAGGTCCATTTGTTCCGATCCATTGATTGGTAAAATTATTGTCCAGAAATAATCTCGTCATTCCAGAATTGTGTGCAGGAGCACCATCCTGTTGAAAATAAATTTCGTTAATTTGCCTCTAAAATTTCTATATAGCGATTGGCTGTTAGATTTCCCTCAAATATATAAAATTTTATATGTGTTCCTAATATGAAGCAGGACACATTTAGACCAAACCTGCCCTGCTGTCTTCTGGGAAATATTTGGTGTTGATTTTCCTGGGACCAGAATCTACTATTGTGCCTATTGAGTATACCAGAATTACTGAAATGTGCTTCGTCTGACCATATAACCTTCCTTTCAAAATCTATAACCATATCGCATCTTTCTCGAAACCAATTGCAGAAGACTACCCGACGCTCTGCATCCCCTAGCTGTAAATGCTGCACGAGCCTAAATTTGTATGGGTGGTATTTGTGCTTTTTTAGAATTTCTTGAACTCTAGTTTTTGGAATCCCTATGCTCTTTTCACTGGCCCTACAAGAGTTTGTAGGGTAAGCTTCTGCATTAGCCAAAACCGTAATTTCCTCAGCCTCCCGATTTTCTTTATTATCTGTTTTCGTACGAGGTTTGATAAATGATCCGTGATTAAGTAAATTCTTTTTTATCCGATAAAAAGTGGATATATTAGGTTGCCTCCTTTCTGGATATCTAAATAAAAATTAAGCAATAGTATTTCAACATATCTAAAAATTAACTATTTACCTGTTAAAATACATCTCAGAAGCCGCTTCTTCCATAATAATACAAATATATTTTTACACAATAAATAAATACAAAAAACTAGCGCTATATTTTATATACGCGTACAAAATTGAGAAATGTCATTTGCTTCCAAGAAAACAAAAGAAAACGGCATCGTTTTTCATGGCCTACTGCAAAATTTGGGATGATAATTATAAAAATTAGGATTTTTGTTGTTGTTTATTAAAATAGATCCATACTATTATATATTTTTGAAAAGCTTTTAAAAGAACTAATCAATTTCTGGACAAATATACAGGGTGTCCCATTTAAAAAAACACAACTTTGGGTCATATCTAAAAAATAACAACTCAAATGAAAAATATGACTACGCCACTGGATCCAGCGTAAAAAACTGCATAAGCAGCAGTTTTTCCCTTTGCGCTAAGTTAAAGGATAACCGAGATACGAGGGGGGTCCCAAAATGCAAAATATCTATTTCGCCCTGTATCTCATAAACGAAGAAGGCTATGAACATTTTGTTTACGGCTTCATGAGTTTCACAAAAAATTAGCTCAGGTTCGTGAAAACCGCAAGGTTCTATCTTTAAAAATAAGCGAGCTACCCTGCTTTTGCAACCAAATCCGGACATCCTGTACACTGATTTAAATTTTATTATTTTTAAAATAATTTTATATATTTCTGTTCTCTTCTATTTTGCACAGATGTGTCATCTTGTGCTTCCAAGTAGGTCACCTCTAAAGCGATTTAGTGCACCATAGTACCTACATACTTACAGATGGCGCCACTGGTTGCCGGTTTTGTTTAAGTGTTCGGGTATTTCAGTTTTAATACTGATACCCCCTCAAGGAAACTGCCTGACAAGCCAACAGAACAAACAGAGCGTCATGTTTTGGTCTTTTCTTGACACAATGGTGAAGGAGTAATTTCCTCATCTTAATTCAAAATATCACGAAAAAATCGGTAAAATGATTTTTTCTACGAGTGTGCGGAAAATGAGCTCTTTCGATACTAAAAGTATTTTCAACGCTGAAACTCAAAACAGTACATGATCTATCACATACTTATGTATATCGCCACATAATTAGACTTCGTGTCGGAAATGGACTTAGAGGTCCAATTTAACATATTAAAATATCCATTGATGAAAAATAATACAATATACGATAACAGGCTTCTCAGGGTAAATAGTTACTTCTAAGTGAAGGCTAAACTTGACTGATATAGATACAATATTTTATATAATCAACAAATGTTGGATTTTACTCAAGTGCCATACATATTTTACTGGGGAATTCAAATATTTTAGAAGCCTATCTAACAAATGAAAAGCAAATATTACATTTGATCCAAAATATGCAAATTTATGAACGTTAAAATATGAAAATATTGCATTCATATTTTGCATATACAGGGTGTTCTCAAAATTGAGTCATTTATTTTGACAGGTTGTAAAACTCGTAAAATGAAGTTAATTTACAAAAAATCACGTATATAAAAGTTGCAAAATTAAGAAGGCTACATGATGGAGGTCGGCCACATTTTAGACGAGAAGTTCAAGAACATTTAAATGATGAGTTTCCTGATAAATGGATAGGGCGCAATGGATCCATTTCTTGGCCTGCACGCTCCCCGGATTTATCGCTCTGTGAATTTTTCCTCTGGGGCTATTTAAAACAGTTGGTTTATCAAAATGGAGAAATAGATGTTCAAGAATTAGAAGAACGCATCGAAAACGCTTGCGATGTTATTCGTGGATACCGGGATTTTATTTTTGAAGCCTGTATTGCTTCATGGGTATGCCGAGCAAGGCTTTGCACTGACCGTACAAATGGTAACAATTTTGAACAATGTTTGTAACAACGAGATGCACTTCACTGATGGGCAAGAGTTTTTCTAATTTTCATTTTGACTTGGAACTTTATTTTCTTATTTTTATTATTTGATTTTTTTATATTTTATAACTCTGTTACACTGCAACGTTCATATCAATGATTTTTGATTAAATGACTTTATTTGACGATAATAAAGTTTTAAATATTTCAAATGTTAACAACTCCTTTATTTTTCAATACACACCGCCGTGGTCGATAGTATCAAAAATCAGGCCTGTGATAAATTTTTTAAAAATTTAATTATCTATAACTTCGTTATTTTGCATCCCATTTAAAAAAACGGACTTTAGCGGCTTTGAAAATGTGAATGTTTGCCGCTGAATTTAGGACACCCTGTATAAAAATAGACAAATTTAATAAAAAAATAGAAACCTAAGATTATTTACCGATCGTCTGCAAAATATGTAGATTATATCTTCAAGACGTACAAAAGTATGAGATTTTAAAATTTGGTACCCCGAAGACTCATTTTTGGTTCTAGGTCAAGTATCTTAAGAACGCTTAAACCTAGGTATAGGACATGCTACATAAAATAGCATTAAAATTTTCCGTAGAATCCAAAAACATCATAAAATATAGGGTGTTCCATTTAAAATAAGCAAGTTGATACCAACTTCCGGTTAAACCGGAAGTGACAAGAAGTTGAAAATATTTTAGAAAAGAAATACCCTTGACCTTACCTTAATCCCAAAATTTGAAATTTTTATCTAAATGGCATCATCAAAAACTTTTAATGAACGCGTTGCGTGAATAACCATGTATAAAATTTACGATGAGAACGCACATTACCAATAAATTCCCCAGAGAACAAACACTAACAAACGTCGTCGAGCAGAAATACAAACATTATGTCATTGTGTAATAGTGAAGAGACGAACTCTTAAATTGATCTCCGTGTGTGTAACTCGGATCGTTGCTAGAACGCTAATTTTAGAAGTGTGACACTAACGGCCGTGACAAGGTCGAGTTATTAAAATTTACATTAGCAATAATATTTAAATTAACAGAACGAGAAACAGACATATGAATGGTTATGTTTAAAATATCTTAGTGAATTTTGAGCTGTATGTAATGGATACCACAGAATTGGAAATCTATTTTTATCAAAATAAGACTTTAAATGTGACCCGATGACAGACAATATTTAGAAAAACATACGGGTATACATAGGGGTATTTGCTTGTTAAACCTGGCCAAAATGAAAATTCAAAACATTTGAGACTGGTTTTACGTAAAAATACCATTACCTTTTAGGAATTTGATACGTTTTAAGAAGTTTTATTAATTATTCATCACAACTCAGTTTGATCAAAATGTTGATAGTCATTTTACTCTTTTTTAAAACATCAGCAAGAACTCGACCTGTTTAATCGCACTTTCATAAAAGGCAGCTGTTTTTGCAGATATTTTTTATAAATGTGCTATTTCTGTTCTTCCGCGTTTGTGTTTGTCTTTTGTTATATGTGAAGTTTTAATTTTATCATGTGTCTTTTTTTCGTGAATTTTACTGACGAGAAAGTATCTCTTTCAATTCAACTTTTTTCTTCACGGTTGTTTAGCTTTTTTCTCAATCTCTAAGGCAGTTCTGAAGACTACTAGTTAGTCAAAAGCGCTTCGCTGTGATCTGTGAGACTTTGATCCCTGCATCCTCACATGTACAGGACAATTGCTGTTTTTGCAACTCTGTGTTACTTTTTTGTGCAACTGAGATACAGCGTGAATTTCAATTTTTTGCATTTTGGGACACCCCATATCTCAGTAATCCTTTAGATGGTTTGTTATATATATGAACTGATTCAGATCATCGCTAGACACCAGTCAATGTCAGGTGTTTAACAATGTAAAATCTGAAATAAACTCTTTACCTAAATAAATACATATTTGTTCATTATAATATTTACAAAAATTCCTAAAAATGGTTACCAACCATAATTTTAGTTATTCGTGTTACGGCATTTAAAAGTTAAAAAGTACCTTGTTCTGCCTTTTCAGTCAGTAAGCATTAAGAACGCCAAGTGAGATCATGACGAAACGTCTGCAAGATTCCAGCGGGACGAACGATGTATTCCCGGGTTAGCAAAAATATATATATATACAGGGTGTCCCACGACGAACTGCGGCGATCGATTTCTCAAAGAGTAGGCTTTGGAAAAATTTGAAATTTTGGCAGCTAACTAAAGTCGATGGGGGCAATTCGCGCAAAATATTTTTAAGATGACGGCACTTCCAGTTATACCGGAAGTATACGTCAACTTTTTTTTTAAATAGAACACCCTGTACATTATCGAATTTTTGGATTCCCCGAAAAATTCTAGGTATATTTCATGTATAATATCCTATACCTAAGTTGAACTGTTTTTAAGATATTTTGAATTTTATGTGAAAAATGACGTTTGCAGGTCTAGACAACTATAAATATCTGCTTATCGAAGTCTCTATTATTTATTTGCGGTTGGCTTCCTTGTCCAAAAGGATCCATTTTAGTGGCCTGTGCTGATATTTTTATAATAAATAAATATGGGGTGATCAAAAACTGACATTATAAATATACTTTAAAAAATCGTTAAAAGTTACTTTTTTCAAATATATATATATATATATATATATATATATATATATATATATATATATATATATATATATAATATGTTTTCATTCCGGGTGTACATCCGTTCTTTACTGTCGTTCTGAAAAGAACAGTTTTGCTGACGTTTCGCCAAAATCTTTCTTGCGTCCGAATAGAGACTGAAGTGTTGGTGACTGCGACGCTTCTTTTTATACCCCCACCCGGGGCCAAAGGTTATATCTGCGCGGCCGTTGGTTATTATTTATGTTTTCCGGGTGGTGCTGTTGTTGTTGCGACTAATTGCGCTTGAGTTTTTGCGATTTTAGATTTGTCGATTATTGTCTTCCATACTGTGGCTAATTTTAATGATTCGTCGCTTTTGTTCAAATGAATTTGTTTTTCAATTTCTATGGCTTCTCGGATTATTCTGGTCTTATAATGTTCTATATTGGCAATCTCTCTACACCGATCGAAATTTATTTTATGGCCGGTTTCCTGATAATGTAGGAATAGAGTTTATGCTCTTCCACTCTTGCTGATATTCGCCTGTTTGACCCACGTACATCTTTTCACAGTTCTGGCACGGAATGCTGTGTACTCCGTGGTTTTCCAGTTTGATTTTATCTTTTGGGTTTCCAAGTTTACCTATAGTTGTTTGTGGCTTGTGTATTGTTTGTATGTTGTGTTTCCTAAGAATTCTTCCGATTCTGTCTGTTGTGCCTTTTACATATGGTAACACTACTTGTTACTTTCCCAGTTCATAATTTTTGTTGTTCGTTGTTCGGGAATCCTGTGCATTAGTAACTTTCTCTGTGGTGCGATTTATGTGGCCATTTTACCTTAAAGCACTAGATATTACCTTAAGTTCGTTTTTTCTCGTCTGTGTTTCAGTTAATCGCACGGATCTGGATATTAGGGTATTTGCCACAGCTTGAATTGTGCTGGGTGATGATGTGATCTTGCATTTAAATATCTGTCTGTATGTGTTGGTTTTCGGTACACGGTGTATTCGAAATCTCCGTTATGCAGTTTTGTGACCAGAACATCTAAAAATGGTAGTTTGTTGTTTTCCTTTAACTCTAGAGTAAATTGTATTCTGGGATGGATTGAATTTACGAGAGTCAGAATTTTTTCGAGCTCTGTATGACCCTGTTGCCATATAATAAATAAGTTATCCACATAACGAATCCATAATTTGGGCTCTAAACTTGCTTTCTCAAGAGCTTCTTTCTCGAAGTTTATAATAAATAAATTCGCTACTACTGGTGATAGCGAGGACCCCATTGGAGCACCATCCATTTGTTTATAAATTTGTCCGCTGAATGAAAAATAAGTATTTTTAAGGCAATGCTCCGAGAGTTGTATTGTATGTGCCTCGAAATCCTCGTTCATAGCAATCCTGTACAATGCTTCGTCGATGGGAATGCTGAGATACAACGATTTGACATCTAGGCTTGCTATGGATATATTCTTTTTCAAGAACCAATTCTCGTATAATCCGAGTGAAATGCTCCGAGTTTTTTACAAATTGATCAGCTTTTTTACAGCTGGTGGCATAAATTTAGAAAGATATTTTTCCAGTTTTTGTAGCGGCGAATTAACAACACTAACAATAGGTCTAATGGACGCCCCTGGTTTGTGTATTTTTGGTAAACCATAGAGTTTAGGACATCTGCTCGACTTTTCCCGCGGTATGATTTTTTTGTTGAATTTCGGGGTTTATTGGTGAATTTTTTATTTTATTTTTAGTTGTTTTTTCTGGGTACGTAGTCGGGTACCTTGGAACAGGCCTATAACAATTGTCTTGTAGGATATCCTGCATTTTTTGTACGTAATCTTGGGTATTCGTAACCACAGTTGCGTTTCCTTTAACTGCTTGGAAGGATTGTGATGTCTTTATTTTTTCGAAGGTTTGTTAGGGCTCTTTGTTCAGTGGCATTTGGGTTTTGTTCTGGTGCTTTGCTTGGTCTTAAAATTCTTGCCACCTATTGCTTTTCTGCTTTTCTTTCTTCAGGGGAGTCAAGGAAAGCTTCCACTCCAGCTATTATTTCTTCTTTAGGGATTTCCTCTTCTTAAAAAAATGGTGTTTGCCATGCATGATCTGGATGAATGTTGGGATGTTGTGTCTGAGGCAAAGTTTCTGGGAATCACCTTAGATCTACGGCTTCAGTGGGGTCCACATATAGGCAATATTGCTGGCAAGTTGGCACGGGGCATATATGTGGTGAGAAGCCTGTCCTTGCCCGTTCTACGAATAGCCTATTTTGCGGTATTTCACTCTCACTTGTCTTATGCAATATTGACTTGGCGACATTCCTCGGGGACTCAAAGGGTATTTGCTCTGCAGAGAAGGGCTGTGAGAATCATTGCTCGACTTGGCTACAGGGATGGTTGTAGAGATGCCTTTGCATCTTTGGGAATACTTGCCATCTCTGTATGTTCTGGAAAACCTAGCATTTGCAAAAAAATATTGATATTTTTCAAAGTAATAGAGACCTTCATAACCATCATACCCGAGGGAAGGATTATATAGTTACCCAATACTGGCGATGAAGAGGAGTCAAGATAGTCCTCGATAATGGGCAATCAAATTCTTTAAGTCAGTACCTGAACAGATAAGGAACCTTCCAGTAAATCCGTTTTTAAAAAAAATTGAAACAATTCTAAACAATAATTATATAAAAAATTAATAAATAAATAAGATTGCGAAACAAAATGGCGGCTTAATAAAAATTAAGCCTGAAACAAATACGCAATGGACTGATTTCAAATTGTGTGTCATAACTAATTGTGGTATAGCGATGAACTAGTAAAACTGTGGTACTAATTCAATGAACAAAATTGCGGTCAAATAAAATATATAGAATTGTGAAAACTTAAGAGTTTCCAATGTCAACTGTTATAATGAAATCTTTAAGTATGTGTATTCAGAAGCAAAATTATTCATTTTTCATTCTTCCATAGCTCTTTTAGACAAATATGTGATATTTTTATTTGATTCAGCAAAGCCACATGAGCTTATCAGTATTGTCCAACTAGAAGGCATTTTCATTTTAATATATTGCACAATTCCTCATCTCAGGAAGGCTCGTTGATTTTCAATTTTGCCCAGGATGTAAGCTGGCTTGAGAAATAATGAAATAGCATCGCCTAGGGTGTAAAACGATTTGCATTTAAAATGCCATATCATTTGTATCTGTAGGCAAATTTTTAATTAAGTAAGCATAACTATTGAAATGCATCTTATTAAAAGTCACTTATATTCAAATTTAAATTAACTGTTGCGAAGTAGGTTTACAGACTAACGGACAAATCATAGATACTTTGCTTGTTGCGTAAAAGCTGAGCGTTGTTAACTCTTTGAAACAGTGTTGCCAACTCGAGGGGAATTTCCCATATTGAGGGGAAATATGGTTTAAACCTTTTAAGCCCCTCAGGGGCCCAAGTAGCACATATAATCATATATGGGCTAAAATGCTGTGGTATTGGCTAATATCCCTGGCTAATTCCATTACAGTATAAAGACGAAAATATGGCTAAAGTGGGGAATAATAATTTGGCCATAATGGGGTAAAAATGGCCAATTATTGTTTATTGTTGAGTTTATTAGCTACTTTTTGACTTTAAAATCGAGTTTTTTTAGCCGAAATTTAATAAACATTTTTTTCTGAAATTTACCAAAATAATTTATCATTTTTTGCCTTTTCTTCATTTATTTGATAAATCATCAATTGTTTTAAATTATGTAGAAATAGTATTAACAGAGCCAACCAGTGTAAGAATTTATGAGCCAAGAGGAAATGCAAAGATAACAAGTCATGGTTTGACGGTTGGTAGGGACAAAAAACACTTACGTAGGAACTTTTACTGTTCTCTAATCTAATCTAAGACATGTAAAACACGCGCCCCTTTCGATTTCTACAATTTCATGTCATAATTTATATAGCTATTAGTACTATAATTAAACTTAAATACTTGCTAAAATATGTTTGGTTGGTATTTGAGAAAAGTACCTATTTATTGATTATATTCTGACCTCCATTTCTATTGATTAAAAATGCTATATTCTGGCATTTTAAACAGCTATGCTTACTATAATTTAACTTAAATACTTACTAAAATATATCTGGTTATGTTGTGGTAACAAAATTGACAGATATTTCTACTTTTTGGTCGTCCAATATTACAAAAAAAAAGTTAGTGGTTTAATTACCCCATAAAAGATATTTTTTGGCCAAGTAAGTATGCTATTTCCATTAACAACTATCAAGCTTGGTAAGGTTTTAGCAAAAAAGCTGTAATTCGGTCAATTTTAGAGATAAGTCGTTAAATAAAAAACCAAAATGCTCACAAAAAAAGAGTCTTTCATATAGGGTGTAAACAGTTTCTATATGAATCCTCAACTAATACACAGGACAAGTTAAAAAATAGCAAAAAAGCATAGCTCTAGTTTTTATATTATTATCATTTCTTTTGGAGGAAAAATTGTTCAAAATAGATCCACTGGTTTAGAAGTGCGTCACTTTTTTTGGAACTGAGTGTAAAAACTAATAATAAAATAAAAACTCGCCCGAATATCTCCGAGCTGATTCAGTCATGATCCCTGACGATACCTTGTTCATTCGAAGGCGAAACGTCTGTTAGGATTTCCAACTTGACACGGGTTACTCCAAGAATTTTTACAGATTGATCTAATTCTTATGTCAAAAACATTTCGTAGAGATATTTGAATTTCGAAATTATCGAGTTCGAACCACATGCAGTTTAATAAATAAAATTACCACATTTCAAAGTAACCATAAAATATTAAAGCAACGAAAACACGAGTGTATATCGTAATATGTTCGACATCCCAGCTAGTACAGTACGTGTACTAAAACAAATAAATCGGCTACCATAAAGGTATAGTGTATACAGACTGTTGGCATTATAGGAAAGTGAATTTGACGGGTTCAAAAACACTTGCCGATCGCGAGGCGATGGCCCGTTTCCTTATAACGGCGTCGACCTTGACTGAAAATTGAAATCACGCCAAAAATAAAAGTCCGACGATTGCGAATCCTGCCTGTAGTACGTCGAGCCGAGGAGTTCATAAATTCCAATGCCGATAAGTTATTGGTATAAAAATTAGGTTTGAAAGTATTACATTTTTAAGATAATAATTACTTACATGAATTTTGTTTTTAATACATTTTATTGATACTCTACTATATATAGACGAAACTTATTGCATTCGATAACTGGCTTTAAATTTACGATCGATCAATAAGTTTGGGAAATATCGGCGAAATACCGAAAATGGCGGATTTCGTTTTTCGCCAGTATATCCAAAACGGTAAATTTGACAGCTATCGCCCGTTTTTGAAAGAGCCTAAAATTTCCAGTCTAGTGATATCTCACAAGTGCATTAAAGATTTTAGTGTCCTCAACATATCACACTTCGTAAATTAGGTTTCAATGTTTTTAAAGGAGGCCCTGATTTATTTGTCACAAGTTTACATTAATAAGTAAGCAATGTATTGAACGCATTGAATTTTCAATACAACATGAACGTAAATAACGACTTAAAAAATCTAAATGAGCTTTAACTACTTTGTAAGTGGATAACATTAATTTACAAATCTGCAAAATGACGTCCATTTGCATCGAGACATTTTTGACAATTGGTGACTATTTTTCGTACAACCCTGGTAAGTGTATTTCGGTTAATATTTCTAAATGTGTCCAGAACTCTTTGTCTCAGGATTTCTATGGTCACGGCGGATCAAATTCATAGATTTCATTCTTCGTGTGACCCCAGAGGTAGAAATCCAAGGGCGACAGGTCAGGGGATCTAGGAAATTATTCTTTCGTCAAACTCCTGTCTTAAAAAGTTCCTGACTTGAATGGTATTGTGAGCCGGACATCCGTCTTGTTGAAACCAAGTTCTTTTTAATTCATCTTCCGTTAGAATAGCTCGTAAGGCTGGTACAACCTGGTTTCGCAAAAGCTCTAGATACCTCTGCCCGTTTAGGTTGTAGCCAAACAAAAATAGTCCAATAAGTCGATTTCCTGAAATGATTAATAATAATTTATAAATAGGTGGCTAACAGTCAAGGGCGGCAGGGTCGGCCGGGTGGTACTAGAAACTATAAATTATAAAGGGAAAATTATCTTTATTAAAAAGTAGATGTTTTCTTTCCAAAAATAATTATCGAAACATCCCGTAATAAATGAGCTTGTATACAGTTGAAACCTATTTAGCTTTATTATGAAAAAGAAAAACATATTGGGTTATTGGGAAGTAATAGCCGTAATGAATTATTTTGTTGCTATTGCATATTAATTTCGGAAATACTAAATCAATTTATTTCAGTGATATAATAATCTTAAAGAAGTACACCGTGCCTTAATAAAACATAAAATATCAAAAGAACAAACCCCTTGCGCTTTAAAATTTAAATTATTCGGAAATACAGCTGAACGCCTTTCTATAAATCATAATGAAAATCGAAAAATAATTCGACATTTGATTAATATGGTATTTTTTTCATAACGCAAGAACTAGGCTTCCCGGGTAATAATAAATCATTAAATTCAGACAATCAAAATAATTTTAGAGAATTAGCTAAATCTGCAGAAAATTTAGATAAATTGTTAATACATTTATAGAACCCAATTCTATTTTTATAGGTTCTTCGAAACTACAATACAAAATGATTGAATAAAAATGTAATACAATATCAAAAAGTAAGTTGACTGACTAGAGTAGAGCGTTTTACTTTTTTTTTTGTTAGATTATACTCTTTTAGTATCATTAAAGAACTAAACGAAAAAAGATTATTATTTGACCATCATTTGGTGCCTATTTAAAAATAGTTGGTTAGATTAACTTACCAATGATCCCACACCAAACGTTACTTCCAAATCTGATTTGTAGACGTCTCTCTGCCACTTCGTGAGGATTTTGCATAGCCCAATGATGACGGTTGTGTCTATTAAAGACTGAACAATTCGTGAACCTGCTTTCATAGGACCACAAGACATGATTTACAAAATCAGTATTTCATTACATCTCCTAGTATGTCACTCACAGAACTGTAGTCGTCTTGGAAAATCAGTTTCCTTAAGTCCTTGTACTATTGTGGGTTTTGTATGGATGGTACTTATTCTTTTTTTAAAACTTCTGTACTGTTGATTTTGGCACATTAGTTTCCTGTTCTACAGTTCTTACCGATGCACTAGGGTTTTCGTTGATAGCCTTGTAAAATGTTTCTGTCTCGATTTTCATTGTTATTATTGTATCCGCTTCTAGGTTGTTCAAAGGCACCATGGTTAATTAAATTAACTACAATTTTCCTGAATTGGGTTTTATGAGGCTGCCGTCGTTCGGGGTACATCTCCAAATATCTTGCTGAGGTAACGTCGGCGTTTCTGTATGATTGAAAGTACAGAGCTAACATGTCAACCTTTTCTTCATTTGAATACGGAATGCCGCCCATTTTCTATAGGTTTTGACAATTTATGTGTCAGATTTATGATTTTATTAGGATAAAAGCGTACCTACTACTTATTAAAATACAGCTTTGATACTTTCAACTATTTGCCCTAACGTCAAAGTCAAAATCCAATTTTGTCACAGATAAATCATGGCTTCCTTAGAAAAGCATTGAGAGCTAACATTACTTTAAATCATGGCCTCTTTAGAAAAAACTGAAACCTAACTTTACGAAGTGTAATATTTCGATGATACTAAAATCTTTAATGATATCACTATACATATATATTTATATGTATATATATATATATATATATATATATATATATATATATATATATATATATATATATATATATATATATATATATATGTATATGTATATATATATATATATATATATATATATATATACGTATATAAATATATTCTATCTTTAAAAATAAAGGAGATAACCCTCAAAAGTGCCTGTACACGCTGCCATTATTCGAAGAAATCGATAAATATCAATTAAATAAAAATACCAAAAGAACGTTTATAAACTACTTTATAAACCAAAAGTCGATCGAAAACACGATGAGATAGAGAAATATTTAACATTTATTCTTGTTTGTTGTCATAAACAATTAGCCTAAGCAACTTAGTTCAATAAATAGAAATAACCCTGTATATTGATACGAATTCAATTGACGTTTTCAATCATACATAGTTTGATGGGTCTGTGGAGCAACGTTTCGGATTTATTGACTTATATCTTCATTATCTGGAACATTTTTAGACCTTTATATTAAAAGGTTGATTTAAATATTGAATACTTTCCCGAATCCAACTTTCAAATTCCTGTGCAGTTTCTGGTTTGTGTTTGTATACTAGGTCTCTAAGTATACCCTACAGCAAGAAATCTGGGGGGGTAAGGTCGGCGCTCCTCGGGGGCCAAGCATAATTACCGTTTTCCCCAATCCATTCTTTATAATGTGAATTCAAAAATGTAATTATTCCTTGACTATTTTACTTGACAAAACCCTGACAGAGTCTTGAAGCCGAATCAAATTAATGAGTCAACGTAAACAACGATAAATGTCTCAAAGCCCACAATAAATTCAAGGCAGGATCTGTTTAATTCAGTGTTTCCAAAACACTTCATCATCATTCGGGATCCGTTCGCTTCAGTGTTTAGGTTCGCCTGACAGGATTTGTAAATACCGATACAAAGGCAAAGAGAAACACTAAAAGAAACGCATTACACGCGATTGCGAAACAATCGATTAAATCCATTAAAAAGTCGGGCTGTTGTTTCTGTTTCCTCGCTCTTAATTTAAACATGGTCTAATAACGAGGAAAATCGCCATTTTTCATTCCATTAGACAGATGTGGTTTATTTCGAACGCTTTGTGTTTTTATAGAGCGAGTAATTACGATTTTTTTCGTAAACAATTTGTCTTTATTACAAACGCCATTACATACTTCTTGAATGTTGTATTTGTTTATCTAAAAGTTGTAATTTATGAGCTAAACATTAATGTTTTTGATTTTTATCGCATCTTCCAATTAATATAGTCTGTTTCAGAAAGGTATAGAGTAATAAAGCCTCATCAGATATTCAAAGGGACTACAAGGTTCAATAATTTATTCCACTTCCAAAGTTTGGTATTGATCTCCTCGCACATTTTTTTTTCTTTTCATCAAATACAGGTAGTACCACTCGGTTTTGGCTCAATTTAGGCGTTTTGCCTATTGTTATCCGTTAATAAACACTGAAAAAGATACTTATGAAAAGAATTTAAATGTAACGAAATTTTATTTTAAGTACATATTATATATATATATATATATATATATATATATATATATACATATATATATATATATATAATATGTATATATATACAGGGTGTTAATTAATGTTGTGGACATATTTATATAGAGATATATATATATTTTTTTTCGTTTTTTGCGTTTTTTTTTCTAGTTCCTTCTAAGACAATTAGTTATGTATTACTTTTAAGAACCTCTACGATAAAATATCAAAATCGTAAATGGTAGTATACAGAGTGTTACTATTGATTTCAAGTAGTTCCTTTAGGTGCTCTAAAGCTAGTGGTATGGGTACACTAGGGAACAATGAGCTTACATCAAAAGATATTAAAATTTCACCTTCTTTTAAGTGAACATTCTTAATTTTATCTAAGAATTCTAACGAGTTAGTAATCTCAAAGTTATCATACGAGATATTTGATTTGCTGAATTCTTCTACTAACCATTTTGAAATATTGTACGTTGGTGATCCAACAGCTGAAACAATAGCTCTCAAGGACTTCCCAGGTTTATGGATTTTGGGAAGTCAATACAGTTTAGGTAACTGTGGGTTACTATGTGTTAGTTTGAATTTTAGTTTATCGGACACAAGGCTTTTACACTGTTTTAAAGTACTTTTTACTTCTGTTATCATTTTATTTAAAAGCTGACAAAGGAAATAAGGTTGTTATACTAGACAAAACAGATTATTTTGAAAGAGTAGACAATTTGATTCAAACTGGTCCTTACGAATTAATTGGGAAAAACCCGTTATCAAAAATGATAACAGAAGTAAAAAGTACCTTAAAATAGTGTAAAAACCTTGTGTCCGATAAACTAAAATTCAAACTAACACGTAGTAACCCACAGTTATCTAAATTGAATTGCCTTCCCAAAATCCATAAACCTGGGAAGTCCATGAGACGTACAATATTTCAAAATGGTTAGTAGAAGAATTCAGCAAATTAAATATCTCGTACGATAACTTTGAGGTTACTAACTCGTTAGGATTCTTAGATAGAATTAAGGATGTTCACTTAAAAGAAGGTGAAATTTTAATATCTTTTGATGTAAGCTCATTGTTTCCTAGTGTACCCATACCACTAGCTTTAGAGTACCTAAAGGAACTACTTGAAATCAATAATTTGAAGAAAGAAATTATCGATGAATATTTACTTCTCACAAAATTATGTATGAATCAAAATTTTTTTCAGTTCAACAATAAATATTATAAACAACTTGAGGAAACTGCGTTGGGCAATTGCTTATCTCCGTTCCTTGCAAATTTGTTTATGGGCAGATTAGAAACCTAATTCAAAAAAGAACTCAAGTATTTCCCAAGGGTGTGGTATAGATACGTAGACGATATATTTGCTATTTTTGATAGTAAAACAGAAAATTTGGACACTTTCTTAGAAACATTAAACAATAAATATCCTTTCATTAATTTTACGTACGAAAAGGAGAACAATGGGCAATTACCTTTTCTCGACACGTTAGTTATTAGAAATAACGATAAATTAGAATTTGATATTTATAGGAAATTTACTAATACTGATAGGTATATAACATTCGACTCATTTCATTGCCGTCAACACAAAATGGCAGCATTCCATTTCTAAACTCACAGGTTAGTCAATTTTCCATTAAGTAAAGAACGTTTTAACAATGAAATGAATCGGATTAAAAATATAGCTAAAAGTAATGGATTTAATGGTAATTTTGTACATAATTACTCTTCAAACACGTGAGGCTTCCAATAAATTCATAGTAATCCCAGATATACGAGAGGTTTAGAAAAAATATTTAAAAACGTAGGTTTTAGAGTAGCCTACAAAACGGAGAACAGTTTGAAAAATCTCCTTGAAAATCCCAAAGACAAAGTCGACTTGAGGGAGAGGAGTGGCATCTATGAAATTAGCTGTAATGACTGCGTTCTAAAATATGTTGGGCAAACTAAACGCTCCATAAACATTCATTTTAAAGAACACATGACACATTTAAGATACGGAAGAACAGAAAAGTCAAGCGTTGCCCAACATGCTTTGGAAAACAATCACCGAATAGGAATAAATAATCTTAAGTTGATTAAAAATGTATCTAATAATAGATTATTGGATGCATTTGAGAGTATAGAAATAGTTAAATGTGGTAAGAAAGCACTAAATAAAGACAGAGGGCCTATTCCCTATAGTCCCCTCTATTGTTTACTTGACAACGGTGCAGTCGGGGGCAACCAAGTGGTTCATTTACTTTAAATAGTCTCGTTTAGGATAAGTTACTTTAGTTTATATCATCTGCTGATGATGCTAACTTAGTTAGCGAAACGCGCGTCCAGAACGTAACAAGTTGTGGTGTAGTGTGGTTAGAACTCTTGTATTTTGATTGATTTTATAAACAAGGGTGTTCGCTTAGTAGTGGTATTATTAGTATAAAATATTATTTTCCTCATAATACTTTGTATCTGACTTGTCTGCATCTTTTCATATTTCAATCATTTAAAAAAAAGTTACGTTGACGTGGTATCACATTTACGCAACACCCTGTATATACTAGTATAAGATAATAAAAATGCAGAAATGAAAATAAAAATTGATGTGTCCGAGGATTTAACTGAAAAAAAATTCCTCGCTCTTTAAATGAATTTGTCCCTTATTAAATCACAACTCTGTATAATAATGTGCTCGAAATTTTGTCAGCAGCGGGTTTGTTGTTTAGGTGAATTTTCAATTTAAATTAAGCTACTCTATCTTTTGTTGAAGGTGAAGCAATTATAAATAGATAACAATTTCTGATGGAGTTGAGACTTTATGTAAATAAAGGCTGTTACAGGGCTAGAACATGGGTGGGGATGAAAGAAAATTTGTTCAAATATTTCTTGTGTTCTACAAAAAGTATGTGCAAAATTTCAAGAAAATGGTCCTTTTTCAACCACTGTGCGACGTCTACATACTTTTGTTCCGAAGCACACTTGATAGTTATGGTGTCACATAATTACGAAGAATGGATAGCGATGAATGACGTCGAAAAGTCGAGCGACTTTTAAAGATTATTAAATCTAAGGTATACAAAATGCAAGCATTTCAACGAATTATCCCCACGCTTACTAACAAAGATACTAGATGCACATGTGAAACAATTCTTCTAGATTTAACGAGACAATTTCTTATTGCGTAATTAATAATGCCAGACGAAGTAACATTTCATGTAAACAGAGAGGTTAATGATTATGTAAGAGCTTACAAAGTTAATTTTAAAATCTAGGAACTTAAAATAAATATCCCCACACTATGTATTTTTGAAAAGAAGAAGTATCAGGCTATCTAAGGCCATACAAATATATAGGGTGTCCCATTTAAAATAAAATACTAATTGAGGCCCAAAAATTAGGTATTTCTCCGCGATCCTAGGGTAAATAGGAGAATTTGGCAACATTGACAAGAAAAAACTGGGGGCAAATCTAAGCCATTGGGTAGAAACCGCATTTCGATATTATTTTTCGTTTTCGAACTATTAAGTCGCAAAATGTGTTACTTTTCCTTGGAACACCCTGTATTTTATTTAACTTTACTTGTATTTTAGTTAGTATGTTTGGGTCAAATCTTGCAAGAGGAAAGACGGAGAAACTAGAACTTGACAGATTTTAAATATTTTTACAAGTATTACATTTTTTTAAATGAACAATATTTTGATTACTAAAGCTGAGAAAGTGGTTTCGAAAAAAAATTAACCACCTGTTCGAAAGCAAGTGACAAAATTATAAAAATCATCAATTTCACCTAATTGAAGTACCAATATGGGCGGTATAATAGGGTGATAATATCAGCACTTCCAAATTTGACCGACGCCTACGGCGATATTAAGGATTAACTCTCCTTAAAACGTCTGCTGAAAAGGTGAAATTCCCATTAAGAGTACTTTGCGATTTTTGTTTTTTTAGCCATGCTGTTTCGACACCAGTTAATTTGTTTCTGACGTGTGATCAGGAATTTTAAACAAATTATGAATTATGGTAACCCAACACTGAAAAAACAAATCAGTTGATCTAAACAAAAATGGAGTTTCCTTTAAGCGAAACAAATATTGGTTTTAAAAATACCAAAAATGTCTCTCAATTCACACCGTTTATTTAAATTACTAAACTTTTGACTAAGTAAACATGTTATTCGACCCAAATGAACTTTTGTTTCGTATAACTAATAAATTATGAACAATTGTTTGCCTTAAAAATATATTTTTTTAATTAAGTATGTTATAAGTCCTAACACTGAAACCGGTGGTGGAAAATAGATCAAAATACAATATTTAGAACCACATTACACCACAACTTGTTACGTTCTGAACGCGCGTTTCGCTAACCAAGGTAGCATCATCAGATGATATTAACTGGAGTTTATATATTATATAAATATTATATATATATATATATATATATATATATATATACACAGGGTGTTTCTTAATTGAGTGTCAATATTTAAGGAGGGGATTTTTGGGTCCGTCTTAAGAAGAAAACTTCATATAAACATATGTCCTAAACGGTGTAAATTTTGAGATACAGGGTGTTAAACTTTCAATAATTTCATAATTTTTCGATAATATCTCGAATACCACTCTAGACATTGTAATGAAATTTGGTATAGGGGTACTATGCATCTATTGGAATTTTTTAATGTAGAACTTTTTTTTTATTTCCGCCAGTGGCGTCCGTACGGAATCCGACCTGCATATTTTCCCAGACATTGATGGTACGCCACTGATTTTCTTTTAAATAAAAATTATTTTTGAAATTCCCATTCATTTTCGAGCAAGTTTGATCTCTTGGTAATTTTGAGTTGAACGCACGGTTTTCGTTTTAAAAAATAAAAACCGTTTCTCTGCAGAGTTTTAACAATATCGCCAACTAATATGGCTAATATGACAACACCAATCGCCATGGCATGCAAGGAAATTTTTTTTTTGGCTGAAATTCAAGAAATCAAATTTGCTTGTAAATAACTAATACCCAAAGATTTCAAAATTATTATTTGAGCTTACAATTTTTTAACACGAAACTATAAAATACTATTAGTTCATCAATAAAGAAAGATTACTAATAATAATTATTATTGTAGTAGGCTTTGGCTGTCAGAATTAATACTTCTCTTGTAACTTAATTTGACAGTTCAGCTTTCAGATTCAGTCGGGTTTAATTAATTTTATGTTCTAAATATCCGATATATCTGAGAAAAGAAATGGTTGAGTTTACCAATGAAGAGTTGGCAGACATGCACTACATGTATGGTTTGACTGATGGCAGTTCACCGGAAGCTAGGCGATTATATCAAGAGCGCTTTCCTGGTAGAGTCATACCAGATAGGCGAATATTTGCAAATGTGCATAGAAGGTTGACTGAAACAGGTACATTCAAGCCAAATAATCAATTAAAAGGGGCCCATCGGACTGTAAGAACTCCAGAAATTGAAGAGGCAGTATTAAATTCCATAGATGAAAATCCTGAACTGAGTACTAGGAAAATTGGAATTAACCTAAATATTTCGCACATCCTAGTTTGGAGAATTCTACATGATTTTTTATACCCATATCACATTCAACGAGTGCAAGCCTTACTTCCCCGAGATCTTCCTTTCCGAGTTAATTTTTGTGAATGGTTTTTGGAAAAAATTGCACGTAATCCCTTATTTGATCGCGAAATATTATTCACAGATGAAGCGAATTTCTCCAGGAACGCTATCAGAAACTTCCACAATAATCATATTTGGGCCGACGAGAACCCCCATGCTATTGTAGAACATCATCATCAAGGGCAATTCTCTGTAAATGTTTGGGCTGGCATTATCGAAAAAGACTAAATGGCCATAATTATCGCCGGTTTCTTGAGAACGATTTGCCGATATTGTTAGAAGATATACCAATTCTGATTAGAAACAGAATGTGGTTCATGCACGATGGCGTACCCGCTCACTTTAGTATTGAAGCCAGAGAATATTTGAACCGCACATTTAACAACAGATGGGTAGATCGTGGCGGACCCCAACCATGGACCCCTAGGTCCCCAGACCTAAATAGTTTGGATTTTTTTCTATGGGGGCATCTTAAATCTTTAGTTTACCGCACCCCAGTAAACACTGTAGAGGAGCTGAAGGATCGTATAAGAGATTCTTGCGATATTATCAGAAACACCGAGGGTATCCTTCAAAGAGTTCGCGACAACATGAGGAAAAGGGTTGAAGCGTGTATTCTCCAAGGTGTTGGGCATTTTCAACAACTTATTTAATTTTTTTCTTCTATTTTGTTTCACAAAGTGTGCTGTCAATTTGTTAAAACCTAATTATTTTTGTTGAAATTATTAATTATGTACCTAGTTGTATTCGTATAGTTTTGTAAATAACTTGTTATTGTTGAAGAATGTCATATTATTTTAATAAAATTTATAAAAAATATTTATGAAGGAACAGACTTCTGAAAACCATTGACATGGTCGTCCTAGATTGGCGGCTGAAGACTACATACTATTATCTACAAATATGTCTCACTAAGATAAAGCGATTTCTGATTTTAATAAGAATGGACATAGTAATTACTTTCACGCCACTGATTTTTCTAAAATAAAGCATTTTTATTGATTCACTTGTCTGTTATTGAAAACTTTTAGTATTTATTTTCGACAAGATTTGATTTCTCGAGTTTAATACAATAATATTCCTCTGCATGCATGGTGATATCCGTCTTATGACCAGGATTGTTTGGACCATGCAGAAAAACGGTTTTTATTTTTTAAAACGAAAACCGTGCGTCCAACACAAAATTACCAAGGGATTAAACTTACTCAAAAATGAATGGGAATTTCAAAAATAATTTTTATTTAAAAAACATCAGTGGCGTACCATCAATGTCTGGGAAAATATGCAGGTCGGATTTCGTACGGACGCCACTAGTGGAAATTAAAAAAATGTTCTACATCAAAAAATTCCATTAGATGCATAGTACCTCTATACCAAATTTTATTACAATATCTAGAGTGGTATTCGAAAAATTATGTAATTTTTCAAAGTTTAACACCCTGTATCTCAAAATTAACACCGTATAAGACATATGTTTATATGAAGTTTTCTTCTTAAAATGGACCCAAAAATCACCTCCTTAAATATTGACACTCAATTAAGAATCACCCTGTATATTTATATATATATATATATATATATATATATATATATATATATAAGAACTGGCCTTTAATCTAAAAGTTTGCAGTGGAACTGTAGAAGAATAGCTCATACCGGGACAGTTAGGCATTGGCACGTGTTCAGTCAGACCACGTGTGCCGAATAAATTAGTTCTAGAAAAACAGTTTATGTTACATTGTGTTCAAAAATAAAAAATATGAAAAAGAAAGAAAACGGTTCCTCTAAGTAGCCAGAGAGTAAAGAATATTTACAATGAAAATTAAGGCCTTAAAAGTAAAAAAAAATTACCCTAGCTTAAAGGAATTCAAAAAATCAACGATTTCCTCATTATACCAAAAGAGAATTTAATAAATACAAAATAACTCAAAGTGCAAACATGTCGCACTAGGCAAAAAAAAAATGAAAAGTCTTTCGGCCATGAGATTCTGTCGAAAAATCGGCTATTTAAAAATGCGTTCTTGACCTTTCTTTTATCGATTAACCAAAACAGTCGACTGAATTAGGGCCATATTACCAAGAAAAATCTGCAAATTAAGGAAATCCTTAATGACAATCCATGAAAATCATGAAACGCACAAGATAAGCGGGAGTATTGGCAACGTTGTAAATTAATGTCATACGAAAGGCTGAAATATTGATATTTATCCATTGGTAGGTGTTTTCGTTAACACTAAATATGGTAACCTTGCTGCTCCAGGGTGGTGACTGTTGTGTAATAACGTCGAAAACGAGTGCAAATTAAAACCATTATTTTAATTTCTCACTAGAGAACCTGAAATAGAAATAAATCGTAAAATGTTGAAATGAAAATGCTACAATTTGCTATAAATTATAATTTTATTTAAATTGTTCTGAAAGTTCTCTCACACTATCTAAAACATACATGTAAAAATGGCGTCACAATGACTTTCGCAAACGAGGCAACCTGTAAATATAATAATATGTTATATGTAAGTGCAATTTTTTTAGAGTAAATAGCCCATTAAAATTTTCATGTGTAATATGTTGAAAAAAAATCCCCATAAAGACAAAAACAATCACACTAACTTTTGCTTCGTATTTGTTTAAACCAAATATTTGTTGTTTATTTATGCGTCGTTTCTGAAAGCCAATGTGACGCCATTTTTGTGTGAGAGCACTTTTGGAACAATTTAAATAAAGCTGTTCAGGCCTTAAAGATCTTTAATGGTATTTATAGTGCATTTATTTTCACTTTTTAATAATTATTTATAAATAGGTGCCCAATAAAAAAAGTTAGATTAAATTACCAACGACCCCACACCAAACGTTACTTCCAAATCTGGTCTGTAGACGTCTCTTTGCCAATTCATGAGGGTTTTCCACAGCCCAATGATGACTGTTGTGCCTAAAAAATCCACAATTCGTAAACCTACCCTCATCGGACTACAAGACATGAATTACAAAATCGGGATTTTCATTACACTTCCAAGCGTAGTCGTCTTTCTGTACCGTTGATTTTGGCACATAAATTTCCTATTCTACAGTTCTTACCGATGCACTAGGACTTTCGTTGATAGCTTGTAAAATGTTTCTGTCACTGTTAATATTGTATCCTCTTCTAGGTTGTCCGAAGGCCCCATGGTTAATTAAATTAACTACGACCTTTCTGAATCAAATATCTTGCTGAGGTAATGTCGAGATTTCTGCGTGACAAGTACAGCGCTAACATGTCAAACTTTTCCTCATTTGAATAGGGAATACCGGCCATTTTCAACAGTTCTCAACAATTTGTGTGTCAGATTTATGATTTTATTGACTACTACTACTTACTAATTAAAACACAACTTTGATACTTTGAATTATTTGACGTCAAAGTCAAAGCCCACTTTTGTTACAAATAAATCATCGCCTCCTTAGAAAAAATCTACTAAAATAACTTTACGAAATGTAATATTTCGATGATACTAAAATTTTTGTCCACTCGTGAAACATCACTAGACTGGAAATTTTAAGCTCCTTCCAAAAATCGAAAAAGCCAATGTGGCGACCATAAGAAAAATTAAAGTTGCGGGATAACAAAGGACGATGGAAACATGTCGTACACTCCATCTTATTCGTCTTAAAAATGTGTCCGAATAATGTCACATTTTGACAGCTGTGAAATTTACCGTTCTGGATATACTGGCGAAAAACGAAATCCGCCATTTTCGGTTTTTCGCCGATATTTCCCAAACTTATCGATCGAAGTTTCCTCTAAAACTTTTCCCATTTAGCCTTTGCTGTAGGTGTAATAGGAGCCAAGATCCCTATACAGAGAAACAAATCAAAGCACACTGTATGTGCGATGAAGTACAACCCATGTTCTCTTTTTCATATGGCACATAATTTTTCGCATAGATATCAAATGGAAGAAAAAAAATCTCATCATCGATTTTCCTAACGCCAATTTAACCGACGTTTCGATGAAATCTGTGCCGTACTTCCCGTTGGGCTTTTGCCATTCTTTATACGAAGGTAACAAGGCCCAATCATTGAAATGGAATTCCATCCGATGCCGTCTATAATTAAAGTGATGTTGAAAAGCTCCTCCATCAATCATCATTGATCGCGCTGCTGCGGCGGCGGCCAAACAATTTCGGTTTACAATCGGGAATCCGGAGCGAAAAATCCGCGTAAGTCAATCGACACGCGACGAGGTCGCTCGCTTCAAGTCGGAATCGGATCACCAACATTGTTGCTCCTTCTTTGACGAGCTCCGATATTTAGAGCAAGTTTAGAAATTTAACTCTATTTCCATTTTCAGCAGATAAAAGCCGTTGCCAAACCTATGTCTAAGTTTCTAAGTATAACACAGGCCAACACACATTTTGGTGCTTTTTAACTGTTCCTGGGTAATTTTTGGATACAGAATGTAAAAAAGTTCTCAGATTTTGTCTATCGGATCTAGTTTTTTTAAAAAATAAAAAAAAATTGTGTATATATATTTTACGTTATAACTGTTATATATTATTACTATTGCCAGTTAAAAAAACAAAGACACATGGATTTAAGTATTTATTGCAAAAATTTAATTTACATAATTACATTAGTCACTAATCACATAAAAATTTTCTCTTATACGACTTTCTAGAATGGAGTTTACTAGGGCAGTCTCGCTGAAGGCTTCAGCAGTAGTCTGCCATCATGTGGCTATCCCATTGATAGCGATCTTCCATAGTTTTAATATCCTGATGGAATCTTTCCCCGTTCTTCACTACAATCACCCAAGTTTTCTGGAAAACGATCTAGGTGGCTGTGGAGGTAGAAGAGAATATTAAAATTTGAAAGCATAGTTTCCATTAATTCTACGTAATTCTCTGCTTTATGATTGCCAAGAAAATGTTGTACTACTTGAACAAATGAACATCAAGCGTTAGATTCAGTCTCGTTCATTGATTTGTTGAATTGTGGATCTTTAACAAGTTGCCTTATTTGAGGACCATCAAATATACCAGCTTTTAGTTTTTCCGTGCTAATGCCAGGAAATTTACGTGACAAATACCCAAAACAATTTCCAAAACAAAGATATTTTGTATAACTACTCTGCTGTCCAAGGAGGAAGTTAACCATTTTTAAATCAACACAAATTGCCCACTGATGTTCTTCGTATTTAATTTTTCTCAAAACTAATGCAATTGTTTCATGTTCTTCTTTCATGGTAGTAGAATGACCAATAGAAATTGAGCCATATTTGTTACCGTTATGTAAAAGAACACATTTTAAGCTACGTTTTGAATTGTCAATAAAAAGGCGCCAATCATCTGGAGTGTATTCAGGCAAATCCATTTTTTCTAAGAGCCCTTTTATATTCTTACAGAATACCAAGTCATTTTCTTTTACGATAAAATGTAATATTAGTACCTGGACAAAGTAGATTTTTTTCTTTTAATCTGGATGCAAGTAATTCAGCGGATTTTGAGAGATTCGGGTCTCTTGTAAGATCGTTTAGTTCTTCTTGATTGAAACACTGCGGAGTTGCTAAATCTGCTTCAAATTCGCTGTCGTTTTCTGATTGAATTCTTTGAACTTCGTCAGACGTTGATGTTTCTGTATCATCTTCTGTCAGTTCGGGTAGACTGCTGAATTTAGATCAGGATATGTCCATTTGTGTCTATTGTTTCCATTTATGCCTTTAATATTAACGAGACAAAAATAGCAGTCGTCATGATGGTTTCGCGGTTCTCTCCAAACCATTGGTACTGGAGTGGGTGGGCATTTTTGGAATCAGCACATTAAAAACATCTAAAATCAGATGTTAGATTTCCGGCACCAAATTTTTGTTTTCATTTTGTTACCCTGTGTAATATATCAGGCAATAAGTAACAAAACAGGACATTAAGGCAAATTCCCACTTAAACAATATTTCATTACTAAATACCATTTGTCTCCTTTGCTATAAAAAAAAAGAGAGGCTCTAT
The DNA here is from genome assembly GCA_030620095.1 of Kuschelorhynchus macadamiae. Taxonomy (NCBI): domain Eukaryota; kingdom Metazoa; phylum Arthropoda; class Insecta; order Coleoptera; family Curculionidae; genus Kuschelorhynchus; species Kuschelorhynchus macadamiae. The sequence goes on along the minus strand of JAUTXW010001186.1, from coordinate 2,482 downwards.
ATAGTTTTAAAATTATAAATGAAAACTATAAAACAAAAAGGCTCTCTATACTAGGGCCTTTACTTTTCCTTATATATAAACGTCTGATATTCTTAGGTCCTTAAAATATTGTAAAGTGCAGGCTTACACTGATGATACTCAGATTTATTATTGTTTTGATTTTGAGGATTATACAGGGTTCTGATTTATTATTAGTGACCACAATAGTAACTTTGAGTGTGATTTAGTTGGATGATGGTCCATAAAATGCACATAGAAAATCTATTCTTGTGATTAGTCCACGTTTCGACCTCTATAGACATCTTCAGGACTATACAAATGTGATTTTCCGTGTTAAACTTAAACATTTTGTATGTGCATATTATTGACCATCATCCAACCTAAAACACCCAAAATTATACACGATGTTTCGGGAAGAAGAGGACATATTCTAAGGATTTGTTTGGGCTTAGTTTTTGAGATACAGGGTATAAAAGAAAATTTAGAAAACCATTTTTATTTAATATTGCGGAAACGATTTTAGATATCAAATTGAAATTTGTGATGCGATATTATGGCGTAAAGTGGCATCTTTTGGAATAAGATGATTTCGCCAGTGTCATGCGTGACAATATAAGGTGAGGTATTTTTCACGGAAAAAATTGAACGCCACTGCTTTTCTTCAGAATTAATAACTTTTTCTTAATTGGCAGTCTGCTCTAAAGGAAAAAGGTCTACTTTTTTTCGTCTGATGTGTCGTTTTGGAGTGATAATTAAAAAGCTGTTTTAATACATTCATATCCTTACATTATTATCTCAAATGATTTTTAACAAGTCAATTCATGGCATTTAGAATGCTTTGACATACTTAGTTGCACTATGATATAATATTAATATAATAATAATCGTTTCCGAAATAATAAAAGACGGATTTTTTAAAAATTTTCTTTTAGAGTCCTGTATCTCGGAACGTAAGCGTTTGCGAACCTATAAATATATAATCTTTTGCTCCTTAACACACCTTTAAAATATTTCCCTTTTCATCCTGTATGGTGTCTGAAGAACTTATTAATGGAAATTTAGAAACTTTGACCCATTTTCCTTTTAGCATTTCTTAATGTTAAACCCTCTAAGTCCCATTTTATATTTTTTGGGGATAGTTTTGGACAGTGTATTGAGATTTCTACGACATTTAAAAAAAATTGTTAAAAAAATACTATTAATCTTAAATGTATTATATAATAATAGGAATATTTTAAATTTTCATTTGAAAAAGATGCTTTGTGAATCACTGGTTCCTTCTAATTTCAAGTATTGTGACTTTCTTTATGGTCTAAGAAAATCTGACCATATTTCTCATGCGTTCTCCCAACAAACCTTTATTTATTTAAAAAGTGACCTCCATATCCCAAGACTTGACGGTGTAGATATCTCCAAATCACTTTATTGCGAACTTTATATATATATATATATATATATATATATATAACATATATATATATATATATATATATATATATATATATATATATATATATATATATATATATATATAACATTCTAAGACAAACATGTCACTGAAAGGACAAGGCTACATATCAAGGAAACCAAAAAAACCTTCAAGCAACGAAGAGTAGATTTTTGCCAACGTTATATATATATCTGGTCGCATTATATTAAGGTACGTTTCCACTGCACTAAATATTTAAATAAATAAACACAAAGTCGACTTATTATAATAGTCGACCCAGCACGTCAAAAAAACTGAAATTCAAACACTAATAAAATAGACACACTAATCAGTAGAAACGATTAAACACAATTCCAAACGACGACTGACCGTCGGAATTTTCAAGAGTCTTCGAGAAATGCGGCAAACACAGAACAACGTTGCCAGCTTATTCATCTTAAGGGTTATTACCGATTGATTTTCCAGATGCTTTAAATAAAAAGGGTTATTTAGGTCTTTTTTGAGGGCAGTAGTAGTAAAATTTGTATATAATAAAACAATAATTAAAATTCCATATTTATATTTAAAAAAAAAAACGTACTTTTTATGAGACTTTAATGACAAATATGGAAAATTTACACCTGTATTGATCGAATTTAAAAAAAAACCGTATCAACTAAATATATTGTCCTACAAACGTTAACATTTATCTTTAAATTAAATGTATAAACGTTAGGTTATGGAAAGTAGACGGGTTTAGAATGTAGACAGATTTAAGGTGAATTTATAGAGTTTTTTCCCAACAGTAGGTACTTTGCCATAGGGAGGAAGATTAAGTTAGTTATCTGGAAGCGATTTCCGCAGCCGGGCAGGTACTTTGTGGAAATTCCAGAATAACTTAAAGTTGTAAGTGAGATTCAAGTCAAATCTGATATTTCAATTCCAAGTCCCTTTTATAATAAAAATTCTGCTTACTCTCATCAATCAATTTTTTACAACGAGAACGGCAACCTGAGCAACATATTAAGATTAACTTTGTCAAAAGCCTTGGAC
>JAUTXW010001185.1:0-29581 GCA_030620095.1 Kuschelorhynchus macadamiae | reverse complement strand
ATATTTAGGGAAAGCGTATAAATTAAATTGTTTAGTATTTAGCACTCTGAACTCCTTTCCAAACATAATGAAAAAAATTACTACAAAATTAAAAATTAAATTAACAAAAAAATAACATTTGATGAGATTTTAAGTGCTGTTTTCGAGACTTTTTAGCCAATCATCTTCAAAATTATCGGGTTTATTCTGATTTGGGAAATAACCAACCAAGAACGGGATAAACATACTTATCTTATTTCTAGTGGAGGGTGATGCAGGGATAAATTGAAATTTTGCGACTTTTTTTTATTTATTTAAGTTTTTATGATTTTTTTTTTACTTTTTCTTACCTTATTGAAAAAAAACTGTTGTTTTACATATTTTTTGAAAATTGGGATCATTTTATTTGATATTTATTAAGAAACATTTCTGTTTATCAAAACTTAAGGAATGCAATAGCTTCAGGCAGTTAAACATACCATGGTAGAGTATTTTGGAATTATTATTGTTTAGTTTATTGTTAACTTTCTGATTTTTTATTAAAAACCCGGTATCTTCCATAATTATCTATTGAACATAAAAAAATCCGCATCGGTATTTTTAACCAAAGATTCCAACAACATTAGTAAAGTTTAACAAATTAATGGGTGTCTTCAATGGAATATCACTTCCACATACATGTTTTAAATTAAAATTTAATTTGCAAATAAGTTTTATTGTTCCGTAATCATATGGTCATACAAGACTGTGTAATTTTTTGTGCTAAAGTAGGTGATAAAGATGAATAAGAAAATTCTACATGAAAACCTTAAAAAACATATCAATTGGTTATTTAAATATATCTTAAGCCTTCATCATCTTGAAATAAATAAAACATAATTCTGTATTCTTTTATTTAACACTCTGTATAAATAAGTGGATTCGGATTTTCTGAAACAGTAGAAATTTATATCTGTCAAGCCTATATTAAATGATTATATGCGAAACTGAAAGAAAGGATTAATAAACAAGAGAATTTGGGGTAAACGAAATACATATTTTTTTCCAACATTTTAATAGGCGGCTATTTGATTGCCCTATATTAAATTCGTACCAAAATTTTTAACAGCTTTTAACTATGTCATACTTCATTTTTAAATAAAATTTAAAATCAATTAAATAAGTAGTTTTTACATTAATTTTTTTCAAAATTTTTGCCAGTTTATCTTTAGATCAATCTTATTTTTCCACAAAATTTGAGAATTTTTCTCACGTTGATGTTTTAAACATTATATCTGCCACTTTGCCCAAAATTTTAAATCAATCAAATTCAAAGTTTTTTTTAATGATTTTTTTTTATACCTTATTAGGCTGCTATTTTGTTTCTTCACATTGGATTTTTACCAAATTTTACTTACCAGTACTCCCATGTTGTACTTGATTTTTGTACAAAATTTGAGGTAAATTGAATAAGTAGTTTTTTAGTAATATTTTTTTAACATTTTACTAGGGCTCTATCTTCTTCTGCCGTATTGAATTTTTACCAAAACAAAACCAGGTCATCCCCATACGACCCTCAATCATAATATTTTTGTAGACCGGCATATTGAATTTCTACCAACATCTTACCATATCATTACTATCTGACCCTTAATTTTTTACCATAATTTGATGTCAATCGGTTAGTAGTTTTTAAGACAGGCAGACAGATAGGCCGACAGATAAACCGACACCTAAGAACCCTGAAACGTGAAGATCTGAAAAAATCTCTGAGGGTGATTTTTTCACGATTACAATACTTCCTCTTACGGGAGAAATAAAATGTGGCACAGAATCTCGATGTCCGATAAACTATAGAAAAGCTACAAAATAGATCTCCTATACGCTATTTAAATAGTCGTAGAAATATGAAACAAGACATATTGCAAAGTTTTGTAAGAAAAAGTAATGAATGACTTATTTTTATCCGCATTAAATGTAGTTTAATATTAAAGAATATACTTTTAGTTATGTTCTGGAGAACACATAGGAGCATTGGCGATGTCTGAACCTAACTCGGGATCGGATGTGGTTTCGTTACGCCTTAAGGCTGAGAAAAAAGGAAATGACTATATTTTAAATGGTACCAAATTTTGGATTACCAATGGTCCCGATGCTGACGTATTAGTAGTAAGTTTGAAAAGTATAATAGTGATACCAATGATATTAAGTAATACTAATAATATTATTATTAAAAAGTCATTATTTGATTTATTTAATTAAATTATTATCACTGTCTTTTGCGATCTAGGTATATGCCAGAACAGATCCTAAAGCCAAACCCCAACACGGGATATCCACTTTTATCATCGAAAAAGGTTTCGAGGGTTTCCGAACTGGACTAAAATTAGACAAATTAGGAATGAGAGGTTCAAGTACAGGTGAACTGATCTTTGAAGACTGTAAAGTGCCTAAGAAGAATCTTTTAGGAGGAGAAAACAAAGGTATAAATTATTCAAAAATACGCATTGTGCTGCAATCTATCATTATCACTATGATGTACTGTCGTGCCCAATTATTTATTTCTGAAAATAATACACGTTTCCACATTTAGTGTACAAACTGCACACATTTTAATATCAAAAATATATTGATAAGAAGATTTTTGCCTCTTTGGCAAAACTGGATCAATTAAACTATTTGTGCAGGAGCATCCAAGGTATTGTATTTCTAATCTCAGTTAAAATACCAACTCTAGACAGCATACATCATTGAAATGTAAAATATGAGCAATACACTATTTCCAAGAATTCTAAACTAAACTTCTCCAATTGTGAAATAAATGGTGATTAAAAGAAGTTTAATGCTTGGAAAGATCGTGAATTCCTTTTTGATTTCATATATAAAACCCCTCGGAATCAATAACCTCAAAAAGAAGAAGCGATTTAAAGAAAAAAGTCCGATTGTGACAGTCGTAAGAGATATTTAAAATTCTAAAAAACCGGAAAACTGAAGAAACCGAAGAACTAAAAAGGTAAGGTTTCTAATGGTACTGAGGTTTTTATTTGAGTCTAATGTGATTCTCGAAAAATACGGGAAAGTACTAAAATGCAAGATGATTAAAGGTACTGATTATCTATTTCATAGGCAAAACGAGGTTTTCAGTACAATATTATTGTAGGTCCTCTAACGAAGATTTTGGATAAATCACGCCCAAAATGTTTCTTGCGAATTTCTTGCTTAAGTAACATGGAGGATCAAGTCCAGCAACTAGGCCTAAAATGCCCTTTTCTCTCGGTCCCACCCACCTCACTCCACTTCTCTACGAAGGCGGCCCGTCCTTCTAATGAAGGAGAGCATCTTGCCCCAGTCGAGATGTTGTAATTCTTCCTTGGAGAAGGACTCAACGCCGAAATATTCCAACGTAGTCTTGCCTACCTTTCAAGATGGTAGGGGTCCTCTTCCCCACATTTAGGACAGCAAGGGTTGTTCGCTAATCCCAGATGGTACATGTGCCTGTTTAGTTTACAGTGTTTGCCTTAGATCTCCATGGGTTGGGTAGCATTTCTACAGTAGTTGGTCCTATTCTGACCTATTCTTCTTTGTCTTTTTCCAGACCCATCTATACAGGGCCTGTGACTAGTATTGTTTACTTATTTATACCCAGACAGGGTTCTGGGCCCGAGAATTGGAGCTTAGATCCGCTTCTGGCGAACTCATCCGCTTTCTCTTTGCCTTCGACAACACTATGCCCAAGGACCCATATTAATCTCACCGCCGTTGCTAGCACACTTAGTGCATCTGTGCATTCCTGAACTAAAGCTGATCGCTTTAAGGGCCGCCTAACTTTAGTGAATGCGGATTTCATTCTCCGCTCCCGACTTGACGTCCTCCTTTGTTGCAACCTGCAATATAACATAGACCTCAGACTGAAAAGCAGTTGTATGTTTTCCCAGCGGAAGGGCCTCTCCGACACCATTGTTCGACAGGTATATTCCGGCACCGGCTAACCCGGAACTGGTCATCTGCGAACCGTCTGTATACCACGATTGAACGTCAGGTTGATAGGGTGTCATATTCTCTTTACATTTATCCCTTGTTTACATTTCAATTTCAAAAGGCCTAGTGACCCTAAGACGACTGTCTGGAAGAATCGCCCTCATGGACAGGATGGGGATCTCCTGACGCTTTTTCTTGCTTAATATCGTGTTTAGATCAAAATAACAAAACAATCTAGGTAATATTTCCCACAAAAAAGCTTTTTGCAGTTTTCAGGTAGGATATGCTGTTACACGTAAAAATATACGAATTTCAGTATCTATTATTCCCACAATCTGGAAGAAATGTCATCACCAAAAAAATGTTTCGTCAGTATGATAGTGCTAGTCGTGAAATAAATTAGTGAAAAACATTAGTTTTATATCATATAAATGTGCAAAGTTTATCCAATAAGCTTAATGACCTAGTGTACTTGTTGGAAAGTGAAAGCGTTGACTGAAAGTTTGTTTGACTGAGCATTGACTGCCGTATTCTATGGTGCATGAATTGAAACTCGAAGAATACAGCTTACTGTCTCACTTTTCTAGAAGTAATTTTAGGCGAGGCGGTTCGATGATAATGGTTAGAGGTTGTCTTTTTGACCTGTTTAAATCTTGTAGTATGGCTGAGGATGCAGCAATTAGGAAACATAGTGAGGTTTGTGGTGTGACTGTTGGTGAAGCATGTATCATCTGCTGTTATCGTCCTCCTAGTGGTGATGTAAATTTATTTTTTAATTCGATAAATGCAGCTATTTCAAAGGCATTTCAGTTTTATAAATATGTAATATTTGTGGGGATCTTAATATAGAGTACATCAAACCCACCATACAGAAAAGAAAATTGGATAATATTATTAATTGTTTTTTGCTAAAAGTTACTACCAATGAACCAACAAGGATCTTGTCAGTCGTGGGCGGGGAGTCCAGTGTTAGTACGATTGATTATGCAATAACTAACATTCCAGAGAATTTATGGAATTGCAGGATTCTTAACCCTCATATTAGTGACCATTTTGCCCATAAATTTTCGTTTAAGACTGAATTTTGCAGAGATATGGATAACCTGGATTGCCGCAGAGCTAGTATAAGAGACTTATCTGGCAATAATATTGCGTTGTGTTGTAACATGCTTCAACGACAGGAGTGGACAGATATTGTTGACCTTAATGTTTCATTGGAAGAAGCATGGTATAATTATATAGGTTCTATTGTGTACTGCTCAAACTGCTGCTGTCCATAAAAAAAACTACATTTAAGTAATAAAAATAACAAACAGTCATTGAGTTGGTATAATGATGGTCTCTATAAAATAAAAACAGAATTAGATAGGCTACATTATCTGCAAAAACATACCAAAGACGACAGTATAACAATACAATACAAAGATATTAAAAAACAATATAGGCAGCAAATTAGATTAAGTAAAGAAGCGTTCTATCGCAACAAAATTAAAAATTCCAAATAAAGTAAAAGAAGTCTGGAAATTCGTTAATAAGAAATTAAATAAAGGTAAAAATAATTCACAACTTATAAAATTAAACCTAAACAATAGCGTTATTTCTGAACCTAACCGTATAGTCACTGAATTTGTAAATCATTTTAGTTCTATTTCGGCTAATAGATTAAAAAATAAATATGGCAGTGTAAAAGTGGACTCAATTAAATCTCTGACTCCTTTTAGTAACTCAATTGTACTTGAACCTGTCTCTATGGACCAAGTGATAAAAGTAATTTCGAATTTGAAAAACACAAATGCTGTTGGTTCTGATGATATAAATGTAAAACTTGTTAAGCCCGTCAGGAATTACATTAGTTATCCACTTACATATTTAATAAATGTAAGTTTTTTTTCAAAAATTCTAAAAACTGCAAATGTGATGCCACTACACAAAAGAAACGACCGTGACGACATAGAAAATTATCGTCAAATTTCAATTCTTAGCATATTTTGTAAAATTTTAAAGGAAACAATTTATGAGAAAATACTTAATTTTTTTAAAAAATACAATATTTTAAGTGAGTGTCAGCATGGTTTTTTAGCTAATAAGTCAATAAAAACAGCCTCCTATCGTTTCTTAAACAACGGCTATTCTATGCTTGATCAGGGAAAATATGTCGTGGATCTCTTCTTCTTCTTCTGTCAATAAAGGTATTTTGCTTTTGAAGCTGTACCGTATGGGTATACGTGGTAATATGTCTGACTGGGTGAATTCCTGTTTATCTGGGCGTGAGATTACAGTAAGGTATGGAGGCATGTGTTCTGAGCCTAGATCTGTACATATTGGAGCTCCCCAAGGCTCAGGCCATTACTTTTTTAATATATGCCAAAGATCTGCCAGAAAATATTAATACTGGATACGTTGCAATGTATGCGGATGATACGACGGTGGTATTAGCGGCAAATACCCCGGAAGAACTTTCCAGTAGTTTAAAAAGCTTTTTTATGGATATTTGGTGTCGTAATAACCATCTAATTCTTAACTCCCATAAAACTCTATATATGAATATATTTGTTCGTAAACCTTTGCCTTAAATTCTGATAGCCTTAACAACATTAAATTTTCAATTTCTAGAAAATTTTTGGGAACTAAAATAGACTCATCCCTAAACTTTAATAGTCACGTCGAGCATGTTTGTGCTTGGCTTAACTCTGCCTACTTTGCTGTTCTGAACTTAAAGAATACATTTAACGAGTTTGGCTTTCTTAGTGTTTATTATTCTTTGGTTTGCAGCCACTTATCTGATAATATTATTTCATGGGGAGGTAGAGCAGTATAGGGAGAGAGTCTTTATTGGACAAAAAAGGATTTTAAGACTGATTTTCAATCTCAAGCCCATGGATAGTTATAAGCCTATATTTACTCAAAAGCGAATTTTATTAACATTGTCCTGTATATATATTTTTAAGTGTCTAATTTATACAAACAATAACCTTAAATTATTTGTCAAACTGGTAGAGACTAATTCGTACAAAACTAGAAATGAGAACGTCATTAGTGTACCATCTCATAAAAACTCATTCTTTCAGAGATCTCCATATTACAGTTGTCTGACCCTTTATAACAAACTGCCCAAACATTATATAGTTCTTAGTGGCAACCACTTTAGGAACAAAGTCAGACAATTTCTTATTGACAAAGCTTTCTATTCGGTACAAGAATATTTGAAGTCTTAAGCGTTGAGAGTTTCGATACTGCTTGACACATGATAGTATTTAGGCTAATAGTTTGTCTTGTTTTTCTTATTCCAGATTCTTGTGCGAATTATTCAGTTTTTATATTCTAATTGCATGTTATGTATATTCATTTTTCTAAAAAAACATTTTTTTACGATGTTTTACATGTACGGTTTTTATTTGTGTTTGTTTTTTTAATGTGTATTATAAATTTATATTTATTTTTAATTTTATACTTTTTCTTTTTTATATATATACTTTTTGACGACCCTTTATACTATAATATATTTTATGGTAATAAAAACTATTCTATCCTATTAAATGAAAAGGGACCTAAAATTGCAGTATGAAATGGAAACCATGCTTAATTGAGAAAGAATCGAAATGGAAGTGTTTATTCAAACCATGGATACCCGGTACACTACTTCGAAATGCTTATACTTTTGAAAAAATTCAATGAAGCGAAAAATTGGAGCCTATATCTAAAAACATGCTCTCCTATTTTCATAGAAGCAGACTTTTTTATATAAAAACTTCTCAGGCGTACTTGAAGGTATGTGTGACCTGAAGAACTCACTTTTATGATGCCTTCATGCAATTATCAACAAGTAAAAGTACTGAGGGTTTAGGATCAGCTTTTCGACCTGTGTTCCAGATAAGATTGCTTGACCACAATTCATGTTTCCCTAAATAGTTTGTAACATCCAGTAAATGTTTTACTGTATTTTACAAAAACACAGGATGACTGTCAACTGTCAATAAACTTCATTGCTTCCACATGTTGTTACTGGAAATGGTTGCAGGTTTTGAGTGGCATAGCAAGACTAGTCTAGCCGCATACAATTACAAAATACAAATACAAATACAAATATTATATTACTTTTCTTTACAATTGCTGTAACATTTTTATGTATTTTCTTAATGATAATTAACATTCTAGGATAAGCATATGGTGCACCTAGAGGACAGAACCCCCGTATGTGCAAAAATTGGTACTGGAAAAAAATTAATTGGTACCTAATATTACTGGAAATATTACCCCGAAAGCTTCGGAGAAGAGGTAATATTACACAAGCTTAATATTACCGTAAGTTCTTTTGGTAATATTGGCCCGTCCCATCACTACACGTACTCTAGTATTAGGTGGACTGCACTTGCACGAATCTAGAGCAAGAACTGTGGGAATGCGTTGTCATACAGCAAGCGAGTATGGTTTTTGGGAAATGTTCGCCATTAATCAAATATTCATTTCCCTAGTATATCTGGTAGAAGATGCAACAGACAAATATTTTTTAGGTAGTAGAATATATATTGGGACAATGGGTAACATATAAACGCATTTTAAAAACAATTCCACTCCCAAAAGCGCCATAACTTAATAAAGCGTCTGAATTATTTCATAAAAAGAGTTTTTTTACGCTTTGTATGATATATAAGGAGTGATTTGCCACCCCCTATGATTTCGCCACTGCTTAGAAAGTTTGGTGAGAGGGAGATAGAATAAATTAAAGCACTCTATGTCACCCTTTAAATCCGACACTGGCTCTGATCTCGTCGGATTACAAATTACGGCAGACTAAGTGAGTGACCGCTCATCATTGATTAAAATTAATCAGATTGGTACTAATATACTTAAATGTATTTGTATTTTTAGGCGTGTATGTACTGATGAGTGGGTTGGATTTCGAAAGATTAATTCTTGCAGCAGGCCCAGTTGGAATTATGCAGGCTTGTTGTGATGTTGCTTTCTCATATGCTCATGTTAGAAAGCAATTTAACAAAAAAATTGGTGAATTTCAGTTAATTCAGGTAATAAATCAATAGTTTACAGTAATGTAAATAAAGTAAAATGATTAATATTCATTAAGTCAAATTGAAGCATAAATATATATATATATATATATATATATATATATATATATATATATATGTCTGGAAACGGTCAAATTTCTCAAAAACCATTCAACCGATCTGAATCATATGTGGTGATTAGGCATTACCGAATTCTCCCGACTCTTTGGAGCATACCGCTATGTTGTCAAATTTTCAGTTTTTCGGCAAACTAACCTAACTTTTTTTTCAAATCAAATGATTTTTTTAAGCGTAATTTATTCCTCGTATTATCCAAAATTGCAACCTTTTATCTTGATCCGTCAAATGTTAAATTTCTCGAAAAGTGTCTTGGAGCCCTTCCGTGGGTATTCCTTCTATTTCAGCTTAGCTATTTCCCATTAGAACTTCAAGGTTCTCGGGCTTCATTATGTACACGGTCGTTTTTAGGTAACCCCCAAAGGAAAAAGTCAAGCGGATTTAAATCCGGTGATCTTGGAGGCCACCTAACTAATGGAAAATCCAGCGCCCCGGAAACGTCGTTTTTAAATAATTTCTAACAGCAATAGCAAAATACGGCGGAGCCCCATCATATTGGAACCATACGTGGCCAAAACCATAAGGAAAAATATCATTTAATACTGGAATAATTTGGTTTTTCGACAGCTGTAAATAATTAATATTTCATATTCATTTATTCATATTCCCTTGAAAGAAAACGGATCCATTAAGGCGACTACCTAATATGCCAGCTCACACATTGACTTTTTCGGGAAATTGCATATGCCTAAACAGTTTCATAAATCTGTCGTTATTTGTCTGTAAACAATCCACATTGGATCATGGATCCATACGTAATTTCCTGAAAAATTTAATGTGTGGGATGGCATATTAAGTAATCGCATTATTGGACCCTTTTCATTCAAGGATATATGAATGGGATACTTTATCTACAGCTTTTGGAAAACCAAATTATTCCAGCATTAAACAATATTTTTCCTAATGGTGTTAGCCACGTATGGTTCTAACATGATAGGGCACCGCCGCATTTCGCAGTTGCTGTCAGAAATTATTTAAACACGATGTTTCCGTGACGCTGGATTGGACGAAGGGGGGTTTGTTGAGTGGCCTCCAAGGTCACCAGAATTAAATACACTTGACTGTTTCCTTTGGAGTCACCTAAAAAGACCGTGTACAAAACGAAGCCCGAGAAACTTGAAGATCTAATGGGAAGGATTAGAGCTGAAATAGAAGGAATACCCCCGGCATAGCTTGAAAAAACTATTCGAGAATTTATTGACCGCTTAGGAAACTGTCAAGCTGTGGAAGGATAACATTTTCAACATCCTATTAATCATTAAATTACTTTAGTTTTAGGTTTTTAATTCCTAAATTGTCGATGTATTTTTAAAAACTTTTAATAAATTTAACATTCAACGAATCAAGATAAAAGTTTGCAATTTTGGAGTTATACTAAGGATAATACGAGGAATAAATCACGCTTAAAAAAACCAAAAAAATATCATTAAATTTGAAAAAAAGTTAGGTTATTTTGGCGAAAAACTGAAAATCTGACAACATTGCGGCATGCACCAAAGGGTCCGGGGAATTCAATAATGCCTAATCACCACATATGGTTCAGATGGGTTGAGTGGCTTTTGAGATATTCGACCGTTTTCAGACATCTGAGTAACCCTGTATTTATATATATATATATATATATATATATATATATATATATATATATATATATATATATATATATATATATATATATATATATATATATATATATATATATATATATATATATATATATATATATATATATATATATATATATATATATATATATGTAAAAATAAATGAGTTCGAATCAAAAGAAAATCTAGACAAAAATGATCTACCTAAATGCAATATGTAACTTTACCAATAACTCGTTTGTATTTGGAATATTGAAACAGTACTGTTATTCCTACGATTAGAATAATATATTAATTTGTTGCGTTTATCGTACAATATTTATTTTTCCGTTGCTCTTTGTTTGGGATATTTTCTAGCAAACTCTCTTTATTTTTTTAGAATTTACCCAACGTGTTTTAAAAAACATATTCTGCCATCGGTGGATGTCACTTCATCAAAAAACTTATCCATACAAAACCTTAGAAGTTTTCACCATGCTGTCAAATTGCTAACCATGTCGGGGATATGGTCCCGATCGCGGTTCGAGAAACAAACAAAATATAGCGGTTTGTTTACAAATTTCAAACAGCGAAAATATTTATTTTTATCATTAAATAAATGATTTTTATCATCTTCTAGTGTTACCTCTGGTTTTGTGTTTGATATTTGGGTTTTTGCATATTTGAAGGCTGATGTTAAAAGTTTTATGAAAAATGACCAATTGCTTATTACAGGTACACTATTGCTATTAAAAAATAAACTTTTACACATAAATTGCTAATTGTTTCCCCATATTTGTTAATATTTTTTTGCAAAATCAAAACACAATTAATCATTTACTTTAGCTCTCACTTGAAATCAGTAACCACACGTTTTCACCATGTTCTACACATGACGCAATCAAAACGTGATTATCTGACAGACCAGTGCTAAAAGTTTGAGACCAACTGTTAGTGCAACCGGAGCATGATGAAAACACTTCTTGTGCAGGAGGAGGTGTAAACATTACGGGCTTTGGGCGGTTTTAAATCTTATTACGCCTCTGTCTACATAATTTCACATTATTATTTATATATTAGGTCTAGCCCTTAATGCCAACCAGCTTAATCGTGTACTGGCCAGCACCATTCGTTTAATCAAACTGAAGTAGATTTGAATTTCAGTGGTGTAGTATTTAACGGTATGTGCATAAGAATGTAAAGTTTTAGTTAATAGATTTCTTTTCTTTGTACAATCTGGTTAGGAGACCCAAACCTAACTTGAGGGAAGGGGGATAACAGTATCCGTTACGTCACTGAATCCCAAATATGCTTTCATTCTAGCTATAACTAGAGCATTCATTTTAAAAAATAAGAATGGACCTTTTTTAATATTAACATAAATATCAACGAAATGTGAAACGTGAAACTTTACCAATTTCAAAATCAATTAAGTATTTTCTCTAAAACTATTTTTTTGTAGGGTTTATCGGTAAGGTGTTCCTTAGTCCGTATGGTAGCACATTCGTTGTCAAACTAAGATGTGTAAGAGGTTTTTTTTTGTACAAAAGTTATGATATATTTGGTTTTTAGGGAAAGATAGCCGACATGTACGTAACACTATCAGCCTGTCGTAGTTATCTTTACAGCGTTGCCAGAGCTTGTGATAATGGGAAAGTGAACAGCAAAGACTGCGCGGGTGTTTTTCTGTTTTGTGCAGAAAGAGCTACACAGATGGCGTTAGATGCTATCCAAGTATTAGGTTAGTATTTTTTCGAGGTTTCTCAGTATTTTGCTACATAAATAACACTATACGTTTTAGCCTATATTTAAGCATACATATAATGTAGTAAATCGTACTGGAGTTCTTGTACATCCTCCCTGGGAACATGATTCACTCTAAAACACCAACAAGCTCATTCTTATAAAATAAATCGATGGTGCCTTTTATAGAGGGTACTGACTTTTAGCTCCTACAGGTTTACTTCTTACATATTTATCTATCTATCCGACACAAACATTTTTATCCTCGTTTTAACTCAAGGTAGAAAAAACACAGCGAACTGACGTTGGCTCCCAACGTCGGTATAAAGACTATTTTTCGACCGATTTGGGGAATAAAAGTTGGAGTTATTCCGACGTCGCCGTCGGTGCCAGCGTTGCCAGACGAGACGTCGGTGAGATCGGCATGAAGTCTACAATTGTAAGAAAGTACCCAGACTGGATTTAGAAGCAATATAAATCGTGCCACTCTCATAAGATCATTGTTTTTAACTAAATTTACACTACATTTTGTTTACTCCTATAAAAAGCTGTATTATGTTTTCTTTGAACAACCTTTGCCATATTGTTCGAAATGTATGATTGATGTATAAACTAAAATAATTATATATCAAATCTTGATAATAATTTTTGTACATGCACACGAAATGGATTTTTAACCGATCACCACATTACTGAATATGGTAATACTAAAAAAAATGAGATCACCTTAAAAATGTTACCGATTTCTTAAAAAGAAAAATATAATAAATACAAAATTTATAAAAAATATTTTGATACTTGTTAAATTTTCATTTTAGGTTTTCTATAATATATATATATATATATATATATATATATATATATATATATATATATATATATATATATATATATATATATATATATACAGGGTGTTTCAGAATAACATGCTAATAATAAAGAGGGTGATTCTTGGGCTCATTTTAGGAAAAAAAGTTCATTTGAACGTATGTCCTAAACGCCTAAACTTTTGAGATACAGGGTGTCAAAGTTTTAAAAAATAAATACTTTTTTTACAATAAGTTTGTCACTACTGTAAAAAATAGTACGCCACTGGTTTTTCTTGAAATAAAAATTATTTTTGAAATCTTCATTCATTTCTGAACAAATTTGCTCTCTTGGTATTTTTTCGTCAGATGCATAGTTTCCGCTTAAAAAAATAAAATAGATTTTACTGCAAAGTCATTATGAATTGGTGTTCTGTTATTCAATGTTTTAAGATCACCTCACAAGATATGATAACCTATTGAGGTCCGGGGCGGCCGGGGCCGGTCGGTCGCCATGCTTGTGGCATTTGTTTTATAAATATAAATAATTTTGACAGTTGTCTAATTAATTCATTTTATTTGGATTTTTTGTAACGAAAAATGTTTCATTATACGAATTCCGAGTTAGCAGACATGCATTACATGTATGGCCTAGCTGACGGTAACGCACTACAAGCGAAGCGGTTGTATGAAGAACGTTTTCCCAATAGAAATGTTCCGGATGCCAGAACATTTTCAAAACTTCATAGAAGGTTGTGCGAAAAAGGAAGTTTTGATCAAGACAATCACCTAAAAGGAGTACAACGTACTGCAAGAACTCCAGAAATTGAGGATGCGGTTTTGAACGCAATTGAGGAAGATCCCGGATTAAGCACTAGAAAAATTGCGAATAATTTGAATATCACTCATGTTCTTGTGTGGCGAGTACTTCACGACTTTCTATTGTATCCCTACCATATCCAATGGGTTCAAGCTCTACTTCCCCATGACTTTCCATTACGGATGAACTTTTGTCAATGGTTTCTTCAGAAGGTGCATGAAAATCCCTTGTTTGACAACGAAATTTTATTCACCGATGAAGCCAATTTTTCCAGAAATGCCATTCAAAACTTCCACAACAATAATTTTTGGGTGGAAGAAAACCCACATGCTATATCAGAGTCTCGCCACCAGGAACAGTTTTCCGTTAATGTGTGGGCTGGAATATGCGGTGACTATTTGATTGGCCCGTATTTTCTTCATGAGAGGTTGAATGGGCAAAATTACAGAAAGTTCCTTGAAGAAGAATTACCAGCTTTGATGGAGGATGTTCCTATTTTAGTAAGAAATCGTCTATGGTTTATGCACGACCGGGCGCCAGCGCATTTTAGTGCACTGGCGCGCGAATATCTGAACCAAAACTATAACAATCGGTGGATAGGTCGCGGAGGACCACAAGCATGGCCACCCAAGTCCCCGGACCTTAATAGTTTGGATTATTTCTTGTGGGGTCATCTAAAAACATTGGTCTACAGCACACCTATTCACACTGTAGAAGAGCTGAGGAATCGCATAATAGTTTGTTGCGAAACTATTCGAAATACACCCGACATTTTCCAAAGAGTTCGTGAGTCCATGAGAAAGAGAGCAGATGCATGCATTTATGCTGGAGTTGGACATTTCCAACATCTCATTTAATTTATTTTGCTTTACTTCTAAGTTAATTTTCTCTTTAATTTAATTTCAAAATAAAAAAAATGTGTTGTACACCAGAAAATTGATGAGTACATGGAAAGTGTGTAACAAATTTCTCAAAAATACCATATTAATTTGTATCACAAACATTAATTTAAACAAAGATAATCTGAGTTTGCAGATTGTTTACTCCGAAGCTTTTGACTTTGCAGTAAAATCTATTTTATTTTTTTAAGCCGAAATTATGCATCTGACGAAAAAATACCAAGAGAGCAAATTTGTTCAGAAATTAATGAAGATTTCAAAAATAATTTTTATTTCAAGAAAAACCAGTGGCGTACTATTTTTTTCCCAAAAAATATGCAAAGCAAAACCCGCATGGACGGCACTGGTCAGAATAATTGAATTCTTGATGCATCAAAAAATGCGTAATAACTCCTAAAATACATGACCCAAATTTCATAAAGATATCTACAGTAGTGACAAACTTATTGTAAAAAAAGTATTTATTTTTTAAAACTTTGACACCCTGTATCTCAAAAGTTTAGGCGTTTAGGACATACGTTCATATGAACTTTTTTTCCTAAAATGAGCCCAAGAATCACCCTCTTTATTATTAGCATGTTATTCTGAAACACCCTGTATATATATACCGGGTGTCAACGATATCGTTTTACACGATGCCATTCAATTGCTTTTTAGGTTAGGATTTTTTTATTTGGGTTAACGAAATATGGTATTAAGACACATATTTTTCATGAAAAAACAATTGAATATTACTGCCAGTTTTTCCGATATCAGAACCAAGTTAAGAATTTCAAATGGAACCCTGTATATTATTTTACATAGTTTGATAGAGCTTAGAATTACCTTTTCAATGACATATCACACGTTATATTTTTTTTCAAAATGGCGGACCAGGAAGCGCTTTTTCAAAATTCAATATGGTGGTCGTTTCCCGATACCGATGAAATTTTTGTTTAACAAATTATTAAAATATTAAACAAAATCCTGTTTTCAATGGATTTTAATCAAATTTAAAATCAAATTTTTAATTTATCACAAAATGGGATAAGTTTAATTTTTTCTCTAAAATGTGAACTTTTTCTTAAATTTTCTCAAAGATTTTAAATAGAAAGTTGTATTTATTAAATATTAGTATTAAAGTATATCTTATTAGCTACACGAAACCGCATAACAAGCCGTATTTTTGCTTTTTGTTTCAGAAAAAATTGACAAAACCTTGCCGATATACATTTTTCCTATACATAACATGAAACAAACACACATATTATTAATCAGAAAATCCTGGAATATTTTTTATTGTTTATTGATAAGTAATTTTGTATTATTTTGACATTTTATGACTTTTGTCTTATTTTAGGAAAGCGAGAAAAAATCACAAGTAGTATTAATTTTATTTTACCGGTAGATACGGTGCAGTAACATGAAAGATGACTTAACTAAGATAAGTAGGCCTTGGAAACAATTGCATAGGGATGCCATTATAATTTTCATTAGATTTAACCAGAAACGTCAAAAGTACTGTTTTGTATCGACATTTCTGATAACTTTCGTTACATTTTTACACTGAGAAGTGGTTCTAGTTAGTTTTAAAAATAAATATTATGGTTTATTCAAGAGAACATCAAATTGACATGCTCCTTATTTATGGGGAATGTCGCAAAAATTCAAGGGACACAGAGAGATTATACCAGGAACGCTTTCCGAATCGTGACGCTCCTTCACATGCATATTATCCTTGGCTAGTACAACATTTAAAAAATGAAAATAATGGGGTGTCCATGCTAATGGCAATGATGGTTTCGTAGTAAGCGAAGAAGTGGAAACAAACGTTTTAGCGTACATCGAGTATGACCGTACAGCTTCCCTTCGTGAATTAGGCAAACAGTGCAATACGTCCCATGAAAGCGTCAGAAAAATTT
Source organism: Kuschelorhynchus macadamiae (assembly GCA_030620095.1). NCBI lineage: Eukaryota > Metazoa > Arthropoda > Insecta > Coleoptera > Curculionidae > Kuschelorhynchus > Kuschelorhynchus macadamiae. Next base: position 12,749 of record JAUTXW010001185.1, on the reverse strand, counting down.
TAAAGAAACACGGGTTTAAATCGTTTAAGTATCAAATTCACCACCACCTATTTTAAAATGACTTCCAAAGACGACTTATTTATTGCAATTGGTTTTTTAGATAATTATAGAATAAGTCCTGTGTTTCATTATAAGATTATTTTTCGGACGAATCAAGGTTTACTAATCTAGGGATGTTTAATAGAAATAATTTTCGTTATTGGGCAAAGGAAAATCAAAGATTAGTAAGAGAAGGTGCCTTCCAGGAAGTTTTGGAGTTAATGTTTGGTTAGGCGTTGTAGGACTAAGCGTTATTGGTCCAATATTATTCCATCAGCCTTTAACTGGCAAGATGTATTTGGACTTTCTCGAAAATGAAATTGAACATTTTATAAATAATTTGCAGCAAAATGATGATTTAGTTTACCAACAAGATGGCGCCCCTGCTCATAATTCAAGAATTGTTGCAAATTACTTGAATGAACGATTTGGTGAGAACTGGTTGGGAACCAATGGACCAATTCGATGGCCAGCGAGGTCGCCTGACCTAACCCCGCTTGATTTTTCTATATGGGGTCATCTGAAAGAAAAAGTGTATGCAACTCCTGTAATATCGTTGGAAATGTTAGAAAATAGAATAAGACGAGCCGTTGAGAGTATCTCAGAACAGCATTTACGAAACCTGCTCGCGGAAAATGTTGAGAGAGTTACACTATGCCAAAAACAAGGCGGACAGCGCATAGAACATTTAATTGAGTGACTTTTGTATTAATTGTGAAAGTTTGATTTTGAATTAGTATTAAACCCAATAAAAACCCCCATATTTGTTTATTATTTCTACCTAAAATTCAAAAATATCTTCGGTGTTAGAAAATGGCCGCCATATTGAATTTTGAACAAAAGCTTCCTGGTCCTCCATTTCGAAAAAAAATCAACTTGTGATATGTCAATGTAAAGGGAATTCTAAGTTCTATCAAACTGTGTGAAAAAATATACAGAATTCTTTTTAAACTTCTTGACTTAGGTCTAGGTATTTCCGGAAAAACCGAAATCCTACCGGTAAAATAAAATTAATACTACTTGTGAATTTTTCTCGATTTCCTAAAATAAGACAGCAAAAATCATAAAATGTCAAAATAATACAAAATTGCTTATCAATAAAAAATATTCCGAAATTTACTGATTAATAATATGTGTGTGTGGGTGTGTGTGTTTCATGTTATGTATTACGAAAAATGTATATCGGCAGAGTTTCGTCAATTTTTTCTCAAACAAAAAGCAAAAATACGGTTTGTTATGCGGTTTTGTTTTTGTTTTTTGTTTTTCTTAGTGTAAAAATGTAACGAAAGTTATCAGAAATGTCGATACAAAACAGTACTTTTGACGTTTCTGGTTAAATCTAATGAAAATTATAATGGCATCCCTATGCAATTGTTTCCAAGACCTACTTATCTTAGTTAAGTCATCTTTCATGTTACTGCACCGTATCTACTGGTAAAATAAAATTAATACTACTTGTGATTTTTTCTCGCTTTCCTAAAATAAGACAACAGTCACAAAATGTCAAAATAATACAAAATTACTTATCAATAAACAATAAAAAATATTCCAGGATTTTCTGATTAATAATATGTGTGTGTTTGTTTCATGTTATGTATTAGGAAAAATGTGTATCGGCAAGGTTTTGTCAATTTTTTCTGAAACAAAAAGCAAAAATACGGCTTGTTATGCGGTTTCGTGTAGCTAATAAGATATACTTTAATACTAATATTTAATAAATACAACTTTCTATTTAAAATCTTTGAGAAAATTTAAGAAAAAGTTCACATTTTAAAGAAAAAATTAAACTTATCCCATTTTGTGATAAATTAAAAATTTGATTTTAAATTTGATTAGAATCCATTGAAAACCCCATTTTGTTTAATATTTTAATAATTTGTTAAACAAAATTTCATCGGTATCGGGAAACGATCGCCTTATTGAATTTTGAAAAAGCGCTTCCTGGTCCGCCATTTTGAAAAAAAATATAACTTGTGATATGTCATTGAAAAGGTAATTCTAAGCTCTATCAAACTATGTAAAATAATATACAGGGTTCCATTTGAAATTCTTAACTTGGTTCTGATATCGGAAAAACTGGCAGTAATATTCAATTGTTTTTTCATGAAAAATATGTGTCTTAATACCATATTTCGTTAACCCAAATATAAATATCCTAACCTAAAAAGCAAATGAATGGCATCGTGTAAAACGATATCGTTGACACCCGGTATATATATATATATATATATATATATATATATATATATATATATATACTGGGTGGTGCAACCAAGATGGGGTGGACGGTTGTGGGCAAACGGAGAGGAATTTGAAAAAAAAAATTGGGATATGATTCAAGAACGCTGTGTTTTAAAATTATACCCATTATACATGGTGGTCTGAAAAGTTCGTGGTGAACCAAACTTGTGTTTTTTTAAATGGGATACCCGGTATATTATTATTTTAGTTGATTCTCCTATTCGTTGCGATCATTTTGATATAAGGTTAGTTGGGTCTAAAATTTATACCAAGGGAATGGGACGAGGTTAAAGTGGAAAAAAGGGTTATACTCCGGCCATTTTTTGAAAACAATTGAAGCAGGTATGGAAAAACCAAATATTCTATAAAATGTATTATATCTAGGACTACAATAATCGCTTGTAAGTCGTTCAAAATTATTCACTGTTATACAGGGTGGTCAAGTTTTGCAAATTTACCTTGGATTGAATTTTTTTAAATGGAACACCCTATATATTTTACTTTCATGTTAAAGAAAACATTACTAGCTTTCAGAAAATACCATATTTGATACCTTTTTCTCCAACAGTTTTTCAGTAAATTAGCTGTGAAATCAAAATTTCTTCATTTTAACACGAATTACTCTGAATTCACGTTGTTAAAATTGACAATTTAATATTAGGAGGCCATGATATCATCATAAATTGAACAAAAGATTGACAGTCCTGTCAAAACAGCAAAGTGTCAGAATATTGTCATCAGTAAATAAATAAATATTGTTCTTTGATGATGCGATGCCGAAATAAAAACAAGATAGAAGCTTTTGCAAGTTTATCATAGAGATTTCAAGAAACAGGAAATGTTGCTTTCAAAAAAACGTAAAGTAATTAATAAACCAGTTACCAATGAAGATAATGCTTTGATAGTATTAATAACAGATCTTTTTTTTACAAAAAAAAATAAATTTAATATAAATCAACAAAAACAATGTAATTAACACTTATAAAAGATGTTCAACTAAACCACCGTTTTGCTGAAGGCATATTCTGAGTCTATCCATAAATGAAAGTTTCACTTTTCTCAAAGTCAGGTCTGAAATGTTGCGAAAACTGCTTATTATTCTCAACTTCATATCTTCCACTGTGGTTGGAACCTCTTTATAAACTTCTTCACATGTCCCCATAAAAAGAAATCTAGTGGCGTTAAATCGGGTGACCTCGCAGGCCACTTAACTGGTCCACCTCGCCCAATCCAATGCTCTCCTTTCCAATTATTGAGAAACTGCCTGACATGCCTATGGCAATGCGGGGGTGCTCCATCATGTTGGAACCATAAGGAATTTCTTAACATTAAAGGTAAGTCTTCGAGCAATACGGGCAACTCATTTCTCAAAAAATTTAAATAGACTTCTCCCGTTAAATGCTCTTCAAAGAAATATGGTCCTTTAACATGAGAGCCCATTATACCTCCCCAAACATTAATTGACCATTTATTTTGATGGTCCACCTGACGAATCCAATGTGGATTTTCGGTTGAATAATAGTGCATATTATGTTTGTTAACCAAGCCGTTGCTTTTAAAACTTGCTTCATCTGAAAACAGCACCCTATCTACAAAACCTGGATTATCCCAAATTGTATTTAAAAACCAAATTGAAAACTCTTGTCGTTGGACGTAATCGCGATCATACAGTTCTTGGTGTAATTCAATGTGGTAGGCATGATATTTATGTTGTTTCAGAATCCGTTTAATACTAGTGCGTTCAATATCAGTAGCTCTCTCAATTTCCCTGGTACTTGTGTGTGGATTTTCTTACACTGTTAATAACACTGTCAAAGCATTATCTTCACTGGTAACTGGTTTATTAATTACTTTACGTTTCTTAAAAGCAACATTGCCTCTTTCTTGAAACCTCTCTAATAAACTTGCAAAAGCTTCAGGTCTTGGTTTTTTTTCGGAATCGGGATATCGTACCGCATAAACCCTGCTTGCTAGTAAAGGGTTTTTTTGACACTCGCCCAACATAAAAGTCATGTTTATCAACTCTGGAGTACTCAAATTCATTGTTACTTAACAATTTCTCGGCTTATCGTCAAAAAACAATGGTAATTGATGCCAATTTTCTAACACTTTGCGGTTTTGACAAGAATGTCAATCTTTCTTTTCATTTATGATTACATCATGGCCTCCTTATATTATAGGTAGTCACTTTACAGTACTTTACACAGGTTTCCACTTTAACCTCGTCCCATTCCCTTGGTATAAATTTTAGACCCAACAAACCTCATATCAAAATGATCGTAACGAATAGGAGAACCAACTAAAATAATAATATACCGGGTGTCCCATTTAAAAAAACACAAGTTTGGTTCACCACGAACTTTTCAGACCACCCTGTATAATGGGTATAATTTTAAAACACAGCGTTCTTGAAATCATATCCCAAAAATGTTTTTTCAAATTCCTCTCCGTTTGCCCACAATCGTCCACCCCATCTTGGTTGCACCACCCTGTATATATATATATATATATATATATATATATATATATATATATATAATAATTTTAGGAAATAATGTATAGTTTTTATAATTAAATGGTCATAGTCATTACATAGTCTCTTTATAACTCTACACACTTCTCTGCGGTGCTCCCATCTCTTTAGCCCGTCCAAATAGTACTCGGCGTTTTTCTCTTCAAAATAATTTCTCACGAAAGTGATTGCCTCCTCCTTTGACGAAAATCTCTATCCTCCGAGTGAAATTTTTAGATGAGCAACCAAAAAGAAGTCGCTTGAGGCTAGATCTGGTGAGTAAGGCGGATGGTCAAGCAGTTCATACCGTAATTCGTGAAATTTGTCTTGGTGAAACAGGATTTTTTTTTTCTGCCAGTGTGGCCGTTTTGCCGCAGTATCTACCTTCAGCTTGTCAAGTAATGATGCTTAGCATGCTCCTGTAATGGTTTTTTTCTTTTTGAAGATAATCGATTGAGATAACTCCATGACTATCCCAAAAAATAGTCGCCATCAGTTTCCCAGGCGAAAAAACGGTTTTTACTTTCTTTGGAGCCGGTTCCCCCTTTGCAGTCCACTATTTTGGCGGCGCCAAAACTCGGATTTATTGCAGCTAAACTGCGCCGATAGAGCATTGGAAATGTTCATTGGAACGCGCGAACAGCTTTCTCATGCTTAAGTCTTGATTTAATATGTGACAAACACGTTCTTTCTCTCCCAAACGTTCATCGTCTCCAAAGCTCTTACGGCCACGTTTAAATTCAGCTGCCCAAAATTTCATTGTGGTAAATGATGGTCCTTGTACAGCCCAACTCATCTTTGATTTGCGTAGGCTTATTGCCTTTCAAAAACAAATAATTACTGACAGCTCGATACTCGATTTTTTCCATTTTCACAAAAACACTCACATCGACTCACTCAAACCACTATCAAATAACAACTGCGCGTCCAAAATGGATGAAACTTTGGTGAGTACCTGCCAAAAGATGCACAACTACATTCCCTAGCTTTTATTGACGAGTGCTGCCATCTTCAACTTGAGAACGGAAACTTTTCAGACCAGCCTCGTATATTTAGTATCAATCTTGCATAATAGCCTCTTGGCATTTCGCCTTTGTGTAATTTAAAAATGGAGAATTTAGTATTACCAAAAATGCACGGCTTTTTTAATAATTCTAACTCCGAGTCGGCAGCTTCTAATGTAAAAAACTAAATCGCGGTTTGGCAATGGTGCTAGAGGTTTTAAAAAATATTTCTTAAAAAGAAAACGTCTTTTAGAGGAAAATACTTTCAACGGTACTAAAAATAAATTTTATTGTTGAAATCTAAATAAATTATTACGTAAAAATATTTAATAACGACCATGACATATATAACGGCCTGAATAGACAAATAGCGCTCTTAGTGCCACTTTCCCACGCAAGTATATCAATTTATCTTCATATCACATCTAATGTTTGCACAAAATGTGAATTTAATCTAATAAGTAGTTTTTTCAGGCTGATTTTTTAAATATTTTATTAGGCCGCCATCTTGTTTTGCTATCTTATATTAATACCACTATGTTAGTCGTTCATTCCTATGTAACACTTGATTTTTATGCAAAATTTGAGGTTAATTAGATAATTCGTTTTTTTAAGTAATAATTTTTTAACGTTTTACTAGATCGCCATTTTGTTCCAACACACTGGATTTTTACCAAAGTATTACCAGGTCACCCCCATATTACCCTTTTTGACTAAAATTTAAAGCCAATTTGTTTTACCAATTGATTCTTACATAATAGATGATTTTGAGATAAATTAGATCAGTAGTTTTTAGGAATAATTTTTTTAACATTTCATTAAGCCGCCATTTTGTTTTGCCATATGGGATTTTTACCAAAATGTTATCAGGTCATTCCAGTTTGACCTTTAATTTTTGACCAAAATTTGAGGTCATTCCGCTAAGTCGTTTTTTAGATATGCCGCAAACAGACACACAGACCGACGCAATTGACAAAAAAAACTTTTTCTGCATCTAGCGAAAAACATTATAGATAAATTAAAAGTGTTAACTATTAGCAAAAAATAAAAAGGTATATAAAAAAATTGATAAGGAGATTTTTGGGGTTCTGCAAAAGTAGGAATTTTCAAAATATGTTCAAGGTAACCATGCTTTGAATAGTAGGGCGGTCACAAAGCGTGCTATAGTATATCTAATTTGTCGATTTTACTTGATTTAAATAGCTTACTACTATAAGATAGGTAGCGCCCCCCCTACAAAATGTATTTATTATGCTAATATTAGTGGGGCATCTGTAGGCTTAAGCGTAAACTAAGTCTATATGATACTATTTAATTTAAATTATTTCAGGCGGAAATGGCTATATAAATGATTATCCCACTGGCAGACTGTTAAGAGATGCAAAACTCTATGAAATTGGAGGAGGAACCTCAGAAATCCGAAGATCTCTCATAGGAAGGCAGCTTAATAAAGAATACTCCTAGATTTATTTTATAATAAAGTTGATTATTCATATTTTCCATAGATCTCTTGACACCTTTACGCCTTTAAATACAATTATACCAAAGCAACTCAGTTTTTTTCAGATAAAGATGCTGGTATTTCAGAACTGATCCAGAGAATTAAAGGAAACAGAAACGTAATAATATATAAACAATGAGTGGTGGGTGGCAATTACTCTTTTACACATCGCACCTCTTCTAACGTAGACAAAATATTAAAATATATTATCTAATTCAATGCGGTTATACGGAGATAGGGTAGGTATATAAGATCTAGCTCCTAGAAACAATCTAATGATACACAGATATTATTAAAACAATTATATATTAACGGAATTTTTCTGCCAGATCCTGTATTTGAGAATCCAAGTAAATTGTTAGCAATTTCGTAGATTTTACTTTTTATTTCACATTCTTTTAAATAGTCCCAGTCATCCAGAATAAAAGTTTACTGCCCTTGATTTAATAATTGTTATTTACAACAACATCAAGTCAATAACTAAATAAAACAATTTTTTTACATAAATATATTTATATTTGCCAGTTCAAAATTAAATAAATACATTTTTAACACTCCTCAATTTTTACATAAAGTAATCATTAAATAGCTCTCTCGATATAATCTATATTTTAACACAATAACAAAATACAATATTTAACAATAAATAAACATATCAATAAATACAATGTAAATCATATTTTTACCGCTATATATAATATGTTGCAATAGTGCCTTGTTCATGCACAGGTGCAAGCATTGCAACCCACACACAATTATTTTTAAAACCAACAACGTAAGACCTCCTATTTTCTTTCATACTAACTGTGCATCCTATTATATGATATAATAACGAAAAAAAAAAGGAAACAAAACCCTATTACTAAGTAACTTTTTGACTAGAATACACTCGAATTCAAAACTGAAATAAAATTCAACAAACAAAACTGGTTACAAAATGAAAACAATTTTAGTGACACTGTACCACAACAAGATCATTTTGCCCTAGTGACAAAAGCTTAGTACTCTCTGTACATGGGTAAGTTTTTTGTTTAATATTTCTAGTCTAAGTAATTAATTTAGGTATTGTTATTGTTATTAATATGTATAATTTACAGTGTAAGCTTAAAACAATACAACTAATCTTTTTTTTTTTCATACCCTTCAAAAATATACACCAAAATTGTGTATAAAAATAGTTTTCTGACTCTCAAATGGCTCTGTCTCTATTTTGGTCATATGTTTGAAAGATATATTTAAAAAATTAAATGTTTTCGAACATTTTTAAAATATTCGTCGAGTTTTCGAAATAGATGTTCATTGGTTACAATTTTTTTAGACAGCATGGTTTGTGTTTAAAAATGTAACCAAGTTAACCTTTTTTTAACTGCTTTCTAAACTATACTCAGTGTTTTCTTTTTTCAAACAAAAAAAAATATAAAAATGTATTTAAAAGTTGCTTCCTGGAAGGACTGACATCATCAGTCTTCTGAAGGATCCACTTTGCTGGATAATGTCGGGATCGTTGCCAATTGCGTTTAAGTACTGCGGATTATTTTGGTTGACTACGTTAGCAGCTTTCTAAAAAGAGAAACAATATTTTAGAAATTAAATTACGCAAACACTTTTTTAAGAAAAAGATCAGCTTTGTGGATAGCACATTACAATTTTCAACTTTTTTAATGATCTAAGAATTACCAACGCTAGATAAAACACAAAACACACACACACACGTTTAAAAATGTTTTGCAATTCCTATACTGGACTTAATATTAAGGTCATCAATGTAAATATTCCTCAAAAAATTTTTATTCTTCCATGATCCAATTATTGCCTTTATTTATTTCCACAATAATTTTTCATACCTTTTGTACTTATCAATAACTGGATTGTGATAATTATGCTTCCTTATTTGTTCGTGTTGTTGAGATTTGGTCTCTACATTTTTGTAAAATAACTGAACATTATCATCTCTCACTGCAAATTTAGATAATCCCGCAAGGAAACGGCATACCTTTTATAATTAAAATAATTTGATTGCAAAGGGTCACGGAGGATTTCACATCAGTTTATAATGGCATTATTCCCTACAAGTGCATATTTGATTTCAGCTGGATAATTGCTCTCTTGCAGCCTGTTTCTACAAAAATATCCCAGTTTTTAAATATACACTAAAATCCGTTAATACAATCAGGAGTAAAGTAATGATGCATGCTGTTGAAGAGTCATGGTAGATATTTATATCTTTGATAATATGCAGCTTATCATTCAGGAAATTTAAATTAATATATTCTGATTTTACGACTTAAATTTTAAATCAACAAATGTTCCTTGTTTTCACTTTAGATAAGTATAAATTTAACACTTAATCTATCCATACACACAAAAATCAAATTTTGGGAATTATTTGAAGAAAATCTATTAATTTGCGTTTTTATCCAGTTCATCTGTATCAAGCAAACATGAATTTTAAACTAAGTATAATGGTAGATAACCTTTAAAACGTTATGAACAATATTTTTAATTTCTAAGGTCCAAAAGGTGTCACAAAAGTATGCAGTTTTTTAAATATCGTGAAGTACACCATATTTCATATTTTTATAGGTGTCACTCTTTAACTGATTTTGCCTTTAAAGAAAAAAGTTAATATTGTTAGTATCCACTTTGTGCTATGAGAATATGAGATAAATACATGCAAATGTTAATAAACATAATTATGCTTTCAGAGTCAAACAATAAACAAAATTATTAAAATATATAGTGCAATATTACAAAAGGATTTAAAATATTTTTTCAATATTTAGAAAGTTTAAATACAAGTCAAATAAAAGTTAATTTAATTACTTAACAGAATTGAAAACATATAATACATACAATTAAAGCGTATGTTTAAAGAGCCAATCTCTGGGGGATGGTGAACACCTAAAAAAATTAAAAACATTCTCTCTTATTATGATTCCAGTCAAAAAATAATATTAGACAGTAATAAGTTACATAAACAAAATAATATATTATAAACTTATACAAGTTATCATCCACATGCACAGAAGTTGTAAAATGTACAATGAGTTGCATTACTTGGGCCTCAATAACAGACCTTATGTTTTAAGCCACGAAGTAATTATACATATATCTTGAGTTGATCTATGAACAAAGCGTCAAGATGAACCGCTTCATCTTCAGTCAGGTGTATCTGTTTTACACTATAACAAATATTTATTGAGTAAATGTATTTAAAAAATATTTTAAGAAATTATCTATCACAAAAGAATCTACGTATAGTAATAAGTAGTAAAACAAAAATTAATAAAAATATTTTCGGATACAGAAAAAAAAATTGTTGATTAATAGCTATTTTTTAAGTAATATCCTATAATAACAGTAATAATAAACTTTGTTTATATAGTATAAGTCAAACTTACTCATAAGTATTTCAACACTTGCTTGAAAATATATATTTTACACATAATAAAACAGTTACTCGTAATAATTTATAATTAAGAGACCATTGTTGTACAAAATTAAATACTATCAACATATTTGTAGTCGAGACGGGGGGATATTTGCAGCTTTAATCATCTAAAGGACACGTAAATCACAAAATCTATAACTTTCAGCTGTATCTAAAACTATTTCAGAAGGTACCTAGATGCATACAGAATTGTGTTAGCCACACTTTAGTAATATAGAGAATTATGTAAACAGTGGTTAAGCCCCATCGGTAAATAATTTTTTATACAGAGGAAGAAGTAGGACGGAATCATTAATCGATGTTTACTAACTGTAATGTAATACATACAGCAAATAACTATGATTTTCGATATGACGAAGTGTGCATTGAAACTAATTTTGAATAACTTGCAACTGAAAAAGATATTAAAAATATATTAACAATAATTCTTTTGGAGGAAACAATCGTGGACATATCGTGTACATGTTGAGATACAAAATTTCTTAAGCTATTTTTTATTTAATCCATATTTATATTGCGGTGGTGACTTGCGTTGGTCCGATCTCGGACGATAATCAAAGTAAAACCTCTAAAACTTCAATGGTGACCACCCGGGGAAGTCCGTGATCCGTCTACAGACGGACTGCTAACAATAGGTAGTTGTTGTTGTAGATACAACGACGATAGTGGCAGTACTATCGCGTTCTTATAAAGGTACCGTGGAATGCATGTTTCGGTATTTCGCAAAGTCTACGAAAACGACTCTGTGCTCTGTAATGGTATGGGGCATGGGTCACCGAAAAAGCCATTCACCGTTTAATTTAAGGGACTACATATTTTCTTCGGGCCTTCGTGGTACAGTTCTATTCAGAGAAAAGCGGTACAAGTCTTACGACTTATTTTCATCACATTTGCTTCCAACCGGCTTTTGTACCTAACGTTTTTTTTACGTTGTTACTTGTTAGAGGTTATAATATACCAAACATTCAAAACATTGGTGCCAGGGCTGTTCCTAGAGTCTGGCCGCCTTTGTGCCAAGATTTAAAATACCTCTCTTTAAGAAAATACAAAAATACATATTTTGTACTATATGTATTATGTTTTATTCAATTTCAAGTTAAATATGAATAAAACACAAACACAAGTGTAACTCTTAAAACACTAATTCATAAAAAAGTAATGTAATAACAACATAAAATATTAAAGAAATATTTTCCTAACCTTGCAAATTCTTCAATTAGATTTAAATGGACAAACATCATTCTCTATTGAAATAATGAATTTTAACCCCTCCAGGGTAGAGTTTCGAAAGAATCGTTTTAAAATCTCAGTTTATGAGATATTGTAGAAAAGTAAATTAGGTACTATTTTACATGTTTTTACGCCTTAATGATATATTATTAAGTTATCGACGAAAGAATATTAAAATCTTCTTTAAAATGTATTTAAAGAAGTATTGTTAAAAGGTAAAAATACATTTGACCCAGTTAAATATGGAATGTCAAAAAATTCGGTGACTGATTTTTAAAAAAATATTTTGGAAAGCGGTGGATAAAAGAGTTGTTTAAAAACTGATAAATTATTTTTTTACGCCCTTAGAGGTGGAATTTCGAATATCACGGAAATTGTTTCTAAATAATTATTTTTAAAAGCCCACGGTAAAGGAATTGTCTTAAAATCACATTTAGTTGAATATATATTTTCTAGGTACCCCTTGAGAAAAAATTCATTTTAGGATTAAATCCTTTAATGAAAAAATCATTCACATTTAGTTAAATAAAAACACACTTCGCCATTTTTTATGCTATTAAGGGAAAAGTTCGAAAAATCCAGAAGTTGGGTTTTCAATTATTATTTTTGTAAACCATTGACCGAAACACTATCCTAAAATCACATTTAATTCAAAGGGTATTGTAAAAACATAGTTTATCCCGTTAGTGGCAATTTCAAAAAATATTTCTATATCTTCCACCTATATCACAAAAAAATCATTCATGCCAAATATAAGAAATATAATTTTTT